>OY998177.1:92747205-93156487 GCA_963921935.1 Galeruca laticollis
AAAATTTGAATTCACATTTTTTTATGCTTTTCTAGAGTTCATAATGATAAATGTAGAAATAAGTATTGGAGTAAAAATGATATAAAAGCTCAATCAATCATAGTGTTTTTGATTATAATTCAATTGAACTTCGTCGACTGGCGTAGACATTCAACTAGATTAATAATCTTAATTTGGTAAAATTAATGTCGACATTAATAATTTATTTTGTACCAATTTACAAGAATGGTACAAAGTTATGATGAATGTTTGAACTTTGATGGTTTCAGATCAGAAGGTAAACAAGAACTTAATGATTGGGAAAACGCTATGTTTCGACTTGATGAGGTGACCAATAGTAGTTACTGCATATCTCTACTTTAGTGATAACTGAATACTGATTAAGAACGATTTATTCGGCTTTGAGTACACACTAATTAGTAAGCGGTATGCATGAACTTGACTACACTTTGGAACGATGTGTTTTAACTTATGAGTACGGGCTTGATTTGTATAGCAACTAAGTATCTCTGATTGTTTGAATTCGAGAGAAGTTACTTCGATATGTAACGACGACTCACTGAATTTGAGTGATGAGTTCGGAAACTAATTAAGAAACGATGAGTTTGACTTAATAGCGGTGAAACGATGTGTTTCGACTATAATTACAATTAGATCTTGAGTTTAGATTTTGCTGCACAACTTGAGAAACCGATTCATTATTCAACCAACTAACTCGTTAATATTGTAACCGATAACTTACTAACCGATTGCGTAACTATGTGATAACTGCTTAACTAAATGTGAGTGCTTCTTAAATGATTGATGAACTTAACTGGGTGTTAAGCTCGATTGAGTGTTGAACTGACTTCGTTGTTGAGTGACGAACTGATTTATTCACGTTGTATGATGTGTAGAATAGAAATCTCCAATGAGCGTGTTTACACGTGAATTGGGGTGACTAAAAAGAAACAAACATATCCTATTGGCCAGTATCGTTTGATTTGCCAGACCATTGACAAGAATCAAGAATGGACGCTTCCAATAGATATTTCAATTACTATTGCGAGGTGATGCCGTCCTATTGTAACCTTTTACTTAGACAGGTTATTCAAATGTTTATTACAGACCTTCCGAACAACGAACCATGCCAGATTGTTTACCACAATTGTTCAAATACAATGTCACAATAAGTCTTTCACGAATTTTACAATGAGCTATTTACTTGACTCCAAGCAATACCATTTACCATCGCTTACAATTCAATTGACGCATTAAAGTAATAGTGTCAAACGTGACATTCTCCTAAATCTTTAACTATAGGATTTCAAATACAATGCAACAATATGTCTTTCACGAATTTCACAAGGTTTTGTTTCGTTTGCTCTAACAATACTACCTCACAAATCATAGTGCGAAACGTGATATTTTGTGAATATCTAACAAAGCTACAAATCAAGTGAATTTACCCTTTGAATATACAACAATGGCGAAAAGAAGCAAAAAGAATTTCATATCTACAAATATTTTACACGTTTTAAAAAAAGTACCGTAATCTATACAATTCAAGATTTCCAAATCGTGAACACATAGTGTCAGGTATCTCAGATAAACATCTAGATATTATTAAAAAAAGCAGAAGTGCAAAAGAACAGATCAAGGATTTAAGAACTGTATTTGTAAGAACCACATCGTTAATTAAATTGGCACTGTAGAAAAAGTTAAAAAATTTGGAAAATGAGGAAATTGATAAACTGAAAGATTTATTCTTGAGTTTTGATACAACAATAAGAGAGATCAAAGAGAGAGATGATCAATACTAAATGGAGGAGACAAATTATTCCATTTACTTTTATCACTACCATCCAAATATGGCCATGTACTAACTGCTTTAGAAACTGTAGAAAATCTGAAGCTAGATTTTGTAAACCACAGATTATTGGATGAAGAACTCAAACTTAACACAAAATTTGACTACAGGTAATCTAGTTTTCAAGCTTCAGTGGTTGCTACCAATGTGACAGTTATCAACATTGGTTGCAGCATGCCCAAGAAGAGGTAGAGGTGGCTACAATAGAAGACGTGCAAGAGGGAGAAGAGTATATAGACAAGGCTCGAGAGAACCTGAAAAAGGTAGAAGACAAAGCTCTGGACAAGTTCATGTGAAAGACGAGATTGAAGGTGAGATACAGCTATACGCAGCCAACTTATGTTCAGAAGTTTATGGAAAAATAATAATGCTTCTTCGTTCAGGTAAGAGCAATCATTTCATGGAAGAAGAATTTGAAAATACATGGTGAATACCAGAAAGACCAGTAATAATACACATTGCAAATGGTGAGATATTACAAGCTAATAAAATAGGAACACTGAAAACAGAATATCAAAAACAAAAGATTCATATAGAAGCATTGATATTTGAAAATTTAAAGCATAAATCATTGTCAGCGTCAAAATAAATATAGAAAAGACACAAGGTCATTGTAGAACAAGACAAAACAACCATAACTGGTAACAACTTTTCATTAAGATGTGAATTTAATAAAGGACTATATCTAAAAATCATATATAAAACAGAAAGGGAAGATAAACATGAACAGCGTGATATCATGGTAGAAGAAGGGTTATGGCACAGAAGACTGGGTTATCATGGAAATGATAGTTTGGTACAGTTACAGAAACTAAAATATGCTCAATATGCATGGAAAGCAAAAGCATAAGATGTTGTCTTATGAATTGGAGAATTAATACCCACAGATGTTTGTGGCCCATTCAATCCAGTAGCTTTTGATGTGTCGAGATTCTTCCAGTCAATAATTGATGATTATTCACATTTTGTTGGATTAAAAACAATGAAAACCATGAATTATTATTATTACACAGTGACTACGAGCCAAAGCAAAGCTTATAAGGCTCAATTACAAAATCAAATTACACAGGTTAGCAGAACTAATTTTACAAACTCAGCTTGAAGTAAATTGAGATTTAAAAAGGGAGTAGCACTATATAATTATAAAGCACTAATCGAGTACAACACCAGATCAGGAATACCTGTCCAGCTCATTCTTGAAGCTATTCGGAGAAGGAGCTTATACGATGTCCCTACTTAAATTGTTCCAATTATCGAATATTCTATTCACTAGAAAGTTTTGCCTAACACTAGATCTAAAAGATCCTTTTTTTAATTCACAATTGTGACCTCTTAATCTGTTATCTTCATTTAATGTAAAAAAGTTAGAAGTGTCCCAAAAGTAATCTCTTAGAATCCTAAACGTTGTAATGACATCACCCCTCTCTATTCTCTCAGATAGTGTTGTCAGCCCGAGCCTGCTTAGTCTTGTTTCATAGTTCAAGTAAGAAAAATTTAGTGGCAATTTATTAGCTCTACGTTGAACTCCCTCTATATCACGTCTGAGGTGCGGAGACCAATAGCAAATTCTAAGTGAGGTCGGACGTAACTTTTGTATAGCCTCAAGAACAAGCCCGGACTCATTCTTGGAAATGCCTTAGATATCAAGTACAGAGATGAGTTTGCCCTGTTAACCGCTTTTGCAGTCTGCGAGGACCAACCCAAATCTGTATTAATTATGACACCCAAATCACTGACTTCCGGAACTGATTCTATAGGCTCTTATTCAAGATAATATATGACATATGGTTTGTTGTAGCCGCACTGCAAAACACAACACTTGTTAAAGTTTACTGATATTCTCCACCCCTTGCACAATTTTAATAACTCATCCAGGTCGTGTTGAATAGAGTTTTCAACATCAGGACAATGGTAAAATGAAGCAGCTCGGAATATAATAGATGATACCGAATTAGCAGAAAAACATAAAGAGGAAAAAAATTAATCAATAAAGCTAGATAATGGTGGAGATTTCAAAAACAAGTGTTTCGAAATAATACTGTGAGAAAAAGGGATAACATCAGAATATAGCATGCCATATACTATTCAAGAAAGTGGGATTGCTCGAAGAATGAATAGGATGGTACCCAAATATTTGTGTTGCGAAACATTAAAATGTTCCGTTTATGGAATAACTCGCTTACCAATAAGAGCTTCACTAAGAGGAATGATACCATCCCAGATTTGGCATTGTAGAAATGGACAGGGATGAGTTGCGCGCAGCGGTCATTTTCTACCTGAATACGAGTAAGAACACAAAAATTATGAGCCGAATTGCGCGCAACAAGATAAATACAAAATTACGGAGATTAAGGGAATATAAAATAAATTAAATGGTAAAGGTATTTGTACATTTATTTCAGGAATAATAAGACACGGATTTTCAAGTCTATTACATTGGTTTTATATAGATGTATTTGTTGATCTGAAAATATTCGCTTTTTCTTCGCTTTCCCATAAAGCGGTTTATTAATATTATTATTAGCGCTTCTTATCTTAATATATGTATTTGTTTGATAAGTTAAAAGGACATCAATAGAAGTCAACACATTAGGATACGAGAAATAAAAACTTTTATTAAAATGTGCATTGAACGATTCACACGCGTTAGTGGAAAGTATAACACTTGATGAAATTTCTGCCCATCATATGGGAGGAAACTTAGATTCCTCATCAATATAATTTCCGACCAAATAATCAGAAAATTCAGTCAATGAAATATTTTCTGGTTTATCTGGCATTAAATGAAAACAAAATATTTCAGATACTTGAAGCTGATCGACAAACGATAGACCGAACAAATGTTTGAGCCAGTTTCCAATATCTGATTTTAAATCATTATAATGGACAGACAAACCAATCTGCATAATTTCACGATACCAGGCTTGCTTTAAATGGAAAAGGCAGCCTCTTATTTCAGATGTTGGAAAAATAGCTTTAACAGCCAAATGTATGGCAATCTCAAAGTCAATAATAACTTTTTTTGGATTACACAAAGTTCGAAGCTATTAAATTCTTACACAATGTGCAGGAATAATTTCTCGTAAACATCTTTGGTCTTAGAAGGTAATAAAGCGAATACTACTGGCACATACTGTCCATTTTTATACGCATACAGACTGAAAAATTGATAAAAGTATTGCACGCATTATTGGAAAGTTCCGTGCATATAGATCACGTCAAAGGAACACAGAAAATTTGAATTTAGAGAACAAGGAAATATAACAATATTATTGTCAGTATCGTTGACTAGCAGAAAACTGTCCTGTTATAATGTTTTGATGTCCAGTCATATTAACGCTTCATGTACATCTTGAATATTTTTTGGTAGAGGAGGCAAGAACGTACGACGTGCAGAATAAATATTCTTTCTTGTATAATCCAAGTCCTTTATTGACAGATTACTCACCAATTCAGGACAGTTTTTCAATTCTTTATGGATTAACTTCATCGGTCGCTCAGAAATATCTTCAACAGCCTTCATTTTCACGCTGTTACTTAGTTTTTGTTTATCGAGAGTACTATCCACTTCATGATTATGCACTAATTCAGTTTCCACAATTTAATTTTCGCCCACGGTATATAGTTTTGCTTTGCAGATTTTTGCTGTACAACGCCAATAAGTTTTGCCATATGCCATCGTTCTACATTTTCGAAATATTCCACGGTTTACCACTAGAAGAGTTTTGCCCTTCTCACTCAACATAGCTTCACACTTAATTTCCATCTTTATTGTACAACAGTTCGAAGACAAATAAAATACAACCCGTGAAATATTTGTTAAGATAGAATTCTAATAAAACCTCTGCCTACTGCCTACTCCCGCCAGGGTGAACTATTAGGGCAGTCCCGATAACAGAACATTTATTGGCTTGTTATTGTCTTGAAATTCTATTACAACAAATATCCTATTCACGCTATTTTGGTTTTTGATTAGCATAAGCACCCCTTCGCATTATCGTCAAAATTACGTATTCCGGGAATGCAGATAATCCCTTGACGGTTACTACCTGAGACACCCCTTATTAAATAAGGGAAAATTTTAACCATTGCGCGCAACTCACCTATGCCGAGTAGAAATGACTTAAGTAAACTAAGAGTTTTTGCTTGTGATTCCTGGTGCCAAAAGGTTATAAATTAGATGCTAGAGCAAAGAAAGCAGTGATGGTTGGTTATTGTGGTGGAGGATGGAGATTTTGGTTACCCGAGGAGGAAACACTTTTAAGATCAAAATATACAAAATTTAACGAACCGGTCATATAATTCAAAGAAACAAACAAGGCTAAAGAAAAAACAAATAAATAAAGCACATAAAAGATAGTATATTTGTCTAAAGAAGAAACAAAATCTATAGAAAATGAACCTAACCATTCAGATGAGGAATTTCTAGATACACATGAGATTCCGAAAAAATAATTACAAGGATAGGAAGATTTACAAAGAGACCATCTACCTTGGAAGATTATTATGTATATGTTGCTTATTGTCTTCTTTTTCTTCAGCTAATAAAGAGGGTAAGAAACCATAGAAAAGCAACTAAGATCTCATGAAAAATAAGTTTTGGACAGAACCAGAATTACCATAAAATGGAAAAGCGATCGAGACTAAATGGATATTTAAGTTGTAAGAAGATGATACGAGCTGAGTTGCAAAGGGGTTTTAATTTTATTATGCACCAGTTTGTAGAATCTCAACAATGAGAATTATGCTACCTATTGCAGCTGAAAGAGACTATCGAACAATATATGTACCGACAGCATTTATTAATGGCGAGTTTTACAATGAAATTTTTATCAACAAACCTGGCAAGTAAAAGTTGATATTTCCAATCAAACCGAGCTTTATACGGCTTAAGGAACTCTCCAAAATGCTGGAACATAAAATTTTATGAGATAGTGACCAAATTGCTGCTTAAAAGATCTGACCATGATTACTGATAATAAGTTTAAGTTGATGTTTTCCTAGTTTTGTATGTTGTCGACGCTTTGCTAATAGACAATCAATAATTCAAAGTCTTTATGATGAATTTATTTCAAAAGAATGCAGCAAATTTAGACATTCTAGATGTATATCTAGCTAACAACAAGACCTGATATCAGTCAATGTATCCCTGTGGGGCAGGTATCTCGATGAACCTACTACCAGTACTTGGAATGCAACAAAGAGTGTGTTATCTTAACAAAACAAAAGACTATTGACTGTCATACAAGTGTTTTCATGCTGCCACTTTAGAAAAGGCGTATTTCCGATCATTTTTTAACTCGGAATATGCGTAGTTGCCGGTCTAGATCGGAGAATTGACTTAACTGCTCGGTAAATGACAGAAGTGCTCGGCAAAGTACCTACTTTCCCGAGCTGTTATGTTAAAATGTTCATTAGAGACAAAATACCAGCATCTAGCCAGAGATAATTTTCGAATGGTATGTTAAATATTACAGTTGCCATGACAATACCGTACCATCTGTCAGTAGATGTTTTTGACGTTTTGATGCACTTCGGGTATTATTACAAGTTTCCAAACCGTTTAAAAATGAGTAGCGATGGAAGTAACGTAGAAAACGTTTCATTCGAAATTAAAGAAGTGGCAGCTGCCGCCACTAATGCATTATTACGAACAAAATCCAAGGAAAAGTTTGAAAAATATTATGATTCCTAAATTGACCGGAACATCATCGTTTAATAATTGTACTTTGCATAACTGCATATTCCACATAAATATTAATAATTATTGAGTTAAATTTTGTTATAAATTTTGAGTAATAAATATTCTGTTCCTATATTATTGTCAAATTATTGGTGGCTGCACAGAAAATATTGTACGCGCCACACTCGGAAAGTGTATTTACAGGGCTCGCATGCTTTCAGGGTGACGCTGAAGGCTTGCATACTCGCCCTGTAATATATCACTTTCCGAGCTTGACATATAAATAACTAAAGTACTTTTATAGCATTCCACAACCACGATCCCATTGCATGGTTCTCAAGTTTAGAAATATAGCTTTCTACTACACTACCTCATCTTAAATTTGCTGATATTCATTATTAATGATGACACTGTTTTCCATGTATGGAAACGAAATCGCATTTGATTTTAACAGTGTAAATTGAAGGTGTCTGTTAGAGACTTCCTTTTTGAAAAGGTCGCAAAGTCTCACTTATGTGATAAGATTAAGATGAAAGGAGATTCGTGTTTAATGGTACGTTGTATACATGATTCCAGCTACACAGACTGTACGCTGCCATTTTTTTAATACTTAGAAACAAATTACGGCATCTCAAAAAGATTCTTTTGAAATGAAAGCATCTAAATGTGATCGATTCTTCGAAATAAATGAGCTATCATCATTTTGTCATGCAAAGTAAATTCAAGAGGTACTTGATTGTAAAAAGTTTACCTACATTAGGTATACCGATATTAGAAAATAATATAGATGAACTAGATTAGTGGAGTGGACTATTATGTCGTAATTTTAAGTAACGTTCAATAAAAAATACCTTATTACGACAATATTAATAACGTGAATCCAAACTTGCAAAAAAAACTGATATTAAGGTAGATACAAGGAATGATGCGGCAAGTTGATAGTTAAATCATTAATTACAGTTGTTCACAAATATTATATGCTCGTATGATAAATATGTATTTCTCTCCGATAATTATTGAACTAAAACTGTACTTAGCATTGTTGTATTTAGCACCGTAACACGATATATATATTTTGCTTCATATATATATATATATATATATATATATATATTTATATATATATATATATATATATATATATGTTTATGCTTTTAAGTGAAATCGTTATTTTCCCGGTTTGGTATTAAGTTTAGGTTAGTTAATTAGTTTAGACTTTCATTCTGATCGGAGAGATTCACTAAGTTATCAAGCTGACTGAAGTCATCCAGAGAACTCTGAACAACAAAGAAATCGCAATGTGCCCATTCCTCGATATATCTGGAGCCTTTGACAACACAACTCATGTGTCTGTCAAAGAAGCACTAAAAAGGCGAGGAGTGCATGACACCATTGTAAATGGATGCATGAGTTGTTGACGACGAGGATAGCTGAGACACAGGTGGGGAATCAAACCACCTCAGATAAAGCCACTCGGGGGACACCTCAAGGAGGAGTGATATCTCCCATTCTATGGAGTTTCGTAGTAGATGAGTTGCTCTACAGGCTAACGGAGCTTGGCTTGCAATGTATGGGCTATGCTGATGACATAGTTCTAATAATAAGAGGCAAGTTCGGGAGTACCTTGTGTGATTTATTACAAAAGGGCCTCAGAATCATTGAGCAGTGGTGCTTGTCAGTGGGTCTAAACATTAACCCAAACAAGACCATAGTAATTCTATTTACCCGGAAAAGAACACTTCCAGCCATGAAACCCATATCCTTACCCAGCACACTGTAGGAGAATTTTACAATTTACTTGGCGAAGTACTACGCCGAGATTACTTTGAACCAGATTCAATATACAACTGTGACGAGACTGGCGTCAGAACTGTCCACAAACCTACTAAAATCATTTCAAAAAAAGGACAGAAACAAGTATCCAAAGTTACTTCAGGAGAGCGAGTACAGACAGTTACACTCCTTTGTACCATAAGTGGCATAGAAAATTCGATTTCTACTTTTTTTGTATTCCCGCGTGTTCGTGAACAAGTTTATATGACCATTGGTACACCACCAGGATCCAAAGCTGCTACTCATCCAAGCGGTTGGGTGACATCTAAAAATTTCGAATTATATCTGTCACATTTCATACAATTCGCAAAATGTAGGAAAGTTCAGAAATCCTTAATTTTTATGGATAATCACAACAGCCACATATCTTCTGGTGGTCTAGATATATGCAAGCAAAATGGCATCGTTTTGTTAACCATACCGCCACACACAAGTCACCGCTTGCAACCACTTGATGTTGCGATATACGGTCCGTTCAAAACGTACTTCAATGAAGCTTGTGATGATTTAATGGTAATAAATCCTGGCCAAACTATTTGTTTGAAAGATATTGCCACGCTTGTTGGTACTGCATATCAGCGAGCTTTTACTCCACTGAATATTAGCAAAGGGTTTTCTCAAACTGGTATCTACCCATACAATTCCCACCAATTTACTGATCACGACTTCCTCACTGCAAAGGTTACTGAACGACCTAATTCTCATCAGTTACAAAGTTATACAGTTAATGATACGCTGGAATTACCTGTCGGCAGATAACATTCCTCAGAATCTACTCCTAGGTCGAAGCCTGAACGTTCCTGCTCATACAAGACTCTCGAAGAAATAAAGCCATTGACGCAGGCACCACCAATAATACAACAAACGCCAGAAAGGAAACCTGCGAAAACAAAAGTTCTCACTAATACCCCAAATATGGAAGAAATAAAAAATGACTATTAAAAAAGGCAAGAACAGAGAAACAATGGTAAATTTAAAAGAAACATTATGGGCACTAACAATGTTGTTAAAGCGAAGAAATAAAGAGCAATTGAAGAGGAATTTGAATATGATAATTCTGTATTCGATCCATCATATCATCGGATGAAATAACTGATATAGAAGACCAAATATAAAATGAGAAAGAAGAAGATTATTTTGTTAGAGGAGTAGTAAACTTAAAGGACTATGTTCTAGTAAGATGTACAACAAAAAATAAAATAAAGCACTATGCTGGTCAAGTTATAGAAAAAGTAGGAGATGAATATTTAATAAACTTTATGCGGTGGAAAAAGCCTGGATACCATTTCGTATATCCTGACGTGGAATACCAAGGTCTAGTCTCTGAAGAAGATGTTATGAAGCTACCGACACCAAATTTTGTAGGTGGGACTGCCAGATCCACAAGAAATTTATCATTCGCCGTCAAATTCAATAAATTTTACAATGTCAATTGATAATGAGGTCTAATAAATTTTATGGTTTGGCGTATTTTATAGTTTATCTATTTTGTATCAAACCTCATTCACACCGTATCAAAGCTCCCCTACCATGGGAGGGTTAATACACTTTACAGTTTTTAAAAAAATACCAGGTATCTCCTACCATAATCTAAAGTGACATGTTTTAACTGCCTACAATTGGCTGCAACTTAGTTGGCTATAAAAGGCCGCACACACTGATTTGATTGAATGAAAACTTATTTCAATTTCCTAGGTCAACGATTAACCGTATGAACTCTCCTTAGTCTCCCCTACAGAATACCGAAGAAACTAAAGAACACGTCCAAATTTGTTTATCAATGATACCAATCCATAATAATAATATAACTCCATGAAAAACCGTTTTCTCACAATTTGGTTTAAAGGACCTACTTATTTTGACTATTTTTCATGGTAATTCTACCGTTCGCGCCAATTAATTAATTAATAAATTCACCGCAAATCAAATTTTTTTTCAAACTCTTCTGTTGCGATTCGGCGAGTAGTATATAATGCGAATTGACGAGCAGTATATATCACGAGAACAAATTGACAAAAACATTCTCCCTCAATATGTAATTATCGGCCATGTGTATGGAACCAAAAAGATAAATCCTCTCTACATAAACCAAAAGGCATTTAAAATATTTAACGGGTTCTAAAAATCTATTCATAAGACAGAATTATGGACCTTCCTAAAATTCACAGTGGTTGACGTAAATAATTTACCGCACACTGTTGGACTTCAGTTAGATTAGAATTTTAATAATTTTCCTGCGAGGTAGACAACCCAAACAACAAACGCTTGTAATCGTGGTTTCCTTTTATGCTCGCGTAGATTAGGTTTACTTAATTTTTCGAACGAAACCTACACAACAGTCTTCAGCTAACCATTATGTGATGAGGTACAATAAGTTTCGTGTGCAGTAATTCCTGGTTTTTCTTCGTATTAAATTATAAAAAAGATTGCTGGTTATGGTGAAAGAAGCTGCATTGAAGAGAGCTCTCTGAAGTAAAGTTCTCTAAGAGTTTGTGTGAACTGAACAGGAACTCAGGCGAGTAAATCTCCATTCGTCGCCGGTCATTTTGAAGTAACTTACTAATTAAGACCCGAAACCAAACATTATTTTGGGGTGAATTGTACGGTCCGAAGCTTAACTCACCCCATAGGAGCTATCGAAGTTGAGTTCCCTATCACCGAATCGTACACACACCAAGGCTATTTATGGCTTTGTGACAATTAATAGAAACTTTCAATTATGAAGAGATACTCTTTCGCAAAACGAACTTTTTTACTTTCTTTTGCCTTGTAATAAAAAGACAAATTCTCGAGCAAAGCGGCAATAGTGAATTGTTTCTTGTGCGAACAGTGGTGAAACATATCTTTACCGAAACGGACGCATGTCACAGTGTAACAAGCATCTCAAATTAGATTAGATTAGCTTTTAACGGGGTTATAATGCACTGAAACCTAAGGTTTATTGTGCCCCCCCCATAAGAGTTCTCGCTACTACAACAGCTCGCCTACCAGTTCTAGGAATCTAATGAACTCTAGTATTTGGGACGGCTTCAACGAGGTTGGATCCTCAAGTTTCTCGTCCGAAGCATTTCTTGCGTTGGCTTGCGATGGGGAGGCATTCTAGAACTAGGTGATCCGGAGTTTCATCCTCCTCCCCACAGAATGTACACTCGTCAATTTCTGCTAGACCTATTCTCACTAGGTGCTTCCTAAGGCGGCAGTGTCTTGTGAGAAAACCCGTGAGGAGATGTAACTTATTTATACTGAGGTCCAAATATTTTTTGGATCTAGCAGTGTCAAAGTTCCGCAAGAAATTTTTGGAATGTTCCAGCCAGGGAAGGCATCGCCAGAGTGCTACCCTTTCGGTTTCCTTTTTCCTCCAAAACTCTTTCTTATAGGAGCATTTTCCTACACCACAGAAAGGCTCCGGGCCGATGGAGGGCTTTGTGATCCTTTCCTGGCAAGTGTATTGGCCTCTCCATTTCCCGTGATTATCGAGTGGCCAGGAACCCAGACCAAAGATACCCTGGTATTCTTTCCTGATTCATCAAGTTTTCTTTGGCACTCCAATGCCAACTTTGAGTCAATGATATGGGAGCTCAATGCTTTGATAGCTGCTTGACTATCAGAATGGATCGATATGTCACATTTCTGATAGTTTCTTTCTAGGTTCATTTCCACGCATCTTTCAATCGCAAGTATTTCCGCCTGAAAAACACTCGGGAAGGAGCCTAACGATAATAAGTATCTGGTTCCATGCCTAACTACTCCAGCGCCTGCTCCAATGGTGGTTTTTGAACCATCCGTATACCATTTAATGGTGTTTTCTTTGAAAGTTTGGGTGGTGTATTCCCTTTCCCAGTCTCTCCTCTTATTTAGTATCTTAGTGAAATTCTTTTTGATATTTACTTTCTTGATCATTTCGTCGAAGGGAAGATTCGCTGATGAGATGTATCTTGTCAGAGAGGACCAAGCTCCCTGATTTTTAATACTCTCATTGCCTGAACCTTCCTTAGATATTCTAAGAATTGCCTCTTGGGCAGATCTTCCTATCACCAGATGTAGAGGTGTGAGATCTGTAATGATCTCAAGTGCCCTAGTTGGACACGTTCATAGAGCTCCAGTGATGCACATACAGGCAAGCCCTTGAACTTTGTCGAGGGTCTTCTTCGTATTATACTGACTTGCTTTTGTATGCCAAACTATTGCCCCATACGTAATTGCTGGTCTCACAATCATGGCGTACATCCATCGCAGTATTTTTGGGTTACAGCCCCACCTCTTACCAGCTAGATTTCTGCACGCCATCAAAGCTCTTATTGCTTTACTAGTAGTTGTTTCAACATGCTTATTCTACAGAAGCTTACTGTCTAGGGTTATCCCTAGTTATTTAACTTCTGACTTCCATTCTATGATTTCCCCGTTCAACCTTTAGATACCCAAGCGGGGTCTTTGAGGGACCCCAGAGACAAAATTTCTGCAATATCTAACTTTGTACAAACATCTGGCAACATTGGCGTCAGCTATGCGTTCGTCAATATCTCCTTCACGTTCAGTCAGTTGGCTGCTGCTCTTTGATGTGTGTATGTCGAGATATTACGTAATTAGTTGTTTGGGGTCTTTCAACGACCCCGTTTGGGCATTTAGAGGTAACGTTTTTTATGTGCAATTTTGTGAATAATATCTGTACTTCATGGTGAAAATGAACCGCAAAAGTAAAAATAAGCCTTTGACTGCAGAAGAACTTTAAGATATATCACAACATATCAGTTCAGACTCAGATAATTAATATGAGGGTCAAAATTTGCAAGATGAAGAAGATGATAATGTTCTCGTGGAAACTACTTGCGAAATGGAAGATAATATTGAAATACAAAGCGAGCAGGATTCAGACGCACAATTATCTGAAGCTGTAACTATAACTGAATTGAGAGGTCCTCAATATACTGCGAAATCTGGTTTGGAATGGAGTAGCCATCCTTTCAATAAAACCAAACGCCTGAAAAGAAATATTTTAGATAGACGACCTGGTACAACGCAATATAGTTAAAGTGCTAAATCGATTTTGGAAGTTTTCAATTTATTTCTTACGCCAGAGATCAAAAGAATTATTTGTATTCATACAAATGAAGAAGCTTCTAGATATTTTGATGTATGGAATGACCCAACAAAAATAAAGAATTGGGAGCCCCTTGATTTAGATGAACTGGACTGCTTTTTAGGATTTTTCGTGAAAGGCGATGCACTGAGATGCGGAAGAGAACCTACCAGAGAAATGTGGACTACACACTCTTCTATACGACGATCATTTTTTACTGCTGCAATATTTCGGAACAGATTTGAGCAACTATCCGTATTCCTGCGATTTGACGGTATAACCAGTAGACTTCAACGACAACAACGGGACAAGTTAGCAGCAATTAGTCAGATTTGGGACATATTTGTGCAGAACTGTCGTCGTGCGTTTGAACCTTACGAATATATTACCATTGATGAACAGTTAGTGTGTTTCCGAGGAAAATGTCCATTTAGACAATTTATAAAATCAAAACCTGGGAGATATGGTAAAAAAATTTGGGCAGCTGCAGATGTAAAAACGTCATATTTGTGTAATCTACAAGTCTACACTGGAAAAGGCCCTGAAGCGAAAGCAGAGGTAAATCAAGGATTCCGTGTTGTGTCGGACTGGGTTCAACCAATTCATGGAACTGGGAGAGGTATAACGACTGACAACTTTTTTACTAGCATTTGAAATGTCAACATTCCGAATATTGATTTAAATAAATCATTTTGCTACGAATGTTAAATTTATTGGTGGAATAGACCACACGTCTTCCAAGTCTACATTTTAAATTCAACTAATTGAGTGTTGGTGGAATTAACGTTAAGGTTAACTCGTTTCAAAAAAAAATCCTGAATAGGAATTCGAAATGCGCCACTATACGATACATCTTTCGAGAGGTTAGTTGACGCAGAAATTCTGATAAAAGTTTGATCCAATATAAAACTTGTTCTCTAAGAACAAATTCGTAGGATTACTGGTATGTTTCACATTTTTTTTTTCCTGTTCAAAATTTACTAGAACTGATAAAGGTTTTTGTCCAGTACGAATCTTTAAGCTAGTATGTATAATTGTAAAAAAAGGTATAAGTAAAGTTACATGTATCTATCTGGACAGATATCTGAATACGTTTTATATTGTAAAGTCTTTTTATATCACATTTAGTGTTATTGTAGCGGAAACTCCAGGACGAATCTACTTTTGTGAGTAAATTCTACCAAAGTACCTGACATAAGAAGTGTGCTATTGTATTAACTCCAGATAGCATGACATTACAGTAATGGTTGTACTGTAAGAGCTTATCGAGGACGCAGCTGTTCACCTTGTATAGAGTACAGACAATTATACAACTAAAGAAGATTTTCCGGAATACAACCTTCGAACAACAACTCTTAAGTTAAGTAATTTTATTTTGTATGGCTTCACCACTATCATTTTTATCTGTTCGTTTAAGGTCAAAATTTATTTTTGTTCACTCATACTGACACCTACTAACCACTTTTTATAAAATTTTATAACTCGTTTATTTTACTTCCATTATATTTATACATATTTTGATCCAGGAGTTTTATTTATTATACAGGTAATACCTGAAAAATTGCCTCCAGCACATTTTTTTTGTGAACATTTATTAAAACTAGTAGGTAACAGCAGTTAAGAGTTGGCTGATATATGTGAATAGGGAATATAATAAAATAATGACAAATCCCCTACTTCCAATACATAGTGACCTTCCCGAAGCCGGCCTGCAGAGATTGAAGTCTAGATCTTCCCCAATATTGCTAGCAGAAAAACTTGTGAGAGATAATTTCAATTTGACCAATAAATGGAGAGAATACTGGGAAGCCTCGAAACCAGTCCAGGCTGTACATATAACTGATCCTACAGTGTCCTTACCAGATATGGAGCTGCCTCGCCACGAGTGGAAGACACTTAACAGGATAAGAACGTCTCACGGTATTTGCCGTGACTCATTCTATAAGTGGGGACTAACCGAAACACCAGCCTGTGACTGCGGAAAGCCTCGCCAGACTGTCCACCATATTACAATGGAGTGCCCCCTTACTGCATACGGAGGAGAAATGAGCGACTTCTATAAGACCACTAACTCTGTGCTGGACTGGATCAATGATCTAGATTTTAAAATTTAACTTCAAATCGTGCTATATTTATGTTCATAATTTATTTCTACTTCTCTACTTTTAGATATACACTTATATGTTTTTTATGACGTAATATGAATGTGTACAATTTTAACTAATTATAACTAAATCCATGTATGCCATACGCTAAATAAATAAATGTGAATGATTTTTTTCTAATTTTGTTTAGGAACAAAAATTAGTGGCACCCTTAATTGAATTTCATTTTATCTTTAACTTATTTCGTTTCTCTTCCTTTTCTTTCTTTAGTTTATCTAACTTCTTTCAGATAACAGAGCCCTGAGAACTGGCTTTGTTATCTCCATTCACATTATCAGTTTGGAAAGAACCTACTCTCTTTTTATTTTATTCCTTTTCTTTTATATTTTTTTTACCCTGAGAGTACAGTTTGTGTACTACTTAGCTAATTATCTGTTGACCAAAAACCTCACGCTACTGGGCACTGTTCGAAAAAATAAAACGGATACACCACCACAATTGAATATAAAAAATAGACCTGTAGAATCATCAATATTTGCTTTTGCAAAAGATATATCAATGGTTTCATATATGTCCAAAAAAATAGAATGGTGCATTTGTTATCGAGTCAACATAATGTGTTCAAGTTTGCCCAGATCGCAATAATAAACCACCAATGGTTCTAAGCTACAATAACACAAAAGGAGGTGTTGACCACGCTGACAAACTCATTAGGGAATATTCTTGTACAAGAAGAACAGCTCGATAGCCATACAGGTTGTTTTTAAATATAATAGATATATGTGCGTTTGTTGTGTTCATAGAAAATAGTCCTGACTGGAAGAAAAATAGCAGTTCACGTCGACGATCTTTTTTGCTTCAACTAGGAGATGATCTTGCACTTCTAAACATGGAAAGACGTGCAAACTACAAGTATCATCAATCAGATATCAGGTTAGCCTTATCAGATTGTGGAATAAATATGCAACTCAATGATCAAACTGCTACTCTGCCCCAACATAGGAAACGAGCTAGATGTTCTGATTGTCCCCAAAAGAGCGATAGAAAAGTAAACATTATCTGTTCAAAGTGCTAAAAATACGCATGCGAAGATCACAGAAGAAAGACAGAGACTATCTGTTGCTTAAAATGTTTGTCAAATTAAATTTTTTTAATATTTTATATGTGTAAGAATTTTATAAGTTTAATTTTTCCAAACTCTTCAAATATTTTTCAGTATAACGTTGTTTAAAACTTTTTATGATTTTCTGCAATGTTGATTATTACGAAAATTATATTAATTTCTAATAAAAACATCAAAATCTCTAAGAATAATTTCATTTTAAACTTTAGGATTGAATTATTCTAAAAATTGTATGGGGTCCTTCAAAGACCCCGCTTGGGCATCGATTTGATAAGCATGAGTATCTAAACGTTAAAAGCTGTTCCACGAGAAAGGCTTGTTGGTTCTGGTTTTAGAAGCGATAGTTCATTGTTTCTCTCCATAAACCCTCTAAGCCACTCATAGGAAGCCATTTCATTTTTTAGCCAATTTGAGGGGACGTTTTTTTTATTTTCCAAAGCATACAAATATGAAAATTTTCTCGCCTCTTTCGAAGTAAACCCATCATTAATTTTGGCCGCAGTTAGAAAATATTTAGCTAAACTTTTTTCTTCTTCGGAATTAAATATTTGAGAAGTGCAAAATTTGAAAGAAACTTGGTTTCTTCTCCCTTTTTCTTCGATTTGGCAACATATCTTCTGTCATTTTGTCTAAGAGATATTTATTAGCCGTACTTCTCAATTTACCACTGTTTATAATTTCCTGGACGGCTTTTTCCATCCGTTCAGGTGAAGCTGGTATTCTATTAGTTCTTTTCTTCCATTTGAAAGGCATCCCAAAAATAAAAAGAATATTTTATGTAGGTACAACCTAGAATTCTGAGAGAGTGGGAGGTTTGATACATGTATCAAGTCTCCCCGAAATGGATTGTATTAATCCTTCCGTACGTGACCTATTCCATAAGACTTGAAATATTTGTAAACAGAATCCACATTCAGGCATCTACTTAGTACCAAATTGTGGCTAAAACACCGTGTTATATCATTAAAAACTTATAAATAGGTTAAACTCAACAATTCTTTACTAACATGCTTACACTTACCTTCCGAAACTTTGTAATTTAAACAGTAAAAACAAATTTTCTGCGCAAATTTGCTATGTGCTGATCACATCGAGACGTTGCACTGTTGCTGAATCTACCAAGCAACCAGTGCTTTAAGCAGCAAATTTGAAAGCGTATCATCCCTCCCATAGTATCAACACTCCCTAGTCTCCCCTAGGTACTAGATTCCAGATTATCTGATTGTCTTGGAAATCTCTTCTTTTCAACTGTTTGTTCTTCTCTTCTCATATTGTTTACACTCTTTTGTTATATATATCGTCTTCTAATTTCCCGTCTCCATTAATGACTGATCCCAAGTATTTTAATGTCTTTAGCTTAACATCTATGTCAATATCTTTTCTTTCAATCATTTTTTTCCATTAGTAGTGCTCATTGTAATTTCTCCGGCTTTTCATTTCATATTTTTTTGAGCTATCACTTTAAAATTGTTCAACATTTTCATCGTATAATAAATGGAAAGTGTATGTAGCGCGGTTTTCATGCCCCTCTGAGATCCATTACCATAATTAAATTATATAAAACTTCCTCCAACATTCCACTTTCTTCCTCATTCATTGTTTACCACCTGCCAAAAATAATTTTTAAAGAATTTTTATTAAATTATAACAAAACCATCATCTACGATATTACCTCACCAGTCTAATATTTATATGAGTACATATATTAAATTACTTATTCTTCAGACATGGTTTGGAATAGAGGGATCGCAATCTGCCAAGCAATTCTCAACAGACCCGTAGCTTGATATAGTATTTAATAATGCAGAAGTGCCACTACCCAGAGCTAGATATTAAGTGTTGCCAGGGCTTCTATTAAGCCGGGCCTGCAATGTGAGAGTAAAGTATTGCTACTGCATAATAAGTGTTCCTCGTTTAACATTACATGATTTTCACAGTAAGAAACATGCGATCTATAATACAGGACGGAATGTAGTAGCATTATCATATAATCGCAATCGTTGACCTATGTAGCCCAATAATAGCTAGATTTTGAATTGCAGTTGATAGAATTTGGAAAAAATATCCGCAAAAAAGCACTTAAACCAAAAATTTTTTTCAGTATCCTCTAGGGTGATTAGTTAAAAATGTCCAATATATGAACTGAATGTTCTAGGACCCAAAATATTATGATTTAGCCCAACATGCTTTATTGAGGATTGCCAACTTAGACTCTAATTTAGCATTACTAATAGAGGACTCGTAGAGGACACTTATTTTTGTTTTGTAAATTGAAGTAATTTTTTTTCTGCAGAACTATGAGTAAAGTAATAAAAAAAAACTTAAAAAGTGTTAGAATCTGAAAAAAAAGTTACTCTTGTTTGATTCTTGTAACACGATGGGTTTATTCTCCAAATGTATAACAATAACAAATTGAAAAACTTCAAGGTGAATGTTTAAAATGCCCACTGTAGAAATATCAAAACAAAATAAAACAATAAATGAGATAAATAAAATCTTATTGTAATGTTTTTCTTATTTATTCAAAAGTTTTTATTACGACGGGTGGGATAAATTTGTACACACATTATGTCTAGTTACTTAATTTATTTATTCACTAAACTATTCGCTAATTTATATTATATACACAGTATATGCACTTAAACTAATTTATATAAACACTTTACTACTGTTTATTTACTTTTATTCACTTGTTTTCTGTTAATCTCACGAGATCGCTTTATAAATTCCCGCTGGTCGATCCTTTATATATTAGTTCCATTTTTACTAGATAATTCCAGATTGCGGCTTACACTAAAACAATCGGTTCCCTGGAATTTTCTAGATAAGACTGGTCACAAAAATAAAGTATATATTAGATAGCCACAAAAAATCGTAAACAGTTCTGAGAAATTCCTGCAGATCCGTCAACATTTTAACTTTCATACATGGCCTAGACAGAGTCGGATTGAGGGACTACACTAGTGTGCTATTTCGTAACATTACCCCCTCCTTAAATGGAAGTTCCTACTGGAACTTTTGTGTAGCCGATACTGGATGTTTGAATCGGCAACCAGCCCCATTTCTACACATTCCGATCTTATGGAAATAACAGGGCACCGTCTTCATCAGATACTGATAACGAGGTTTGTAGCTGCAAATCAATATCTGGACACCGGTATCTTGGAAGATCACCTCTATCTTAGGCATAGCCAAATCCTTCACACTGGATTTCAACACATGGTCTTGAAGTGATTCCCACACATCGCGGTAGGTAGATCGATCTTGAAATTCATTTTTAGTTACCACGTAGAAGACGTACCGCGAATTATCTTTCAGTCTCTTGCCAGGGGTTGGAATCTGGTCTTCAAGATTTTCTAATTGCCCGAACTTCTTTCGAAAGACGGTTGCCAACACTCGTGCGTTCTTGATACGGGCGGTGATGTTGTATGCCAGTGGATAATCTTCCGGGAGAGATAACAAATCTTGTCGTTGTTCTGAAGTGACTCCATATCTAGCTTTCCCGGTACCTCAATACGCGCCCATAAATTCATCAAAGGTAGGATCAGACACATCTCGAATATGGTTTACTCCTTTCTCTAGGTCATGGTGTCCTTTGAATGGTGCTAGTCGGTTTTGGTAAACTACTTTTGGTTGTCCGTTGGAGATCTTCATTGATCCTTTCCTTGATTAAATATGGACCTTCCCAGGATTTTTGTAATTTTGGAGAATATCGTTTTCCCCTCGTCGGGTTGTGTAACCAGACTTTGTCCATTTCTTTAAAACCGCATACTGTGTCCTGCGTGTCGTACCGACTTTTCATTCTGTCTTCTCAATTGGATCACGAAGTCTTCTCCTGCTAGATCTTCTCCAGGCCGACAGCAAAATTCCAGGTCACAAGGAAGCCTCATTTCACGTCCAAATAGGATTTTCGCAGGTATTTCACCCGTGCACTCATTGACGGCAGATCGATGAGCCAATGCGATTAGGGAGAGATACTGGTCCCAATCTCTCTGATGGCTGGAAACTACTTTGGACAGGCATTTTCCAATAGTCCATTCCATTTGACTGTGGATGTGATGCTGTTGTCCTGATCTTATTCATTCCCAGCTTGTCGCAAATCTCCTGGAATAGATGGCTTTCGTTATTTCTTACCTGGTCATTGTGGACTTCAAAGGGCACTCCATATCGGCTGATAAATTCTTTCACCAATACATCTGCGACAGTTGTGGCCTCTTTATTCGGAATCGCGTAAAATTCCACCCACTTTGTGAAATAATCCATTATAACCAGGATGTATTTACCACCATTTTCTGTCGTCGGAAATGGTCCAGCGATGTCTAAAGCAATCCCTTCGAAAGGGCTTCAAACATTATACAGTTTTATATGTGCCTTTCTCTTGCGATGTCGTCCATTACTCGTAGCATGAGTCGTACATTTCTTACAATAGTCCTTCACATCGTCGGAGCTGTTCATCCAATAAAACATTTCACGGACTCGCTGAAGTGTTTTCTCCAGTCCCAGATGGCCTCCCGATAGACTGTCGTGTAACTTCTCATCTCAGAACCATAATCGTTTTCAAGGACTCTTTTCAACAGCGCTTCTTCCAGGACAAGGAACTCCCACTGAGCCCAATATGCCTTGAGTGTCGGTGAAAATCTTCAAACGTCTTGCCATGTAGGTTGCCGATTTTCTTCTTTCCATTATCGAATCTTCTTTAGGTGAGGATCATTCTATTGATATTCTCTCATCCTGGTGGATAACCGTTCTACGTTGACTACAGTAGTTCTTGAAACTGCAGCTTCCCTAGATTCCGCCAAGTTGCAGTGAAAGCAGTCTGTTGGGCTTGGCCGTCTGGACCAGGAGTCGGCATTTCGGTGACTCCCACCAGCTCGATGTTAAATGTTGAAATCCTACTCTTGAAGTCGTTCAATGCCTCTTGCGATTTGGCCCTCGGGATTCTTGAACGGGTAATAGGTATCCAAATATCGGCGCCGTGGTTAAATGCCTCTTCAAGGTATCAGAAGCCGTTTGACAGTCTTCGTCCCATTGGAAAGCTCTAACTTCTTCTGTAAGTCGAGTTAGAGGCTTTGCAATATCTCCAAATTTCATGATTATTCTTCTATAATATGTGCAAAGTCCAAGAAAACTTCTAATTTGATATTTTTCGGTTGGTCGCGGCAATGGCTGATTGGAAGCAACTTTCTCTGGATCCACTGTCACTCCTTCATTACTCACTATATGACCTAGATAGTTGACTCGGTTTTGGAATAGCTGACATTTCTTTGGGTTATACATGAGCTGGGCAGCTTGGAGTCGTTTGAATACTTCTTGCAAATTCTTCAGGTATTCTTCAAATGTCTTCCCCAGCACTAATATGTCGTCTAAATAGACCAGGCATGTCTTTTAAGACAACCCTCTCAAGACATTTTCCATGACTAAGTTAATCTCTTGTATTACGTAGATGATGTGAATGATAATTGATATGTCATCTACATATCTATACCAAAGTAGTTGCTTGTTTTCATGGGTAGTGAACGACAGTTGGATGTATTTTTCTACCACATTATTAATTTACACCCAAAAATTAAATTTACATTAGAAGTTGAAGAAAATATCTCAATCAATTTTCGTGATTTAAAAATTCAAAGAATTGATAATGTACTTGATTATTCAATTTACAGTAAACCAACACTCACTGATGCGATTGTTCTATATAATTCCAACCCTCCCATGTCACAAAAATTAGCAGCATAAATTCAATGATACATAGAGTATTTCCAGTTCCAATGATCAAATATAATTTTGATCGAGAAAAGAATACAATTAAACAAATAGCAGCATCCAACAGTTATCTATCACATATAATAAATAAATTACATAATAATAAAGAGGAAAGAGTGGCATTTCAACTAATATTTCCTAAACAAACTAAAGAAATGAAAAATTACAAAAACCATCACACATATATATATATATATATATATATATATATATTTGTTGATTTGTTGTGAAAGCATCTTAGATGCTATTTTGGTGTATAATAAAGTTAGTATTTTCACTGTTTAAATTTTTTAATACTCTGATCATTTTATTTTCTATTCCTCTTTCTGATGGTGTTTTCCATAGTTTGTTTCTTAGTACTCGGTCAAAGGCTTTTTCCATATCAATAGAACCTAAATACACTTCTTTGTCTAGCTTTATTATTTTTTCAATGATCTGCTTTAACGTAAATATATAGTCCTGAATACTTCTTCCGTTTCTAAATCCGCTTTGGCATTATTATAATGTATAATCTGTTACTGATTTATTTGTTGTGTCCAATATTTTTTCATTAATTTTCGTGGCAACATACAGTGAATTGATTCCTCTGTAGTTGTTACAATCATATTTATCGCCCTTCTTATATATTGGTGTTATTAAAGCTCTTTTCCATTCTTGCGGTACTCGGTCTCCATGCAAAACTTCATTGTATATTATAACATCTATTTCAGTACCTTTTTCTCCAAGATAACTTATCATCTCATCTGTTATTAGGTCACTCCCAGATGCTTTCCCATTCTTAAACCGTTTTATACCTTTTTTGTACATCGTCCGCTCTTATATACTGTTCATTTCTATTTTCTTCAACTTGGATTAGTGCTTGTTCTTTTATTACTTCCTCCGCTTTATGATCTTCGTCTACTCCTAGTAATGAATGAAAAGATCGTTTCCACTTTTTCGTTATTTGGTTATATCCCATCACGTATGCTGGTAATATTTCTAAATACAGTTCAAATATAATATCTATGTCAACCGATACAACAACAAAAAAACCTAAAATTTACAATTTTCAGATAGAAATTGTAAAAACATGAAAAGTTCTTGCGAAAATCAAAGTCCGCATTAAAGCTTTATACAAATAGCAATAATGGTATGAGGCACGTTCGGTTAGTTCATAAACCTTTAGGTCCAGTACAGAGATTGAAAATTCTTAATGAATCACCCTGTATATATAGTTCGTATCTAAAACACTGCGTACTGTATTCGGGATCACCTTACAGAATATGTAAGACCTCCTGTTGGTTTAGGTGCCTCACTCACGACCGTTTCCTAAGACTTGATTAAAATTTACAAACAAATTATGATACTTCTGTTGTCCTCTAGCATCAATTTCGTTGGAATCTAATAATAGAGGTGCTGTCAGCAGTGACAAAATTAGTATTTATACCAGTTCATGTACAAGATGTATATTAACATTGTCTACGTCTTAACGTCGAATATTATTTGTTCTACAACCGTATCATCTTGAAGCATACCTCCGTCTAGCAATAGCAGTTTTGCAAAGAAAACAAGCAGCCAAACAGTGAGACGGAAATTCGTGATTAATTTCCCAATACGTACAATTATATAGAGAATTAGCGGGTACACATCAACGTTCTGGATGAGTTCATCTATCACAATTTGAATAACAAATTCATAATAACGAGGTTCCACTTTATTCCAGGTGCGGCTCTGAGATAATTTAATTATAAAAAAATTTTCTTTCATAAAGTTAATTAGGAAAATTCTATATATTGAATATTTGTTTATTTTTATTATTAACACAATATTACGAAATTATAATATGATGTATCTTTTAGGGAAACTTAACATAATTAAAATCCAAAATATTTACAGCCTTGTATCTTTGACTGAAGATTTCTTAGTTTAAATGAAACACCCTATATATTGTAACGTTTTGCTTCACTGTATAGAGTGTAGTAGTTATTCAAAATGCTACTTACAAATTTCTTAACTTCTTTGAACAGGATAAATAATGCATTTTAAATGTAAATTTAGGACTTGAATTTACGTCCCCCAGCTTGCTCAAATATGTTCGATTAAATTGTCTAATATGAGCTTTTGTTCGACATCTCACGTTGCAGCTATAGAGAAAATGATAAGAATTTTATTTCAAGGGATAAGCCAACTCCAGACCGATATTACGGCAGTTTCCTTCCAATCGATTTTAATATCTTTATTTTGAAAAAGGATTTTATAGAATAAATCCACAGTCGTATCAATAAACGAATAAATAGTTTAAAAAGTATTTTGAAATTTGTGACTAAAATCAGTGAAGAACTTCAGAAATTAAGTAGGAATTGGGTTTTATGGTATTGCTGGATATCTTTTAGAAATTGGATGATGGTGATGGCATTATCTGAATTTCCTAGTATCTCTTACAGATTTCCTTTGAGGTTGATCTACTGTCTTATAGCGGCTGTATCTCAGAAACTAATTATTGTAAAGAGTTACGGAAAAAAATTTATAGGTAAAGTGGGCAAGGGTAAATGTTGGAAATTATTTTCAAGTTTCCAAGTGGGCGTTTCCAACATCTTGAATTACATAAAGTTACGTTTCTTGCAATTTTCTCCAAGGAATGTAACAATAGATTGTTTGCGTTTTAATGCTAACTTAAAGTTGAATATTTTTTGTGTATTAAGAGCACAAAGTGATACTTTGCCGCTTGAGGCTACGCGTCGCGCGGGCAATCTTCCGAAAGCGGCAACGCACTTTCTGCTCGAATTGCACACAAGATTTTTTCTACGAGCACCTTATTTTTAGACAAATAATTAAAAAACACGCATGAAAAAGCCTTTTATTGCGTCCCAAAGCTCTTCATGTTCTAAATAAATCTGTACCGCGAATGATATTTCGTCACTCCGAAAAATCCTTTTTAAAAAACGAAAAATTTACTGTTTAAGACGTTTATTGTATGCAAGTTACAAACAATCTCTCTCTTTATTACATTAGTATTCATTTATATAGTTTTGAAAAGAAATACAACGTAAGCGAATATTATACATGGGTCAGCCATTGTCGTTTCTTAACTCCCCCGGCCAAAGAGAAAACTATGGGGCTTCTCCAGAGTTTGAGATGCCAGGAAAACTTTTGAAATCCCTTTTTCCTTGTTTCTTCTCATTTTTCCTCTTAATCTTCTTCTGTTTTCTTTTGTAAATTTTGAAGGCTACTAGGATTATGCTTAAAAAGACAATAACATATAATAATATTGTGTAGAAACTGATTTTTTTGAAATGAACAGGAGCCAAGTCCAATCTTGCTGATTTCGATTTGTCTTCTTGGATTATGTTTTGAATGTTACTTAATTCATCTAAATTCACTGAGTCTATTTGCACTTTATTTAAATGAAAAGAGTCTGTTTTAGAGTCTTCGTTCGAAAATTGCAATTTAGGAAGTTCTATACTTTTATATTTTGGTATATTACTTGAAAAAGTTTTTAATGTAAAATTGTTTATTGAGACTACGCACTGGTTATTCAATTCAATTATAAAACTACCGTTTAATGGAATGTTGTTAATGTTTTTACCACATTTTTGGATGGCCACTGTGTTAAATGGAGATATTACGATCCACTGGTTGTCTTCTATCTTCTGAATTTTTATATTATTGATAATCACTGGAATTTGTTCACATGATAAATCTCTTGACTGGGAGTATTTGAGTAGTTGTACTTCGCAAGGAGTGTGTTGAGTAATTGGTAACTTTTGGAGATCACTACACAGGAAATCTTCTTGAGATATTTCTTTGCAGCTTTCTTCTGAGAAGGTGTAATATTGTTCGTTTAAAAGGATAAATTTGGATTGTGGTATAATCGTTTTAAAGGATTGTTTTGATGGTGTAGGTAAAGAATAGAGATGATTGTAATTATATTCTGAATTTTCGACAATTGGTATTTCTAGTATGAAAATTATATTGTTACCTTTACTATAGCTTTTGATTTCAATTATTTTCTCAAGCAATAAAATGTTTTGCAGAGACAAATTGATTGGAAATTTGTTATCTTTGTCTATGTTTTTACTGACTCCTAATATTTCAGAAAACAGATCGTTAGGATCAACTATTGAATTGTGAAAAGTTTGGCAAAACTGAATTGCCGTTTCATTTTTTTCAAGTATATCATATGTTATTTGAAAACTTATAGAAAATTGTGAAACAAGTTATTCTATTGCAAAATAGTGATAAGTTTCTACTTTATCTATATTCAAGTGTGTAATTATTTTTTGTAAATCATTGATACGTGAATTTAATATTAATTGGTTATGAGCTAATATTTTGGTATTATTCTCAAAGTTGTTGATAGACGATTGGAGTAAAGTTATTTGATCGTGAATAAGAGATTTCAACTTGTTTTGACTGTTAGATAAATATGTAATGGCTTTGTCATAACGCTTTGCATAATTTTGATCTAAATTTCCGGTTATAAATTTTATTGCAGATCCTAATTCGTCAAATAATGATCTCATTGATTTTGTATTAAAATTATAAATTTCAGGTGATTTCGATAAAGAGTTATAGAGATTATTATATTGTTCCTTTAAAACAAGAAATTCTTTGTTAATGTTTGTAATATCAAATATATGTATAAACGTCCGATAGTTTATTTTAATTTGCGCTGTTCCTAAATTAGGAGGAAAAAGACCGGGATTATCATTTAGGTTATGGTACTGGGGTGTTTCTGGTTGTGCGCTGGCGATCCAGAGGAAGAATCTATAAAAGGAGGTTTCCTTAACTCTTTAATATGTACTATTTTTTTGTCTATTATGTGTTTCTTATGTTTTAAAGATTTTCTGGAAATTTCTATTATATTTCTATCTAATATTTTTGTTATAAGGTCCTAAAAATCTTTTATTTTTTTTATTTCGATTTTTGGGGTTTCGTTTGAATACAGTTTGACCTATTTTAAATTGTATGTTTGTGTCACCTTGTATATTTGTTTTCTCTATAATTTTTTGTTTATTTTTATTCATATTTTCTCGAACATCTCCATAAATATGTTCTAATTTTTCTTTATGGTTATTAACGTAATCTGTATAAAATGAATGAGTCATAAAAATTTCATTAGGGTTTCTAGAATGTGTATGTCCAAGGGTAAGTTCAAAATATGTGAAATTCGTGGCACTGTGTATTGAATTATTGTAGAAAATTATAGCATAGTCCATTAAGTCATTTTCATTGGGATAAATTTCTCTCAAAATTCTTAAATGTTCTATTGAGGTGGAATGTAATCTTTCAACTATTGAATTTGACTCGTGATGACCAGGAGTTGTGAAGTGAACTTTTATTTTATGTAATGCCAGGAGATTTTTGACTGTCTCATTGTTAAATTCTGTACCTTTATCGACTGATATTGATTGGGGAATTCCAAAAGAAACAATATATTTCATAAGTGCTTTGCTTATAACAACTGCAGATTTGCCCGGAATGAATATTGCTTGTGCAAATTTTGTGAATGCGTCAATTAATGTTGAATAACTTTTTCCGTCAAAAACGAAAACATCTATGTGAACAATTTGGAATGGTCTAGAAGCTGTTTCTGTCAACATGAGAGGAACATAAGGATTATGTCTTGAATATTTATTTTTTTGACAATTGGTACAATTAAAAATGTAGTTTGTGACTGTATTTTTCATATTTTTCCAATAGTAAAGTTTACGTAGTTGTTCTAAAGTTTCATTGATTCCTCGATGGTTACTTTTACCTTCATGGTTGTTTTTTAATAAAATAATTTGTTCTTCCTGATCTTTTACAGTGATAAGTTATTTAGTACATTTAATTAATTTAGGTCCGTTCACAGAAAAATGTTTTAGATAAACATTATTAAAATCACGATATAAATTATCATTATGTAAGTACCTATAAAATGTATTATTTAAATCTGTATATTCAGCTATAAAACAGAAAATGAATTTTTCGTTATCTATCTCGGGAATTTTAATTTTCATTATTTTTTGATTTTCATATGTTTCATGAGAAACATCTGTTTTTGAATATATATTTGGATAAACAAGAATACAAGAATTTGATATACTTTATTATTTATCATTTCGTCTAAAATGGGTATACCGTTACTGTTGTTATCTTTTGCTGAATGGATTGTTATATTGTCCAAGTCGTCTGAGTCAGGTTTTGCCCAGAAGGGTTCAGGAGTGTTTAAATCATTACGATCATCATTTTCTTGTAGTATTGGGGGTTGTATTTGTACGTTAGGTATAATGTTAACTTTTGATTGATTAATGTTACTTGTAGAAGGTTGTGGATCTATAGGAATATTTTCAGCAAACTGCTGTAAGAAATCTAGAATATCGTCTTGGGAATCTCCGGGGTTATTTACTATTGATTCTGTTTCTAATGCATTGATAGGAATTCGAGATAAGCAATCGGCATTTGAATTTAATTTTCCCTTTTTATAGAAAATTTTATAATCATATTCTTCCAACTTTAAACGCCATCGGACTAATTTGGAATTTGGTTCATTAAGACTAAATAACCAAGAAAGAGGTTTGTGATCCGTGTAAATATGAAATTGTCTGCCGTATAAATAAGGCCTGAAATGTTTACATGCCCACACAATGGCAAGCAATTCTTTTTCTATAACCGAAAAGTTAATTTCAGATTGATTTAGAGTTCTAGAAGCATATGCTATGGGTTTGTCATTGGGTACGTTTTCTTGGGATAAAACTGCACCTATTGCATATTTACTAGCATCGGTTGTGAGAATCAAAGTTTTTGAGAAATCAGGATATTGCAAAATGGGGTCATTGGTTAATATCTCCTTACAAGTTTGAAATGAATTAAGAAATTCTTCGTTATGAATAATTTTTGAACCCTTTTTCAAACATTTGGTCAAGGGTTTTGTTGTTTTAGCAAAGTCTGTTATGATACGTCGGTAGTAACCTAAGAGACCTAAAAAACAATTGATTTTTGTTTGACTTTTGGGAACTGGATAATTTTTAATGATTGAATTTTTGTCTCGGTTAGGCTTTACGCCGTTGGGTGTGATTATATATCCTAAATACATAATTGTTTTTTTTAAAAATTCAGATTTGTCAAGTTGGACTTTTAAATTGTGTTGTCTAAGTCTTTCAAAAACAGATTTTAATTTTTCTAGGTGTTCCTGAAGGGATGTACTATATATTAAGATATCGTCTAAATAAACTATGCACGTTTCGTCAGTCAAACCACGCAATACATTGTCCATTACGTTTTGGAAAGTTGATGGACCATTTTTAAGTCCGAAACTCATACGTTTGAAATGAAAATGTCCCTGGGGAGTACTGAAAGCTGTCTTGTCAATGTCTTGAGGGTCTATTTCAATTTGGTGGAAACCACTTGCCAGATCAAGTATTGTGAAGTAATTTGCTCTACCTAGTCTGTCTAGTATTTCGTGTATTCTAGGAATTTGGTATCGATTTTGAACTGTTTTCTCATTTAATTTTCTATAATCAATAACTTAACGCCATTTCTTTTTGCCTGATGCATTTAGTTTTTTGGGAACAATCCAGATTGGCGAGGAGAATGCAGATGTAGACGGTTCAATAATACCTTCGTCTAACATTTTTGTAATTTGTCTATTAGCTTCTTCCCTATGTATTTCGGGAAGCCTGTAAGATTTTGTATAATTTGGGCTATCATCAGTCAAAGTGATTCTATGTTTTATTTGATTGGTAAAACTTAATGATATTCCATCACAATAAAATATGCCTCTATAATTAAAACACAAATTTCTAATGGCTGGTTTTTCTTCTTTATTGCAGTGATCAAGTCTGAGATTTTTTAAGTTTTCTTAAAGCTTATTTTGTTGAATAGTTGTTAATTCTGAATCAGATTCACATTCCATGTTTTTAAGAAAATTTACTTCTAGTAAGTTTAGAATTTCAATTTCGAAAGGTTCTTTTATATCTAATTTCACTGAATTTTCGTTACTATTTATGATGGTTGTAATTGCAAAATTATTATAAATATTGACTAATGCTTTAGGCATTTCTAAACATCTTCCTAAGTTTTCGTATTCGAGTATACCTATGCCATTTGTTTCAGATACAGGGATTTTAACAACTTGTTGGCAACGGCCAGGAATGGTAATCGAATAATTATTTTTATGTACATTATTATCATTATTTACATTTGAATCAAAAATTAAAGGAATAATTGCTGTGGGTGTTTCAATTTGTTTTTGGTGAACATTTTTTATTTGCATTCAATTGTTTTAATAAATCGACGCCAATGATACCATCAAATTTGTCGCTAAATTTGAATAAATAAAATTTATGAGATTCCTTCAAGTTAAAAGTTTTAAATACGGAATATGAGCTATTTCATTGTGATAAGAAATTCCGTGTGCTGTCTGTATATTAAATGGCTCTTCGAAAATGCAGTGTTTATAAAATTTGTAACCTAAATCGGGATTTATCAGAGACTTAGAACTGCCGGTGTCGACTAAGAAGTTTGCATTTATTTCTTGAATTTTGATATAAGGTAAATTTGCTTTTAAAGCGTTTACTAATATTACGTCTGGTTGTGTGGATATGGAATGTTAGTAAAATCCTGAGTTGCATTTTGAGGATTGTTACATGAGAAAATATCCTGGTTGTCTGTTACATCATTGTTAACATGTGTAGAGAGATAGTTATTGTAATCGTAAGGATATTGAGTTTCAAGTTCAGATAAATATGGGTCAATGTTTTCTAGAGATTCTGTTGGGAACTCATTTTGATATTCAAATAAATTTTCAGTTTGATTATTATTTAATTGTTGAATTTGATTTGGATCACTAATGGTTTGATTATAAAGTTCGTTAGAAATATATTTTTGTTGCTTAGGCTGGAATCTTGTATTACCAGAAGATGTGTCCATGGGTTCTGGTTTATAGTTTTGGGAATTATTAGGTGAATTAAATTGTCTTGAATTATTTTGAGAAACTGGTTGATGATTTTGACTCTGGAATATTGTTTGACGATTTTGGTTCTGAAAAATGGGGTGATGATTTTGGTTTTGAAAAGTTGGGCGAATATTTTGGTTTTGAAAAATTGGAGGACGTTGGGCTGAAAAATTGTTATTGGGACGCCAATTATAAGAATTGTTATTTGGTTGGAAATTTGGTCTGAACTGTGATGAATTCATAAGAGGTGTTGAGTTTTGTCGAGAAACTGTGGGAAATGATTGATTCTTTCCGAAATTTTATGAAAGGTTAGGTGTTGGTTGTCTATAATTAGGATTTTTAGCTGGTGTAATTCTTAAACTAGGTCTAAAAGTAGTGTTTGAATTTAATTGATTACTTCTTTGAGTAGAATACATAAAGTTTTCTTCCTCAATAACTAAGCTCATTGCTTTTTCTGAACTATCAGGTACTCTTAATCTAACATTTGTTTGAATAGGTAGAGGTAAACCTCGTATATATGTTTTTAAAGCTAAATTATTATAATTTTCAAGTTGAAGTCTCCGTTCAATATCACTAATATTACTAAACGAATTTAATTTTGAAATAATTGAACTACGAGCGTCTTGACAACGCATGCCAAAGTTAAAGGGTGATTCATTTTTAAATGGTTTTAAATTAATTAAATCTTGAATAAGACAATCAATATTACGTTGATCGCCAAAACTTAAATTGAAAGCATCTTTAACATCCTTCCATGTTTTTAACTCTATTCTAGAACCAATTAATATTTGTGCACGTCCTGCGAGTTTGCCCAGGATAGCTTTTAATAGAAATGTATTTAAAGCTATGTCAGTTTCACTAGCAAATACTGATATTAAACTTTCACCATTTCTAATACATATTGTTAAAGTATGAGGGTTTCCATCATAATAAGGAATGAAATCTAAATATAATTTTAGTAATTGATAATTCACTGAAGGAGTAGTCATTTCTAAGTTTAGAGTATTATTTAAACTGTTTTCTATAGGACTATCTGGTTCGCTTAATGTTAAACTTTTTTCTAATAATATTTCTAAAGCACTAATATCTATATCACTCATAAATTACTAACAAAAGGAAATTAAGGAAAGAAAAGTACTTACAAAAGGAAAACTTTGATCTTCTTGTTATTTCTAGCTTATTTCTAGTTCTTCTAGGTTCAGTCGATGCGGTACCAAACCCAAGATCTTCTTATTTCTAAGTTATTTCTAATTCTTATAGATTCGATCAATGTTAGACCAAACCCAAGATGTAATCTTCGTTTTTCTTTTCTTTTTCGGAGTTGACGATTGATCGGTTCAGAACTATCGGATTGTATTCGATATTCGCTGGAACAAGTCAAATAGTTCACTAAAGTTCGAAATTTTCGGCAAATCGTTAATACGGAAAGCTCACGTACTATACGTTAAAAACTCCGAAAATCCTACTACGACTGCGCCAATTATATTTCGTCACTCCGAAAAATACTTTTTAAAAAACGAAAAATTTACTGTTTAAGACGTTCATTGTATGCGAGTTACAAACAATCTCTCTCATTATTACATTATTATTCATTTATATAGTTATTCAAAGAAATACAACGTGAGCAAATATTATACATGGATCAGCCATTGTCGTTTCTTAATTTCCACGTACCATAGTTCTCGTGCCCTCTTAGATGCTCTATCAGTGGAAGCTGTCTCATGATATCACTTATTAACACAAAAATTCAACAAATTTCAAACTCCAGAAACTTCAATGGTGTCTCACGCTTGTCCTGTGTCCATAATCTCTTGCAATTTTATGTTTTAAGTCAAGGTTTCGAGAAGAAAAATAACTAAATCTATCAAAAACGGCGTAAAAGCAACTAATGGCAATTCAAAACTTACAAAAGTCGTAAACGACATTAAGATGACATTTACAAGGTTAAACAAATTAAGGTTCGAAAAATAATGGGAGTAGTTAGTTATACACTTTGAGTATTTTTAAATATTAACTACAACTCTAACATAGGTGTTTTGGATGGGTTCATAAGATAGAAAATGATAATTAAAATGACATCCGAATCCGTCTACTCTGTAAGGTCTTATAACACTGCGCTGTCGTGCTCGAAAAATCGCTCGTGTTTGAAAGACCAGTTATCCACTAATACTTTACGCTATTTTTTTATTGGCGCACTTTGACTTACTACAAAAAAATGGAAGTCCGTTCTCGATGCCCCGCAAAGTTTCATTTCATAAAAGTCCGTCCTCGATGCCCAGCCAAGTTTCATTTCATAAAAGTGCATCCTCGATATCCAGCCAACTTTCGTAAAAGTCCGTCCTAAGTAGTATTTATTTCAAAATATATATGGATTGATTCCCTCAGGGATTAAATGGGTCCCACCCGCGGGATTAAATGGGTCACTTAAGTCGCTTGGTGTATAATGTACTATTAATATACCTATTATTTACTAACTTTCTTAAGTTTATTGTAAATGAAAACATATGAGCGGAAAAGTACGCTCTAGAGCGGAAATAATGTCAAATTATGACATATCACGGAAAACATCAACTTTGCGGTTAGATTCGAGTGTACAAAAGCCTACTTTGGGTAGTGATCGTAGGAAAACAATTTTTCTTTATCTTTCGAAATAAAGTGGTGGGGGGTATATCAATGTTATTTTGAATAAATGCCTGTAACTTCGAAACGCCTTAATGGATTTGGATAAATTTGGTTTCATTGAAAAGAGCATTTCTTGTGCTTTTAGGTTTCTTGTGAACATGAGCGTTATGACCTATACAACCGCTGATAGAGGGCGTTATTTGATATTATAACCAAAATATTCGATTTTTTCAATAAATTTAAATTCGATGATATGACTTTTTATAGACTGGGAAATAGACAAATGACCAACCAATAATAAGCCTGCGTAAACTGCATCTTGATATCTTTTTCCTAACTCAAATTATTAAGAAAATACTAAACCAGGAAAATTGATATTGTTACGAAACAGCACACTGGTTAGGTCCCTAAATCCGACTCTGTCTAAGCCAGGTATAAAAGTTAAAAATATGGCGGATACGCAGGTTTATTTATAACTGTTTACGACTATCTTATCTAAACATTGTTTTCGTGACCAGAGTTATTTAGAAAATGCCAGAACCAATTGTTTGTGTGTGTGTAAGCCGCAGTCCGGAATTTTCTAGTAAGAAAGGCCATACCGTGTGCCTAAAGTTTATCCCACCCGTTCACGTTTTAAATAAATTAGAAAAACATTACATTGGTGTCAGGTGTGGGGTAATATAAATTAATACCTACGTAAAAATGGCCAAGAGATTAAGGTATCTGAAAGTGGCGGAATTAAGAGCAGAATTGGAAGATCGTGAGTTGGAAACGTCCGGTAAGAAAAGTTAATTAGTAGAAAGACTTAAAGTGGCACTGGAAAATGACGGCTTCCATCCAGAAACAGTTTTATTTAATGATGAGGCTTCCACTTTAATTTCGTCAATTTCTGCTAACTCGGACGAGAAGATTTCTGCCATGGAAGAGAACATGGACGAGAAGATTTCTGCTATGAAGAACGATATTTCTGCTAATATTTCTGCTAACATGGACGAGAAGATTTCTGTTATGAAGAAGAATATTTCTGCCATGGAGGAGAAAATGTCAACGAATGTGAAAAAACGATATTTCTGTTATCAAGAACGACATTTCTGCTAATATTGACGACAAGATTTCTACTTTGAAGAACGATATATCTGCCGATATCTTATTAATGAATAACGACATTGCCGCTGACGTTGAAAATGAAATTTCGTCTCTGTAATCTGGAATCGAGAATAAGATGACAACGATGGAAAATCAGATGGACAAGAAAATCAAGGAGTTAGAGACAAAGATTGCCGATTTAAGAACACAAAACACTTCAGCAGAAGAAAAGAAGATCGAGATCTGCAAACCAGAAACACTACCCAAGACAGATGATATTGGCAGTTTTACCCGAGTCAAGGCCCCAACGTTCGATGGGAAAATGTCGTGGACCAATTATGTGAAACAATTTGAAGCAGCCGATAGAGTGAATAATTGGTACGATAGAGACAAGGCAGTGAACTCAACTATCGCCCTTCAGGGAGATGCCTTAGATGTACTTCAGACGATACCTCTAGAAGAAACGGATGATTTCGAGCAGATGAAGAAGAGGTTGGACATGCGATATGAGCACGAACATTTGGAACATTTGTACAGATTCCAACTGAAGAACCGAAGGCGGAAACGTGACGAACCCCTTCAAGAGTATGAAATGGATATTGCCCGACTAGTCCGATTTGCTTATCCATCAGCACCAGATAACATGATGGAATGTTTAGGCATCCAGGCCTTTATTGACGGCTTATGTGACCACGATATGGAGAAGATGCTTCGATTAGCTCATCATCCTAAAACATTGGCGGATGCATTGACTGCTGCTCTTGAATATGAAGCAGCCACGATGGCTTCGGGATACAACAAAGGTAGGACCATACAGGAAGAAGGTGACGATGACACACTTGACCAGATCGTCAACTTGTTGAAAGGAATGGTAGAGAAGAAGCCGAATAAAATCAGGTGTTGTAATTGTGGCGAGCTAGAGCATGCACGCAGTTCGTGTAAGCGTCCTACGACTCCTGCAAACCAAAAACCTCTTAAATGCAAAGCAGCTACGAAGGGCTCGCGGTACAACAAAGGTAGGACCATGCAGGAAGAGGATGACGATGACAAACTTGACCAGATCATCAACTTGTTGAAAGGAATGGCAGACAAGAAACCGAAGAAGATCAAATGCTGAAGTGTGGTGAGCTAGAGCACTTACGCAGTCCGTCTAAGCGCCCCAAGACTCCTGTAACCCAAGAACTCCAGTCACAGAGGAAATCAGACAGGGGTGAACATCCAGCTGATGTGAATCACCGAAAAGCAAACTCTTTGCCTAGACGGTCATGCTCTGTAGACTATTCACAATGCAACCAGTCGAAATCTGAGGAAGTTGCACTTTCAAGAATTACAGTGGTCAACGAGGAATGGTCCCCACCAGGATCAGAGAAGAACAGGAAAATGATCCTCACCTGAATATGATCCGGCAATGGAAGGAAGAAAATCGGCGACCTACCTGGCAAGAAATGTCCATATTTTCACCGACACTCAAGGCCTATTGGGCTCAGTGGGACTCCCTTGTCCTGGAAAAAGGGCTGTTGAAAAGAGTCCTTGAAAAAGATGATGGTTCCGAGATAAGGAGACAACTGGTTATCCCTAGAACGAGAGTAGCTGAGGTACTGAAGAAGTTACACGACAGTCCATCGGGAGGTTATCTGGGAGTGAAGAAAAACCTTCAGCAAGTCCGTAAAAGGTTTTATTGGATGAACAGCTCCGACGATGTGAAGGACTGGTGTAAGAAATGTACGACTTGTGCTACGAGTAATGGACCACATCGCAAGAAAAATGCACCCATGAAACAGTACAATGGTGGAAGCCCTTTCGAAAGGATTGCTTTAGATATCGCTGGACAATTTCCGACGACAGAAAATGGTAAGAAATACATACTGGTTGTAATCGATTATTTCACAAAATGGGTAGAAATTTACGCATCTCGAACCAAGAGGCCACAACTGTAGCATATGAATTGGTGGAAGAATTTATCAGTTGATATGGAGTGCCCTTGGTAGTCTACAGCGACCAGGGAATAAATTTCGAAAGTTATCTATTCCAGGAGATTTGCGAGAAGCTGGGAATGAAGAAGACCAGGACAACAGCATTACATCCATAGTCAGATGGAATGGTCGAGAGAATGAACCAGACTATTGGAAAATACCTGTCCAAAGTAGTATCCAGCCATCAGGGACATTGGGACCAGTATCTTTCCCTATTCGCATTGGCTTATCGATCTGCCGTCAATGAGTCCACGGGTGAAACACTGGCGAAAATCCTGTTTGGACGTGAAATGAGGCTTCCTTGTGACCTGGAATTTGACTGTCGGCCTGGAGAAGATCTAGTAGGCGAAGACTACGTGATCCAATTGAGGAGAAGGCTGGACGATATTTATGAATTAGGTCGAACAAATCCTCAAGTTGCCAGCGACAGAATGAAAAGTCGATACGACACGCAGGCCACAGAAGGCGGTTTTAAAGAAGGGGACAAAGTATGGTTACACAACCCGACGAGGAGAAAAGGATTTTCTCCAAAATGACAAAAATCCTGGAAAGGTCCATACTTAATCAAGAAAATGATTAATTATGTTATATATCGCATAAGCAAGATCCCCAACGGAAAACCAAAAGTAGTTCACCAAAACCGACTAGCGCCATTCGAAGGAGAACATGACCTGGAGGAAGGAGTAAACCTTATTCGAGATGTGTCTGACCCTACCTTCGATGAATTTATGGGCACGTATGGAGGTACCGGGAAAGCTAGATATGGAGTCACTTCGGAACAACAACAAGATTTGTTCACTCTCCTGGAAGATTATTCACTGGCATACAACATCCCCGCCCGTATCAAGAACGCATGAGGGTTGGCAACCGTCTTTCGAAAGAAGTTCGGGCAATTAGAAAAACTTGAAGACCAGATTCCAGACCCTGGCAAGACACTGAAACTGAAACATAATTCGCGGTACGTCTTCTACGTGGTAACTAAAAATGAATTTCAAGATCGATCTACCTACCGCGATGTGTGGGACGCACTTCGAAACCTCCGAGACCATGTGTTAGAATCCTGCGTGAAGAAACTGGCTATGCCTAAGATAGCGAGTAACCAGTTGGATTGGCGAATCATTAGGAACATGGTAGAGATTATCTTTCAAAATATCGGTGTCCGGATATTAATTTGCAGCTACAACCCCCGTTATCAGTATCCGATGAAGACGGTGCCCTGCTATTTCCATAAGATCGGAAAGTGTAGAAATGGGGCCAGTTGCCGATTCGAACATCCAGTCTCGGCTACACAAAAGTTCCAGGAGAAACTTCCATTTAAGGAGGGGGTAATGTTACGAAACAGCACACTGGTATAGTCCCTAAATTCGACTCTGTCTAAGCCAGGTATAAAAGTTAAAATTATGGCGGATACGCAGGTTTTTTTTATAACTGTTTACGACTATCTTATCTAAGCATTGTTTTTGTGACGGCTTCCATCCAGAAACAGTTTTATTTAATGATGAGGCTTCCACTTTAATTTCGTCAATTTCTGCTAACTCGGACGAGAAGATTTTTGCCATGGAAGAGAACATGGACGAGAAGATTTCTGATATGAAGAACGATATTTCTGCTAATATTTCTGCTAACATGGACGAGAAGATTTCTGTTATGAAGAAGAATATTTCTGCCATGGAGGAGAAAATGTCAACGAATGTGAAAAAACGATATTTCTGTTATGAAGAACGACATTTCTGCTAATATTGACGACAAGATTTCTACTTTGAAGAACGATATATCTGCCGATATCTTATTAATGAATAACGACATTGCCGCTGACGTTGAAAATGAAATTTCGTCTCTGTAATCTGGAATCGAGAATAAGATGACAACGATGGAAAATCAGATGGACAAGAAAATCAAGGAGTTAGAGACAAAGATTGCCGATTTAAGAACACAAAACACTTCAGCAGAAGAAAAGAAGATCGAGATCTGCAAACCAGAAACACTACCCAAGACAGATGATATTGGCAGTTTTACCCGAGTCAAGGCCCCAACGTTCGATGGGAAAATGTCGTGGACCAATTATGTGAAACAATTTGAAGCAGCCGATAGAGTGAATAATTGGTACGATAGAGACAAGGCAGTGAACTTAACTATCGCCCTTCAGGGAGATGCCTTAGATGTACTTCAGACGATACCTCTAGAAGAAACGGATGATTTCGAGCAGATGAAGAAGAGGTTGGACATGCGATATGAGCACGAACATTTGGAACATTTGTACAGATTCCAACTGAAGAACCGAAGGCGGAAACGTGACGAACCCCTTCAAGAGTATGAAATGGATATTGCCCGACTAGTCCGATTTGCTTATCCATCAGCACCAGATAACATGATGGAATGTTTAGGCATCCAGGCCTTTATTGACGGCTTATGTGACCACGATATGGAGAAGATGCTTCGATTAGCTCATCATCCTAAAACATTGGCGGATGCATTGACTGCTGCCTTTGAATATGAAGCAGCCACGATGGCTTCGGGATACAACAAAGGTAGGACCATACAGGAAGAAGGTGACGATGACACACTTGACCAGATCGTCAACTTGTTGAAAGGAATGGTAGAGAAGAAGCCGAATAAAATCAGGTGTTGTAATTGTGGCGAGCTAGAGCATGCACGCAGTTCGTGTAAGCGTCCTACGACTCCTGCAAACCAAAAACCTCTTAAATGCAAAGCAGCTACGAAGGGCTCGCGGTACAACAAAGGTAGGACCATGCAGGAAGAGGATGACGATGACAAACTTGACCAGATCATCAACTTGTTGAAAGGAATGGCAGACAAGAAACCGAAGAAGATCAAATGCTGAAGTGTGGTGAGCTAGAGCACTTACGCAGTCCGTCTAAGCGCCCCAAGACTCCTGTAACCCAAGAACTCCAGTCACAGAGGAAATCAGACAGGGGTGAACATCCAGCTGATGTGAATCACCGAAAAGCAAACTCTTTGCCTAGACGGTCATGCTCTGTAGACTATTCACAATGCAACCAGTCGAAATCTGAGGAAGTTGCACTTTCAAGAATTACAGTGGTCAACGAGGAATGGTCCCCACCAGGATCAGAGAAGAACAGGAAAATTATCCTCACCTGAATATGATCCGGCAATGGAAGGAAGAAAATCGGCGACCTACCTGGCAAGAAATGTTCATATTTTCACCGACACTCAAGGCCTATTGGGCTCAGTGGGACTCCCTTGTCCTGGAAAAAGGGCTGTTGAAAAGAGTCCTTGAAAAAGATGATGGTTCCGAGATAAGGAGACAACTGGTTATCCCTAGAACGAGAGTAGCTGAGGTACTGAAGAAGTTACACGACAGTCCATCGGGAGGTTATCTGGGAGTGAAGAAAAACCTTCAGCAAGTCCGTGAAAGGTTTTATTGGATGAACAGCTCCGACGATGTGAAGGACTGGTGTAAGAAATGTACGACTTGTGCTACGAGTAATGGACCACATCGCAAGAAAAATGCACCCATGAAACAGTACAATGGTGGAAGCCCTTTCGAAAGGATTGCTTTAGATATCGCTGGACAATTTCCGACGACAGAAAATGGTAAGAAATACATACTGGTTGTAATCGATTATTTCACAAAATGGGTAGAAATTTACGCATCTCGAACCAAGAGGCCACAACTGTAGCATATGAATTGGTGGAAGAATTTATCAGTTGATATGGAGTGCCCTTGGTAGTCTACAGCGACCAGGGAATAAATTTCGGAAGTTATCTATTCCAGGAGATTTGCGAGAAGCTGGGAATGAAGAAGACCAGGACAACAGCATTACATCCATAGTCAGATGGAATGGTCGAGAGAATGAACCAGACTATTGGAAAATACCTGTCCAAAGTAGTATCCAGCCATCAGGGACATTGGGACCAGTATCTTTCCCTATTCGCATTGGCTTATCGATCTGCCGTCAATGAGTCCACGGGTGAAACACTGGCGAAAATCCTGTTTGGACGTGAAATGAGGCTTCCTTGTGACCTGGAATTTGGCTGTCGGCCTGGAGAAGATCTAGTAGGCGAAGACTACGTGATCCAATTGAGGAGAAGGCTGGACGATATTTATGAATTAGGTCGAACAAATCCTCAAGTTGCCAGCGACAGAATGAAAAGTCGATACGACACGCAGGCCACAGAAGGCGGTTTTAAAGAAGGGGACAAAGTATGGTTACACAACCCGACGAGGAGAAAAGGATTTTCTCCAAAATGACAAAAATCCTGGAAAGGTCCATACTTAATCAAGAAAATGATTAATTATGTTATATATCGCATAAGCAAGATCCACAACGGAAAACCAAAAGTAGTTCACCAAAACCGACTAGCGCCATTCGAAGGAGAACATGACCTGGAGGAAGGAGTAAACCTTATTCGAGATGTGTCTGACCCTACCTTCGATGAATTTATGGGCACGTATGGAGGTACCGGGAAAGCTAGATATGGAGTCACTTCGGAACAACAACAAGATTTGTTCACTCTCCTGGAAGATTATTCACTGGCATACAACATCCCCGCCCGTATCAAGAACGCATGAGGGTTGGCAACCGTCTTTCGAAAGAAGTTCGGGCAATTAGAAAAACTTGAAGACCAGATTCCAGACCCTGGCAAGACACTGAAACTGAAACATAATTCGCGGTACGTCTTCTACGTGGTAACTAAAAATGAATTACAAGATCGATCTACCTACCGCGATGTGTGGGACGCACTTCGAAACCTCCGAGACCATGTGTTAGAATCCTGCGTGAAGAAACTGGCTATGCCTAAGATAGCGAGTAACCAGTTGGATTGGCGAATCATTAGGAACATGGTAGAGATTATCTTTCAAAATATCGGTGTCCGGATATTAATTTGCAGCTACAACCCCCGTTATCAGTATCCGATGAAGACGGTGCCCTGCTATTTCCATAAGATCGGAAAGTGTAGAAATGGGGCCAGTTGCCGATTCGAACATCCAGTCTCGGCTACACAAAAGTTCCAGGAGGAACTTCCATTTAAGGAGGGGGTAATGTTACGAAACAGCACACTGGTATAGTCCCTAAATTCGACTCTGTCTAAGCCAGGTATAAAAGTTAAAATTATGGCGGATACGCAGGTTTTTTTTATAACTGTTTACGACTATCTTATCTAAGCATTGTTTTTGTGACCAGACTTATCTAGAAAATGTCAGAATTTGTTTTTGTGTGTGTAAGCCGCATTCCTGAATTTTCTAGTAATAAAAGCTTTAATATATAAGGGACCGATCAGGAAGAGTTAGTTAGTTGATAATTTGACATCGTGAGATAAACAAATGAATAAGTGAATATAAATTAGTGAGCTGTTTGTATAAATTAGTTTAAGTGAATATGCTGTACATACAAATTAAGTGTTAGTGATTAGTTTAGTGTTTAAATAAATTTGTAAGTAGCCAAACCGTGTGTTTAAAGTTTATCCCACCCGTTTACGTTTTAATTAAATTAGAAAAACATTACAATATATTCCTATTTAAAAATGTATCGGTTGGTTTCGATAAGAAGGCAAGTAGTAAGCCATGGAAATGAAAGACATGGAGTAAGACGCCAGTAATTGACCAGTTAAGCATTTTTAATGCCAGTGTTTGACCGAGCCATAGTAATTTTACTGTAGACAATTATACATTTGAATAAAATATTCAAAAATGTGATTAAAACATAATGCCATTCTTTTGAAGGTTACTTACCACACATAATTAATATACCATGATAAAGTAGAATTTTCAAATAATAAAAAAGAAAACGGTATTTGTCATTTAGTGTTTGACCTCTATCATTATATTAGTTGACCGAAATTATCTTGTTTTTCACCTTAAAACTGCAAGTGTTTGACCGTTTAAAGAAAAAACTCCTATTCAGGGAAATTTATTATTTATCTGTTTCATTTGTTTTTAAAAATGGTTTCATTTGTATTTTTTGAGAGATTCAAGTTTATAATGAAAGAAAATATAACAGTTTCTACTTTCTAAAAATGCATAGGACATAAAATAACACACAAACTTTTCTTTAAACAAAGTAAAACAATTTCTTTGGTTGAAATCATTTTTTGGATAAAATGGCAAGGAAAGTGGAATAATAGATAAACAGATTGGAAAGATGTCTTTCGGCACCAAATGAATAAGAAAATAAAGAAAAGCAGTTAAACTAATTTGAAATGTGTTTACTTAATCAATATCACATATTTCATAAATTCCCCGCTTATTAACTGGTTTTGGTTTCTGAATTTCTCTGACAAAGTCTTTGGATAAGTCATACTAAAAAACATCATCACGCTCTTCCAGTTTTTTCCGCTGGGTGTTATAGCCTTGACTTTTATTTCCCTGGGCTTTTTATCTAAAACTTCGCCAGGAAACTGAGAACCATTATAGTTCACAATGCAGTACTCGCCTACTTCCACAATACTATCTGATTTGAATTTTTGTTTTGATGTTTTTGTAGTTTCTGGCTTCGAAACAACTTTTTTAATCTTTTTTCGTTTCCTTTCTTCTTTCGCCTTTTCTTGTAATTCTTTCGTCTCTTCCTTCCTTAGGTGGTAATGTTGCCATTCCTGAGATGATGCTCCAGTGGGAATTTTTTCTTTGAGCTTTCGTTTAACATTTTCAATTTTACTCACATTAGGCCAAAATAATACTTTCTTGGAAGGTGTTGGAAGGTTTTCTTTTCTTTCACTTATTGACTTATCTACGCTCCGCACTGTCGGATTCGGTGGTGTGTTTTCTTGCAACTTGTATTCAAAAGCCTAAACGTTATTCTTCACTGAACTTTCAACTTCCATTATTTGGATGTTTTCAACTGTCGTGAGCGGTTTTTTTTACACATTGGTTAGGCGGTGTAGGGTTTGCTGATGTGTTTTCTTGAAACTCGTAACCAGCTTCTATTATTTGGATTCTTTGAACTGACTGTAACGGGTTTTTTTCTAGAGATTTTTGGACAAGAGCTTGATATTCATCTTCCTCTAGAGGTATCAGGTACCATATCAGATTTTTCTATAAAATCAATGTTCAGAATTGGCAGTGAATCGTTAACATTATCTAACACTGCATTAATACATGTATTAAACCTTTCGCTGCGGCAAGCGCACATATGCGGCCTGGCGAAGTCGAGCTATATGCGGACGGCGCGCCCGTGCGGCCTGTTTAGGTGTAAATATAATTGTATCGTTTAAATCCAGCAGTTACGCTAAGTCTACAAAATTTTGTCCGCATATAGACATAAATGTGAAGTATAAATAGGCAACGTTCAATTATCGGAAAGATTTGCTAAACATTTTCTAGATGGTGTCAAGTTCTAGGTATAGATGACGACAGGTTCTGGGTACTTTACTCAAATTGTAAAATAAAACGTGGTTCAGATATAGGTCAGTGTCATTATTCATCATTTTGTGGAGTGTGTTAACGTTAGATATTTCTGGTATAATTGCAGATTTAAGTGAAGCGGTGCCTTCTAATGTACAAAAGCGTAAAACTAAACATATAAAAAATCCAAAAGACTTAACAGTTGAAGAAATGATGGGATATCTATACGATTCAGATGAAGAAAGTTTGCTAAATGTAAATGATAGTGACTATGATTGTAAGTTGTAAAAGTTTTATACAATAAAGATTTTTAATTTATGCTGATGCTGTTATCTTTTTAGATCGAATTGATGACGAAGATGAGACTGGCAATTCTGAGAGTGAAAATGAATATTTACATAACGTGGTTCAAGATACTATTCCTCAAAATATATTAGATTTGTCCAAAACTTACTGGGAAATTAATAGTGAGTGGCAAGAAACAATTGACAATATGACAAAGATTCAGTTTCACAAAAGGAGTCAATTGCTGGTTGAATCACCAGGCGATGATCCGTATGATTGGTTTAGAATGTTATTCGATGACCAATTGTTGGAAATAACAGTTAGAGACACAAATAAATATGCTGTAGAGGTTATATCTACTAGTAGTGGCAAAGAAATATCAAGAGCTTACGGATGGAAGGATATTACGGTATCAGAATCACTAATTTTTTGGGGGCTGACAATACATATGGGAACAATAAAGTTAAATAATTTGCACGACTACTGAAAAACACATCGACTATTCACTACTTGTTTTGGAACATATATGAGTAGAGATAGATACTTACTCATTATGAGATGCTTACATTTCAACGCAAATATAGAATATGATCAGGAACTAGATCGACTACATAAAATAAGGCCAATATTGAATTATTTTACTCAAAAAATTAAAGATATATACTATCCAGGAAAGTATTTATCATTAGACGAATCGATGGTCTTGTGGAAAGGAAGACTAACTATTAAACAGTACCTTCCTAAAAAATGTCATAAATATTGAATCAAGATTTATATGTTGACCGAATTTGATAGAACGGTACTGGATATGATAGTTTATACTGGCGCAAATGATATGCTTGGGGGTAAAGATCATACCCAGAAAGTAGTACTTCATCTTATGCGTAATTATCTAAATTCTGGACACTCACATTATATGGATAATTTTTACAATCCTATGATCTCGCCAAAACTTTGATAAATCAAGGTACTTTTTGCACAGGTACCCTGAGAAAGGATAGAAAGGGTTCTCCAGGTGACATTGTACATGTAAAGTTAAAAAAAGGTGAAACAAACGCCAAATATTTAAATGGAGTAATGATTTGGAAATGGCTTGATAAGAGAGATGTTACGTACATTTCAACAGAATTTAAAAATAAGATGGAAGTGGTGCAAAATAGAAGAGGACAGGAAAAATGAAGACCCTTAGCAATTGTCCAGTATAATGAAAATATTGGAGGACTAGACAGAAGAGACCAACTTATGGCTTATTATCCAGCGGAACGGAAAACAATACGTTGGTATAAGAAAATGAGTATACACGTCATTCAGCTATTATTGATAAACTCTCACATACTCTTCAACAAATTTTCTGGAAAAAAATGACACTCAATAAATTTAGAATTCCAATTTTGGTAAAACTTTCACCAGCACCATCCCCATTACAAGGCCATAAACCAAATCTGTAACATATACCTTCAAAAATTTCTATAACCAATGAAAAGGGCAAAACTTTAAGAAAAAAATGTCGATCTTGTACTTCAAAAAAAAACGAACGAAGAGATACCATTTACCATTGTCTAGCATGCGCAGACAAACCTGGACTGTGTTTTGGGGCATGTTTTCAAGAATACCACAAAAAATAATGTTAATGTTTTATAATATGTATGTTTCATTTTTTTTTATTATAAGTGGTTTCGTTTATAAATAAAGTTATATTCTTAAAAAAATATTATTTTTAAACATTTCATTAGAAGCGCATTTGCGCTTTCCACATCGATTCAAATATGCGGAGGACGCACATGAGCGTTATTCAAAAAATACTGATAAAAACAGCAAATATGATTCACTTTGACAAAAATCTGTACAATACATAGAAACCCAATATGTTTTCAAATGAAATATTGTGCCGCAAACGCCGTATCTTTCCGTCGTATTGCTGCAGCGAAAGGGCTTATACCAGAAGACAATGCCGATAAATTATTAATCGAAGAAATATCGTGGGCTTGAAGGTTAGTTACTTCATAAAAATCGGGCTTATCTTCTTGACGCACCATTATCGTTACGATTTCTTCATGATTATCATTTTGTTCATTTTGTTGATAGCAATTTTCTTGAATTAGTTGCTCGTTTTCTAGCGAGTGGTCCTGACATATTAATTTCAAACCTTTCCAGAGATAGAATAAATTTGTATCTTCCATGTGTCCTTTCCAAACATCTCCATTTACCTGAAAATGTTTCAGCTTATCCAGTCCCAATTCCTTGTCTATATATTGTGTAAGATCAAGGGCCATGTTTTTTAGTGAGTTTTTTTCCATAGGGATAGGGATTTCTTCTTTAAAATATTTTTCAAAATTAATGTTATCCTAGTTAAACGGACACAATCCGCAAAGCTCTGAAGGTATTTAAGAGTGTTGCGTCTTTATTATTCACACTGTCAAGGGCATTTTTCACCCATATTTTGTGTCCTCCAGTTATGGACTGCTTGTTTTTATTTGGATTTTAATGGACGAAAAAAAGCCAACATCTAGCGACTGTAAAATAAGCGTGGCATTTGGACGCCACGCTTATAATAATTTGATTCTTCCTGTAAAATTGGCTGAGGGCTAATGTGAGATGTGACACATGCAAGATGGCCCTGTCATCCAACCACTATCTGTTCTGCCTATTCCCCACTCTTCGGGCACTTTATCGAAAATTCTCTTAGGTAACCGTACATAGGCATATATTACCATAGGAGGAGCAATTTCTCCCGCAGCAGTACATGTAACCAATGCTGTAACGCATGTAACTGAAATAGGAAGATGATTCAAAACAAATATTAAAACCAGAGATAGGTATCCAAAGAGTATAATAATTATAATTATAAGCTGAAAAATCTATTACATTTAAATAGACATGTGCCGTTTCATATACTCCTGTAGACAGAAACGAAACAGTTATTTATGCAACAAGTGCATAAAGTGGTGCTTTTTTTCCACGAATGGAAAAATTGAGGCATGAGCCGCAGGCATGCAAAAACCAAAAAATGTCTCATTTAAGTTGCTCTAAATGGAGTAAAAATGGCGTCGATTTGTTTGTCATGCATAAAATTGACACATGAGTGCATAAAATTGACCCATGAGTGCATAAAATACTTTGTCTCACCTTACTATACTATATTACGTTTCAGTTCATTAGTTCTCTTAAACGATCTTTAGATTTTAGTTCAAACATATTTTAATATGACGAAACCGCAATTGTAACTGAAATCGGAAGATGGTTCAAACCAAAAATTGAACCGAAACGTAATAGAGATAGGTATGAAATGTGTATAATAATTATACTTATATGCTAAAAAACCTATTACATTTAACCCTTAACTGGTATCGTCGGGTCAAAATTGACCCGGCGCATTTTAAATTTTTCGCAGATTGGGCGCTATTGCAGTTACGGAGTGGGGGTTCCGTGACTGCTCATAAAATAGGCATACAATTAAACGCCTCAAGCGACAGTTCAATTCAAGCTTTGCAAGTGTCGTTATATATGCATTCGGGTCAGATGTGACCCGACGATACCAGTTACGTGTGTGTTTTGAGTTTAGTGCATAATGGATTATATAGTTATTGACGGCAAGCGATATACCGCACAAGAAGTACGTGAGGTGTTTTTGAACGACGAAGAAGATGGCGATATTAGTGACGCGGTTACTATAAATAGTGATCACGATTCAGATGAAGAATATGCTATAGACGACGATGTGGCTGATGAAGCTGAACCAGTTCCTGTAAGTGAGTTCGCTCTTGGTGCCAGTGCCACAAGCAGTGCGGATTTAGATAACTCTTCGGTTTTGCCTTCACCATCTACAGGTTATGTTTATGGAAAAAACAGATACAAATGGTCAAAACAAGCTCCCACACCCGGTCGGACCAGAAGCCATAATATTATTATGCATTTACCCGGACTAAAAGCAGTGGCAAGAAACTTGCAAGATAAGAACCCTGTTGATTACTGGTCTCTTCTTATAACTAATGAAATGATTAGCACAATTGTCGACTGCACAAATGAGAAAATTACGGATATGTCCAGTAGATATGGAGAAACAGCCACATTTGTGAATTACACCGATTTAGTTGAGATGAAAGCATTTTTGGGATTACTCTATTTGACATCGGTTTTCAAATCTAACAATGAAGACGTCGAAGGTTTATTTAGTTCAGATGGCACAGGCAGAGACATTTTCAGAGCTACTATGTCCCTAAAGAGGTTCCTGTTTTTGTTAATCGCATTGCGTTTTGATAGTGTTTCCACCAGACACGCGAGAATGTCAGATAAATTTTGCCACATACGTGAAATTTTTGAGTCATTCATACAGAATTGTAAGAATTGCTATAGTCCTGGTGAATCCCTCACAATAGATGAGATGCTTGTAGGGTTTAGGGGCCGATGTTCTTTTCGTGTATACATGAAAAGTAAACCTAACAAGTACGGATTGAAGATATTATGTCTTTGTGATGCAAAAACTCACTACTTGATCAATGCTTTCGTCTATACAGGCAAATCACAAAATCTGCAGCCTAATCCACGAAAACTATCAGTGCCAACCCTAACAGTTTTATTGCTAATTGATAATGTCAAAAATACTAACAGGAATATCACGGCAGACAACTGGTTTACGTCAATAGAATTGGTTGAAGAATTGCGCAAGAACCAACTTACTTATGTCGGCACTGTGCGTAAAAATAAAAGAGAAATACCTCAATATGTAGTTCCAAATAAAAAAACTGAGCCAGGTACTTCTAGGTTCGTGTTCACCAGCAATACAACTCTAGTGTCGTATGTACCAAAACAAAATAAATACGTTCTCTTATTATCATCTATGCACCATGACAACAAAGTAGATCCAGAATCAAGGAAACCTGACATGATTTTGTATTATAACTCCACAAAAGCAGGAGTTGATGCATTGGATCAGAAGTGTGCAAATTACAATACGGGTCGTAGAACCAGAAGGTGGCCGTGTGCTATTTGGTATGCTGTAATGAATATAGCGTCTGTAAATTCATTTATATTGTTCCAGACTGGTACTCAGAGTTCTATGAAGCGACGGAATTTTATTATTCAATTAGGTCAAACTCTAATTGAACCTTGCATGAGACGACGTTTATTGGAAACAAGACTTCCTAGGGAACTTCGTTTAGTCATGCAAACAATTCTAAAATGCGACGATACTACAGCGAATCAAAATCAGCCATCAACTTCTCAACCCAGAGTTCCGGATGCAGATACTAGGGGAAAAAAAAGACGTAGATGTTACATGTGTCCATCAAACAATGACAGCAAAAATTCTACAACGTGTAATAAGTGTAACAAGCACGTATGTAAAGCACACAGCAAAGCTACATTGTTATGCGACAAATGCAAAATGTGAATATTAGGCTATGCAAACGTTATTGCACGTTTTTTTGTATGATAAATTATTTGTGTTTTTTTTATAGAATATAGAGGATAAATATGTTATATAAGTGCCTATTATGTTAGTTTTCTTGTATTTTCATCTTTATGTTAAAATTTTCAAAATTGTATTGCGTCACTCGTTTTCAGACACTGTATTTGTATTTGTCTACCTATAATAAAGTGTTTTCATTTTAATTACTTTTGGGTCTGTAAACTTATTGTTTATATTGCTAGTAATGGATTAGCAACGGTATTTTTGAATTTAAAACAATCATTAAAAAAAAAGCATCGGGTCAGAATTGACCCGACGATACCAGTTACGTATGTAAAAGTGACGATACCAGTCAAGGGTTAAATAGGTATTCTACACAAAATAAACATATGCCGTTTTAAATACTCCTGTAGACAGAAACAGAATAGTTATTTATGCCACAAGTGCATAAAGTGGTGCTTTTTTTTACAAATGGAAAAATTGATTGATGTTATCTCATTTAGGTTGCTCTAAATAGACTGAAAATGGCGTCGATTTGTTTGTAATGTTACTTTTAAATCGTTTAACAAATAAATATTTTATGTACGAAAATCGATTTATAAAATTCACTATCGAGTGTAAATTTGTTAAGTAATTACTTTGGGTTAAAATATTTATTGCAATAATTAAAACTTACCTCTGTTAATGGACTTGACGATCTGCCATTGTTTGCCTCTTCGGTCATGAAATTTAAAACGTTCATAATTATTTCACAACACTGCTCATTCAACTTTTTGTGAACAACTTTACTTTCTGGAGTCGCCATAACAAGTTAGTTTTGCACAACCCCGGTAATCACACTTTTCCCTCAACTGTACTATCGAAACGAAGCTTACGAATTCTGCCAGCGCAGTGAGCTCTTACAATCCGCACACTTCTCTGCTACGGCGCATCGGACGTTGCCAAACTTCCGACTGCCAAACTTAGTTTGCCAACCTGTATCTTGTTTGAGGCTTGTATTAAATAAAAAATATATCATTTGTAATGTAAGGTTTCACCTTAAACCACTGTTGACTTTATTTCATTGAAATATCAGATCTCAAATTATATGGAGAATTATATTGAATATTAATTGATGATATCGGAGTCACAGATACGCATGAAACCCTTGTATATGACATCAATTTCAATCAGATAGGAGAAAAAAAACCACCGATGCTACAGTACCATTATATTTTGTTGTCAAAAAACAGAGAAAACATCGATTTAAGAATGTGAAAGATTTAGTTGAAAGAAGTTCAATATTCAGTAATTACAAATTTAAATTCTACAAAATCCATAAGGAAGCTTTTTTATCAAATTAATGATCAATGTAGCTCTTAATTAAAAATTCCTGTTTCGGATTCCATGATTCAAGTTTTATGAATATAATCCATAATTTTAGTTATGTTCAATTACTATTACCATGCTTATTGCTCAGTAAACAAGATAACAGCAGCAAATAGTGGGATTAAAGGACCGCAAGGACGAACAATATTCTATTTGAGATAAGCAAATGTCATAAGTACATAAACCAACAATTGGTATTGGAGCAAATAATCAGTAATAAAAAACTTTCTCACACAATTAGTAAACAAAAAATGATTATTAAAGTCTTAATAAGGGAGAAGTTTCATACCCAACAACAATTTTTAGTATAAACAACACATTTTTTAAATACTTTTATAGCTCTCTTAAATAAGTTCTCGTAATAGGAAATCTTGAGAAAGGCAAATTATCCCTTAGTTTGAGTTAAATTAATCTTAATTAACGACAGGATTGTAATTATATCAAGAATTTTTCCCGTAACTTCTTTTTCACTGAAATAAAACTAATCTACTTAATTTTCTTTAACGTACAAGAAAAAAACTCATCTGTGAAGCTTCTCAAAACCGATGAAAAAATCCCGCTACTGAAAAATGTTACATTTTCTAATTAAATCGGAAAAAGCTTTATTTTAACTAATTTCTCTGGTAGTGACGGAGTTGACCTCGAGGGAAATTGGTGTCTGCTTCTGATAATTATCAAGCCATATCTAAGAAGTTGGCGACAAGATGTTGAGGAAAATTTCTGTATTCTTGCCAATCTTTTTAACAACTTAACACTCTGTTTATGGATTATGTTTAGATATACTGATTTATTTTACCACCAAGAATAAAAATACTAGATTTAAAAGAAAAGTTGTACAAGGTAGCTATAGGAAAGATTTTAAGAATTCACTGTATTTCTCAATGCTAGAACCGTTAGTAAAAAGAAAATTTCTTTTGAAATTCTATGTCAAAATCATGTGATTAATTGTACGATCCCTGCGAATGTTATACATAGTAGTGTAGTGAATGAACTTGTGTGAACTCAGCCTTGTAATGGCATAAAAACAAGACGAACTAATGTTATATAAATTTTATGAATTATCCCAAAAATCTCAAACAGTAATTGAAATGAACAATTGAACTTATTGAATGAATGAAACGATGAGTATTGAGTGTGCAGTTTATTATGAATTCCAGCTAAGCGCTTTCAGCCACTGGGCTATTATCAAAGCTGTCATCAAAAAAGGTTACTACAGGTGACTATAAACATAAAATTGTGCACTTGTTCTGCATAAGTAGATTATAGTCTATTCGACAATTAACAACAATAACAACATTACTTGGATTTTCCAGTTTTTGTTCAAATAAAAAAAATTATTATAAACAAAGTATAAATATTTTTTTTAACTTCTATGGCACGATCTTGTTGAGTATGTGGGTAAGAAAGGCTCTACGAAGCGAAAATTTTTTAGAACTATTATTTAAACTTTTTTTTTCACTCACAATTAAGACTGAAGTTCAAGAAAATTTTGTTAGTTAACAATTGTTTAACTTGTTGAAAAATTAACTTTAAGTAGAATTTCCAACGGGAATATATTATTTATAGTGTTCAGAGTACACCATTATTTTTTCAAATTAAAAAAAAATCAATACCTCAAATAAATTAATTAATGTGCCGTACTCGCTTCTGACGCAATCTAAAAATGTCGCGTGTAGACCTATTTTCAGCGTTAAATTAAAATTATAGATAATGGAGATAGAGTTCCAGAAGTTAGGAATTTTTTATTGGAAATTTCTTCCTCTTTCAGAATCTTTTTTTTAAATTTCTCAAATATTGATAGTTTATGAAATATTTGCAAAAAACAAAATCCCATTTTTTTCATCTTTAATTGTTTATAACTTTTGCAATTTTTTATGTGCTAAAACACGCTTTTAGCACATTTTTCTAGGCGTCATTCCGAATCCAATGAGCAACCGCTCATAATTTTAAGAGCAATATCTCTATTTTGTACCATTTTCAACTTGTCGACTAGACTAGATAGATGGAAGTGTTAAAAAAGTACAATACTTATAATGAATATGTATGTGAGAGACAAACAAGGTTGAGTAAACTATGAAGACTATGATGCCTAATCATCTCCCCGACCCGTAGAGTGCAGAGAGTTACAAATTAGATAACTGTACTGATATTCAGTTATCGAAACAATTGTCAATTTTTTAGAATTTTCAACATTTTTCATTATATTGTGGAATTAGCTAGAAACGTTGAGTTTCATTTAAAACACTAATTTACATTATCTGACTTACACTATGAGATATAACTTATTCTATCAATGCGTACAACCTATACATTGCTCTACTCGTACTCTTTCGGTTAAATGCAGCTGAGAGTACAATAAATGCCCTGGTGACTTGGTGATATCCATTAACAATTAAACACTGACCTAAATTAAATTCGTAGTTAATATAAACTACTTTTTAAAAAATAATTTTTATTTATACAAACTAAAATGAGACTTTACAACTAGGAAGCTATATAAAATCTGAATGTTATAATGAAAAACGTTATAAAGAAAACAATCCGTGAGATTGCAATTCAGCAGTCTAGCGGTGTCCTATTACCATATGCTTTCCCATAACTCCTCCGCCATTAGACAGAAATTCAAGGAATTTGTTGAATTTCAGAGTTCCAAATTTTGGGGACCATTCTGGATTTCTTCGCCTTGGCTTCTTCTTTGGGTTCTTCTTGTTAGAATGAATTTTACAGTCCAATACAAAATAATCATTAATATGATGAAATAAATAAAAATAGTCCAAATAATAAAATTTGCAGATATTATTGGAGACGAAATGTTAGCGATTTTTTGTTTTTGAATGTCTAAAGCACTTTGAACATATTTAAAGTCGTCTAAATTGATAGAATTTAATTGGATTGGTTCCATTTGAAAATTTGCTATTTCACTTGAAAATGTTAAATTTGGAAGGTTTATTAGATTCAGTTCGGTTTGATAATTTTCAAAATGTTTAGTTTTAATACCATCAATGTCCACTTCGCACTCCGAATCAAGTTCTAGAATAAAAGTTCCCTGAATTGGAAAATTGTCTTTGTTAGATCCGTACTTTTGATTAACTACACTTATTTCAGAAGATATTAGAATCCAATTATTCTTCTCTAATTTTTGGATGCGTAGTTTAGGCATTCGAACAATTAACTGCTGGCATGATGAGACGTTCTTGAAGTAGCGAAGCATCTGGATTTCACATGGGATTTCTTCTTGGATGATAACGGGTCCATTCTGGTAGCAAATGTACTGTTCAGATGAAACTTCTTGACAATTCTCGTCGAAAAACATATAGGAAAGGTCATTTAGGATAAGGAATTTCGCCTGAGGTAGAATTACTTTGACGGAGTTTTGTGTGGGTACAGGCAATGAGTATATGTGGAAATAATTGTAGTTTTCGCTTTCTACTATAGCAATTTCTAAGATAAATACTATTTTGTATCCCTTGGTATAACATTTTACTTGTGTCACCTTTTCATATAAAAGAATATTTTCTACTTTTGGTTCAAATAGAAGCTTATTGAATTTAAATTGTTCATTTACAATCATTATTTCATTTAAAAGTTCTCTAGGTTCAATTATTGAATTATGAACGGTATTTAACTTGGAAAATGTGATAGCTACTTCGATTTTCTCTAGAATATTGTAAATTAATTGATAAGTTGGAGCGATTTGAGAAACCAATGTATCCGTCACATAAAAGTGATAATTTCCTTTTTCTTGTTCGTAATAAGTTTCAATTTCCTCTATTCGTTTCAATAAAGTTTGTTGATTTTGTGCCAATGTGTTTGTATTATTTTTAAAAATATTAACAGCATTTTGAAGAAGTGTCATTTGTGAATTGACTATATTTTTTAATTTTGATTGATTCTCAGAAAATGTGTTAATTGCTTTATCATATTTTTCTGCATCGTTTTGATCTAGATTGCCCGTTAAAGATATAATTATTGAGCCGAGTCCGTTTATTATTCCTCTTTTGATTCTTATATTAAAAACTGAATTTATCTGATTTAACTAGATTTGTATTTTTTGTTCTAAATTTAATATTAGGTTGCACATACTTTCACATTCATGGATTAACACGAATTTATCGTCATTCTTTGGAAATGTTTGCTGAATTCTTTTAAAGTGATTTTGTACAGCTTCAAAATGGGTTACTATATCTGAAATGTCGAAAGTTTGAATAAAAGACTAAAAATCAATTTTATTTTGGGCATTGCCTAATTTATAAGGTAGAAGACCGGGATTATTATTTAAGTTATGGAGTCTTGGGTGGTTTGATCCCTCATGGATGTGGATGGACAACCTGTAACAGTTGGAGGTTGTTTTAGTTCCTTTATATGTATTATCTCTTTTTTTATTTTTTTATAAGTTATTTCTACTTTGTTCCTATCTAAAATTTCGGTTATTTCATAAGGTCCTATAAATTTATTATTTTTTTCACTATGATAACGCAAGTTTTTCTTAAACACTATTTGTCCTAACTTAAAATCAGTATTAGTATTACCTTTTTGGATATTCTTATCTACAATTTTATCTTTTTGTTTTTCTATTGTCTCTTTTACATTTTCATATATATGTTTAAGTTGTTCCTTATGATTTTCAGCGTAATCTGAGTAAAATAATGCGGGAATAAAAATTTCATTTGGATTTCGCGAATTAGTGTGTCCGAAGATTAATTCGAAAGGGGTAAATTTAGTGCTAGTATGTATTGAGCTATGGTAACCTAAAATTGCATAGTCAATTAAATCGTCTTCATTGGGGTGCATTTCTTTTAGAATTCTGAGATGTTCTATTAGACTGGAATTGAATCGTTCTGCTGCACTGTTTGATTCGTGATGTCCTACAGTGCCAAAATGTATTTTTATTTTATGTAAATTCAAAATTTCTTTTACAGTATCATTATTAAATTCAGTACCATGGTCAAGAATAATTTTTTCTGGTATTACAAAAGAACAAAAGTATTTTATTAATGCTTTACTTACATGAATAGCCGTTTTGCCTTCGACTTGGTATGCTTGTGCGAACTTTGAAAATGCGTCAATAATAATTAAATATATTTTATTGTTGTAATGAAAAAAATCTATGTGAACAATTTGAAAAGGTTTTGATGCTGTTTCAGTTATTACCAGAGGTGCGTATGGAGGATGTCTGCCATATTTTGTTCGTTGACAAATATCACACGAGTTTATATATTCAGTAAGAGTAGTTTTCATATTTTTCTAATAATTGTTCCGTTTTAAATATTCATACGTTTCTACAATACCACGATGGTTAGTTCTGCCAACGTGATGATGTTTTATTAGCATTATTTGTTCTTCTTTTTCCTTGATTGTGTTTACTTGTTTTAAGCATCGAATTAATTTTGGGCCTTTTTCTGAAAAGTGTTCTGAATATATTTTATTGAAATCGTTATAAAGAGAATCATTGTGAAAATACATGCAGTAACGTTTCATAATTGTGTAGTCTTTTAAAAATTCGAGTATAAAATTTTCATTATTTTCAATCAGAATTTCAACATTTATTATTTTATGATTTTCGTAGGATTCCTGTTCAACTATTAATTTAGGATATGGATGCGGTGTGACTTTGTTATTAATTATTTCGTCATATATTCGTATACCGTCATTTGTTGTTTCATTAAAAGTGGTATGTTGTGTATTTGAGTCGGTGTCAATTGTGTCAGCTGTTTGCAAATTGGCATCGGTTATATTGTCATTTATTTATTCATCTATAAGGTCATTTAAAAATTGGTCTAATTCATTAGGATCTGTAATTTAGTCAGGATTATTAATCATCGAATCATTTTCGAGTGCGTTAATAACTACTCTAGAAAGTGCATCGCAATTTGAATTTAAAGTACCTTCTCTGTGAATTATTTCATAGTCAAATTCTTCCAAACGTAATCTCTAGCGTATTAATTTTGAATTCGGTTCTCTGAGATTAAATAGCCAAATTAAAGGACGATGGTCACAATATATTTTAAATCGTTTACCGTAGAGATATGGTCTAAAGTATTTACAAGCCCATACTATGGCAAGTAATTCTCTTTCAATAGTACTATATTTTTGTTCAGAGTTATTTAAGGTTCTTGAAGCGTATGCAATTGGTCTATCCAAACCAATTGGACCTAGAGATAATACTGCGCCTAATGCTACGTTTGAAGCGTCCCTGGTTAAAACAAAGGGCTTAGAAAAGTCTGGATACTGAAGTATAGGTGAATTGATTAATAGATTTATACAAGTGTTAAAAGCAGAGATAAAATTTTGATCGTGTTTGACTTAAGCATTCTTTTTCAGACATAAAGTTAACGGTTTGGTTACTTTAGAAAAATCTTTAATGTATCGTCTATAATAGCCTAATAGTCCTAAAAAGCTTTTGATTTCCTTTTGTGTTTTTGGTATAGGATAATTTTTTATTGCACTTATCTTGTCAGGTTTTGGCTTTACTTCGTCTGGTGTAATAACATGCCCTAAGTACGCGACTTCTTATCTTAGAAAATCAGATTTATCAAGTTGGATTCTAAAATTTGATCGTCGTAATCGGTCAAATACTGTTTTAAGTCTCTACGTGTTCTTGCAAGGATGTAGAGTAGATTACAATGTCGCCTAAGTATACTAAACATATTTCGTTATTCAAACTTCGTAAAATGTTATCCATAACTATTTGAAATGTAGAAGGGGATGAACGTAGTCCCATTGGCATACGTTCAAATTCCCAATGTCCGTTTTGAGTTGAAAATGCTGTCTTCGGAATGTCCTCTTCGTGCATTTGGATTTGGTAGAATCCGCTAGCTAGGTCTAGAGTACTAAAATATTGACTTTTGCCTAATTTGTCTAAAATTTCCGTAATGTTTGGTAATGGGTATTTATCTGGTATGGTTTTTTCGTTCAATTTGCGGTAGTCTATTACTAAACGGAATTTCTTTTTGTTTGATTTGCCTGTTTTCTTCGGCACAATACAAATTGGCGTTGAGTACGGAGAATTGGAAGGTTGAATAATACCTTGATCAAGCATTTTGTTTATTTGTGTTTCGACTTCTTCTTTATAAATTTCGGGGTAACGATATGTCTTAGTAAATATTGGGGTATCGTCTGTTAAATTTATTTTGTGTTTTATTTGATTAGTGAAAGAGAGCGGTATCTCTTCACAATAAAAAAATGTCACGATAGTAATAACATAATTTTTTGATAACGTCTTTTTCTTCTGGATTGCACTGATTTAGCTCAATATTTTTCAAATTTGTCTTTAAAATATGGTCATGTTTTTTACTAATTTCATGATCAGTTTCCATTTTTTCAATGAAATTAATTTCGTTAATATTTAAAATTTCAATATCGATTGGTTCGAAAAATTCGATTTTTTCAGATTTAATGTTAGAGTTTATTATCGTAGTAAGAGCAAAATAATTTTCTACATTTACTACAGCGACCGGCATCTCGATATGAGGTGCAAACTTTTTATATTCTAAAAGTCCGGTGCCATGTTTCATTTTTACTGGTATTTTAACTATTTGTTGAGTTCTAGGCGATATTATCAAGTGATATGTTTGATATTTAGGATTTTGAATATTCGATATTTCATTTTCAATTTCGTATATTATTGTAATTTTTGCAAATGGAGTTACGATAAATTTTGAGTTCATATCTATTGAAGCTTTTATTTGTTTCAATAAATCAACGCCTATTAATGCGTCATATTTATCGCTAAATTTAAAGAGATAGAATTTGTGATATTCTGAGACTCTAAAAATTTTGAAAATTGGTATTTCGATTACTTCGTCATGATATGTTATATTATGAGCACTTTGTATTTGAAAATCTTCTTTAAAAATTTCATTTGGATAAAATTGATAAGCTAAATCAGGTTTAATTATACTACGAGTACTACCTGTATCGATCAAAAATTTTGCTTTTAGTTCGGGGATGTAAATATGTGGTAAATTTGCTCTGGATATATTTAAAGTTATTAGGGGGAATTGTTCTGTGAGGCTTCGTGTTGAAGATTTTCATTTGGGTCTTGAGAAATTTGATAATGATCATCGAATTGATATTGATTAGAATTGTCATATTCTGGATAGGTTTCATCGGTTTCATGTGGATTAAAATAATCAGAATTTTGGAGATCATGGGTTTGGTATGAGCATTCACCTTGTATTTGATTCTCAAACGGGTTATCGAGTTCATAATTTTGATGATTTACATCATGTGCAAACAGTTCTGTGGACGTAAATTTCCTCTGAGGTGCTAACATTGTATTACCTGATGATGTGTCCATTGGAGTAGGTTTGTATGGTTGGTTGGGATTTGATTGATTTCTGCTTTGATTTGAGGGTGCTCTCAATATCTGGCTTTGCCTGGGTTGATTGGAAAATGGTTGTCCCTGAGTTTGAAAATTACTATTGTTCCTCCACTGGGTTTGTAAATTTTGAATGAAAGGACGATTTAAATTATTAAAATTCTGTTGTGGTTGCGAGAATTGATTATTAAATACACCTGGATTTGAATTTCGATTAATTGGAATAATGGGTTGAGAAGGTGGCGAATTGAAATGTTGGTAATTAGCATTGCTATTCTGGAAAAACTTGGGATGATGAATAGTTTGTCTGGATGGAGTGATTCTCGGCATTGGTTGGTAAGATTGATTATTTAGAGTATTGTTCTATTTTGACTATACATAAAATTTTCTTTTTCTATAACTAAAGACATAGCAAGTTCTAAACTATCTGGGTTTCGCAAACGTATATTATTTTGCAATTGACCAGTTAAACCTCTGATAAAAGTCTTAAGTGCTAAATCGTTATAATTTTTAATTTTAATAGTTTTTTCTGCAGTTGGATCATTTGAAGCATTTAATTTTGAAATTACTAAGCTACGTGTTTCCTGACATCGCATACCGACATTGTATGGTGTTTCATTTTTTAATGGTCTCAAAACAATTAAATCTTGCACGAAGCAATCTATATTTCTCTGATCTCCGAAACATAATTGAAGAGCTTGTTTGATTTCTGCCCATGTTCGTAATTCAGTTCTTGAACCTATAAGCATTAAAGCTCTACCAACTAATTTACTTAACAATGCGCGTAATAAAAAACTATTTAATTGTGGATTTGTTGCATCGAAAAATTGAGAAATTAGTGTGTCACAGTTAAGTAGAAAAATGTTTGAAGTATGAGGATTACCCTCGTATTGTGGAATAGTATCAATATATAATTTTAATAATTGATAGTTTGGATTAGCCATTACTTCAATTTCTGGTATATTACTTTATTCTTCCAAAGTTATACTAGAATTAAATAAATCTGCTAATTCTTCTACAATTGAGTAATTCATCAACTAATCTAAATTATATTACTTATGTTAAAAAAATGCTTTACTTTTATAAAAGTATATAAAACGTAAATAAGTATGTAAAACGTGAATAAAAGCGGAAGTTCATATGAAACCGGAAAAAATGGAATGTTTTTCGACTTACAGTACTATGGAGAAAATGTTCATTCTTCTCCACTAGGATTTGGGCGATGTGGTCCCTCTTCCCTGGACTGGATTCTTGAACTTAACGTAAAACCACAGAAATAACACGAAATTCGAGATTGCAAATTAACCGTAGATACGGAACGGTGTCACGATTTTTGTTGAACCGATTTGCAATCCTACTGACTGCGCCAATTGAATTCGTAGTGAATATAAACTACTTTTTGAAAAATAACTTTTATTTCTACAAACTAAAATGAGACTTTACAACTAGGAAGCTATAAAAAATCTGAATGTTATAATGAAAAACGTTATAAAGAAAACAATCCGTGAGATTGAAATTCAGCAGTCTAGCGGTGTCCTATTACCATATGCGTTCCCATAACTCCTACGAAGAAAATCATAACAATAAATATGCTTATCTAAGCGGTTAACATTAGTATTATAATGACATGTATGTTGATACGAACTGTTTTCATTGGTTTATTAAATATAAATTCAATTAGAATTATCTGAATATGGTGTATACACTAGATATATATGGAATTTATTATTATTATTAAAGAGGTCTTAATTGAAATATTTTGTTTTCCAACAATTAGAGAGAGCATAAAGAAATGTAAGTGCCAGTGGTCTAGCTCACAGATAACCCACAGATAGATGAGACACTGATTGTGGCGCCATCTAAAGAGCCTGTCGAATAAACAATTGAGTGATGTTGAAAATATTTCTGTAATTTTAAGTTTTGGCGGTATATTCAAATTTACTGTATTTTAATTATTTTATTTCAAAATGACCATTTATAGTCCATCATTTAACATTTCATCCAATTTAACTCAATAATGATTAGATGTTGAGTAAAATCAAATAAATTATCAAATGATGGATCATAAATGGTTAATTAAATTAGAAAAAATAAAACGGTAATCATATAAACAGTTTATTTATTTTGGTATAAAAATACACAACAAATAATTTCTTTCAGAAAGTACTTTTCTTAACAAACAGAATGACAATAAATACACTATAACGTAAAAACAATGCAATAATTAAAAAGTGATTTGAGTAACATACATTCTAGATTGGAGTATCATTAGATTTCCAAATGATGTTAAATCGAGTTAAAAGTAGAAAATTATTTATGATAAGTTTATAATAATTTATTTATTCATTATTATACTCGTATAAACACACAGAGCTCGACAAACTGCTGAAGTATAACTGCAACTTACTTAATAAAAAAAAGTGTTAGCAATGAGTAGTTACCTACTATTTTTGGCCATTTTTTGTGAAAGAAAACATTTGAGTATAATTACTGTGAATGTTAGAACAAAAGTAATTAAAATACTTTTTTCTCAAATCGTCAAGAAAGCTTGTCATGACAGAACTAAGGTTGGTCATGAAAGTGTCACTTTAAAGACTAGTCACTTTCATGATTTTAACAAGTCTCCTGTCACTTTACAAGACTCATCTGTCATTTTTAGACTGCAATTTAATTAGAAATCGTCACTTATCTTATGAAACGTTTATTTAATATAATTAAAAACACTAACAATCAAATACAACGAATATTATTAATTGGTATTAGAACTATGAAAATGAAAATTAATGTTAATGCCGCCGACACTAGTATTATGCACATTAGAAAAGTTTATTCCAGGTATATAATTCAAAGCATTATTATTTCTATTTTCTGTTGCGTTAGCTATGTTTGACAACACTTCTTTTTCGTGGACATATATATATATATATATATATATATATATATATATAAGGAATATTAACATTTTATTTTTGAAAAACGATTTCTGAAAAAATATAATACACCACTGGTCATGAAAGTGTCTCTGCTTGACTCGGAGGCTTTAAAGAGATACTCGGATGCTACGCACCCTCGTACTCTTCAATACGCCTCCTCTTTTGCAAAGTTTCACATCCATGACTTGTAATGTAATAAACTATTTTCTGAAATCGTCAAGAAAGCTTGTCATGACAGAACTCAGGTTGGTCATGAAAGCGTCACTTTAAAAACTAGTCACTTTCATGATTTTCACAAGACTCCTGTCACTTTACAAGACTCATCTGTTATTTTTAGACTGCAATTTAATTAGAAATCGTCACTCATATTATGAAAAGTTTATTTAATATAATTAAAAACACTAACAATCATATACAACAAATATTATTAATTGGTATTAGAACTATGAAAATGAAAATTAATCTTAATGCTGCCGACACTAGTATTATGCACATTAGAAAAGTTTATTCCAGGTATATAATTTAAAGCATTATTATTTATGTTCTGAAAAACGATTTCAGAAAAAATATAATACATCTCTGTTCATGAAAGTGTCTCTGCTTGACTCGGATGCTTTAAAGAGATACTCGGATGCTACGCATATTCGTACTCTTCAATAAGCCTCCTCTTCTGCAACGTTTCACTTTCATGACTTGTAATGTAATATACTATTAAGGGAAGAGTTGTTAACTACTGCCCAGCTCTGTTAATACAAGGTGCCAAGTAATTACATATAAGCGTGGTAAACAGCACTTTTGACTGTACAACATTTAAAATAATATATCTAACATTTAATTTCCACTTAAAACACATCTTTATTTCTTTACTGGAAGTATTAAATATGTTTATCACAGGCTTAAACCTAGTATATTGCATATTTGTATATTTGTACATTTAAAAGCATTCCGTTCTTATGAAACCATCGCATAAGGCAGTTTAAGTTACTCTGCAGCTCCTGGCAGTCTATGACTGTTGAAATGTTTCTCACGGGCTCTTAAAAATCCCACCGTCTCGTGGAAGTCGTTTCTCGTTTCTGGTTGAGGTTCTACAAGTAAACACACAAAATAACAACAATAAATAAAGAAACACACAAATATGTTTGAAAATGTATGTGAACAAAAGAAAACAAAATGCGCTTACTATTGAAATAATAAGTTTACACATGTTTTTGTACTAACCCAAAAAAATATCAAAAAATGTTTGAATGTTTAATTTTTTTTGGTTTTTGTGTAAAACACAACCATGATCTCTAAAGTTGTCGAATTAGTTAAAATTCTGTGTTTTATAAAAATAAAGATAATGATTGTTAATTTTGTGAGAGAAAAAATGCTCAAATTTTTTATATAAAACTTACCTTCAGAATACACATTGACATTGTCTTTTCAATTAATAAGAATAAAGCAACGAAACAACAGATAAACATTACACTATAGCAATTAAAAAATACACCAAAATACCGTAACCTTGTAATAACCTCTACACTTGAACTAAGAAATGATAACAGTATAAAATCACAAATCACCCACCTTATATAACATATAACATGCGGGGACGAGCAATATGATATCGCGCATAGGCAGTAATAAAAATCAATAAAATTTGATTACTAACCAAGTTACAGTTTTCGTTAATTTTTGGGATTTATCTACCGATTTTAGTTACTCGACAGACTCTATACATGGCACGGTATGCAGTGTCCCTACCCTGGTCTCGCTTTCTTAATGCTGTTGGCATACGCGTAGCTAGGGGGGAGCAGGGTGGGCCGGGCCCACCCTAGATATCTGTGGGCCCACCCTAGAAAAATGCCCTTCCTCATAGATAATGAAATAACTTCATCCTCAATTAACGAAACCGAAAACCGTCTTCAAAAATACAATACACGCATGATCTATCGTCCCGCTTTCATTGCCGTCTTATTTACTTAGGATAGTGTCTAAAATGCAATGGCACGCACGTACGGGTGGGCGCTGGTCTGGATGTGGTCCCGATACCGTATCGAGGGGAATCAGGTAATTGGCGCAGAAAAACAATAGTTACTTACAAAATACAAAAACAAACACTTCAAGCTTCAACTTGGTGTTGGAATGTTGGGTGTGTGCTTGAACCTTGTTGATTGATTGACCATGCTCTTTCACACAATACCTCAAGTAAGAGAACTATTTTTGTACATAATTCGACTGATATGATACATGTACCGAACTATTATCATGTCGCGAGCTATTTATTTACTTAGGTACTCTGAGGTAAGGTGTGTAATTTACCACCATTCATTTCACTCACCGTCGCTCGCGTTGTGCGGCGTTGTCACTATTCGATTCGTCCATCGGGGGAATTTTCATACCTACTAAAATCTGAGACTAAAACAAGAGAACTGAGACATTTCAAGGTGAGTGTTAGCGACCGAAATGCCAAGAATTTAAATGACAGCGTCATCTGTGTGACGTGTGACGAAGGAAGAAGCGGCACAGAATACGGAATATCAATACCAACTTTCATCTGTGTCAACAGAAGCGCAACACCGTACGCCATCTAGTAGCGAGTAGCTGATTAAGATAACAGCAAGTAGCTGCGTTACGTAGAATTTTCTGGTTATATAGCATTTTCTACAGTTTGACAGTGAGCTCAGGAAAGAACAGAACTAGAAACTTCCACATTTGTCTAAATGGCGGGATTTGGTATAAAAGAAGTGGCTTACGGTGCCAGAGGCAGTTTCAAATTGGAAGCGATCAAGAAAGGCAAGGAAGGGAATAACAGTGAATGTTAACGTTGAAAGTAAGTGAAAATAAGTGGAACAACCCTTTTCTAGTGCAGTCAATTTATATTATTAGTGTTTGTTTGGTGTTCAGTACATTTCCATACATATTTTCGTCCTCTCGTAATCTGTGTACGTGTACATTTTGTAGCAATAAAGACAGTCACTACCGAACAATTGCAGTTGTCATCTACAGTCCAAATCCACCGAATTCTCAACAGTAAGTGTGTTATTTTTTCCATGTTTTACAGAGATTTCCAAATTTTTGTCGCTTTTATCAACATGCGTGGCTACCTGGGGTAACTTTTGAACATTTTAAGGAGCTTTCCGCCAATAAAACAACGTTCTGTACTGTACTGTAACGAGGTTTTTGTTACCAAGAGGTTATTTTGTGTCACCAGGTATATTTTCATTTTGTATTTTATGTCGCCGAGTATATATTCATTTTTATTATGTATCACCCGTTACATATTCGTTCCTTTATATACAAAACATTTTTTTGTTTATGCCGCCGACTGTACTTTCATTTGATAGTTTATGTCACCGTGTATATATTTTATTTAAATTATTTCATAGTTTATGTCACCGAGTATATATTAATTTTTATTATGTATCACTCATTACATATTCGTTCCTTTATATACAATACATTTTTTTAATTTATGCCGCTGACTGTATTTTCATTTGATAGTTTATGTCACCGAGTATATATTTAATTCATATTATGTATCACCCGTCACATATTCGTTTCTTTGTTTATAAATCATTTGATAGTTTATGCGCCGAGTATATTTTCATTTTAAAGTTTATGTCGACGAGTATATTGACTTATAATTAGTGTAAAGTATTGAAAATCTCCGTGAACATTTTATTTTATTTTATCCCCTGGTCTCGGGGTAGAACCAATTGTTGTAACAGGTTAATATTTATTCAAAATTTCGATATTTTTATTTCCTTCCTAGTTGCGATGGAGAAATCATTTTTTTCTGGGTAAAGTATTTATTTCGATTTTAAAACCCAACATTTGAATATACTGGTCTCCCCACTGCAACGAGGTAGATATTGATAGAAGCGCGCAGGTCGAGAGGGAGGTGGAACCGTAAGGTTGGAAGGCAATTAGATTTTAAAATCGAACGGAGGGTACCGAAGTGCCTGCCGACCGAACCAGAAGTGTGCATCGTCCGCCGTAAATTGCTTAGCTTTTAGCCGATTTTCTTATTGAGTTTTTTCCGCGTTGTAAAAATTTTTTCTTGATAACTTATTGCTGTGAAGGTAAGAGTTTTAGTAATAATTAATCCGAAAATATGTGGTCTTTTCAATTATCAATTTAAAATATTTATGAAGTTGACTTTCATTTTAAAATAGGTGGAAATATTTTGTACATTAGAGTGTGGTAAACCATTTATATATCGTATCTGATTTAATACTTTTCCCGATTTTCTTTTTCGTAGGTTTCTTGATATTAGTTCCGTTCTTTAATACATTATCTTCGATTTTGCAAGGAAAATTCCTGATTGAAATATCCGTTTGCGCCAGGCATACATAGACGCTAGGGATCCCGGATATTTTAAATCTTGAGTTCCCAGTTGCAATAACTTTTTTCCGAGTTTCCTTTTAGTGAGTTTGGTTGATATTCGCCTCGTTCTATTTAATACGGTTTTGGTTAATATTAGTTCCGTTCTTTAGTACATTTTTCTTCAATTTTGCAAGGAAAATTCCTGATTGAAATGTCCGTTTGCGACAGGCATACATAGACGCTAGGGCTCCCGGATATTTTAAATCTTGAGTTCCCAGTTGCAATACTTTTTCCGAGTTTCCTTTTAGTGAGTTTGGTTGATATGCGCCCCGTTCTTTTAATACGGTTTTGGTTAATATTAGTTCCGTTCTTTAATACATTTTTCTTCGATTTTGCAAGTGAAATTCCTGATTGAAATATCCGTTTGTTCCAGGCATACATAGACGCTAGGGCTCCCGGATATTTTAAATCTTGAGTTCCCAGTCGCAATACTTTTTCCGAGTTTCCTTTTTCTGAGTTTGGTTGAATATTAGTTCCGTTCTTTAATACATTTTCTTCGATTTTGCAAGGAAAATTACTGATTGAAATATCCGTTAGCGCCAGGCATACATACACGCTAGGGCTCCCGGATATTTTAAATCTTGAGTTCCCAGTTGCAATACTTTTTCCGAGTTTCCTTTTAGTGAGTTTGGTTGAATATTAGTTCCGTTCTTTAATACATTTTCTTCGATTTTGCGAGAGAAATTTCTGATTGAAGTATCCGTTTGCGCCAGGCATACATAGACGCTAGGGCTCCCGGATATTTTAAATCTTGACTTCCCAGTTGCAATACTTTATCCGAGTTTCCTTTTAGTGAGTTTGGTTTATATTCGTCCCGTTCCTTTTAATAGGGGTTTTGTTAACATTAGTTCCGTTCTTTAATACATTTTTCTTCGATTTTGTAAGGAAAATTACTGATTGAAATATCCGTTTGCGCCAGGCATACATAGACGCTAGGGCTCCCGAATATTTTAAATCTTGAGTTCCCAGTTGCAATACTTTTTCCGGGTCTCCTTTTAGTGAGTTTGGCTGAGTATTAGTTCAGTTCTTCAATACATTTTCTTCGATTTTGCAAGGAAAATTCTTGATTGAAATATCCGTTTGCGCCAGGCATACATAGACGCTAGGGGTCCTGGATACTTCAAATCTTGAGTTCCCAGTTGCAATACTTTTTCCGAGTTTCCTTTTAGTGAGTTTGGTTGATATTCGCCCCGTGCTTTTAATACGGTTTTGGTTAATATCAGTTCCGTTCTTTGATACCATTTTCTTCGATTTTGCAAAGAAAATTCCTGATTGAAATATCCGTTTGCGCCAGGCATACATAGACGCTAGGGCTCCTGGATATTTTAAATCTTGAATTCCCAGTTGCAATACCTTTCCCGATTTATCTCTTAAATTTAGAATTCCCGTTCTTTGATAACTTTTCCGATTTTAGGGAGAATCTGGATTAATTCTAGAATTTCCCCCCGTTTTCATTACCTTCCCCGAATTTTCCTTTAGTGGGTTTTCTTGAGATTAGTTCCGTCCTTTGATACCCTTCTCGACTTTGTTCAAATTTTAGTGAGTTATTGACAGTTTAAGTCTAGAGCGCCGATCTCTAGTATTGTTTTCCCGATCTGATATTTTTCTTTTAGTAACGCTGGACCCGTTCGTTACATAAGAGTTTATCAAATACTTGAATGAAAAGACCACCAAACGTAAAATAGTTTTGCTTGCTTTTTACCGCTTCTTTTATTTGCATGAAGGCTATTTTATTATTACAAACCACTCTCGCTTATCTCCTGCTTCGTCGCTAATAATACATATGTGCTTCTGAGTATTATTTATTTTGTATATATAACGGCTGGGTGGAAAGTATCACTGTAATAAAACTGAAATAAACCTGTGTTGTGTTTTATTGACCTATTATAGACTAGTAATCCTTATGGTAGAGTAGTTGTTTGGCAGCACGAATTTTAGCTTCTCCGTAGTGTGGATCAGAATAATAATATTTATTTCAGGACTAGCGAGAACATTTGTTTTATATATTTAGCAACCTCCCGAATTTTGACGACAATAGACCCCTGGAATTTACCGTACCTCCATCTGAGGCTACCTGGAACTCTCGACGAGTGAAGTCGAGGGGCCGTGGAGACAACCACGTTAAAAATCTGGCGCCCGAGAAAGTGTATGGTTTCAAAGGTGTCAGAAGTGACGTTTCCGAGGCGTTAAGAGGTAGGGAAAGAGGTCGCTACCACGCGCAGTGCAGCGCGCAGTCATCGCCTTAGGGAGGACAACGCGTCACAGTACATACGTGTATAAAGTATTTTTACAAATAAGTTGTTGCCTTGATATGAATATAAGAAAAACCTCAAAAATCTGTAATTGTGTTCTTGTGCATATTTATATTATGAAATCAGCAAAATGTTTATAAAATTATTAAAATTTACAGTTACAATGTAGCCACAAATAAAAAAAACAGTAACAATTTTGAATTCCGCGCGCAATGCTTAACGAACATCATATGATATTATGATCTGTGTTTTTGCGTTTATTTTCTATTTCGGAATCATAGATGAGAAAATTATTGAGATTGCAAAATGAATGAAAATAATGCAATAAGAAAATACATCGCGTTCGCGATTAAGGAAGTTAGAATTTTTCATTGAAACACATTAATAATTCTATTTCTTCGTAATTCGGAAGGAAGTCTTTTCATGTGGCTGTTTTTGAGTAATTATTTTCCACATGTTCTAGGAAGGAAAAAATTAGGAAATAGGGTTAGGATTTTACTACATGTTGTTTTTTTTTTAGGAAAAACATGAAGAAATTCAAAGACATCAGGTCATTTTTCAAAAAACATGAACTGTCAAAGATTGATAATGATAATAAAAATTCGACAAATGTAGCGGATCCAAGTGATAGTTCTTCTGCAGAACCTAGAGCATCAACAAGAACGTTTCAAGAAATTTTCCGAAGCAATAATTTCGAAGATAGAGATATTACTGGAAAAGACAGTCCTATTTCGAAGACAAGACAAATAGCTGATTCAGATCCGTAAGTAGTAACGTCTTCAGAGTCTGCCGGTAATGAAAAGCGAAACAACTTGGGCACCCTGCAAACCGGACCATCGCAGCCTCACTTGAATTTCCCAAAAATAAACTTTGGCGCCAGATTAAGATCTTTTTCATCAAAATATTATGAATTATACAGCTGGTTAGAATACAACATGAAGAAGATAAGGTCTACTGTTTTATGTGTAGGCACTACTACAATAAGGATGGACATCGTGACCAACATGGAAAATTTGTAAAAACTGGATACAATAATTGGAAAAAACTGGGAGGAAGTTTAAAAAAACATGCCAAGTCGTCACTTCAAGTTGATAGTACACCAAAATATGCATTCTACAAAACTTGGTTGTGACAACCAACCTAAACTGGAGATGTCTATCAGCAAGTAGTTAAGCAACAAGAGCAAGGAGTTACTCAAAATGAAGAATACTTATTGAAACTCATTGACATCATACTTACTCTTGTCCGTCAGGGTTCGCCTTCAAGAGGACATCAAGAAGACAAATCGTCCAAAAACCGGGGAAATGTTTTGGAAATTTCCCAACTCATCTCCAAGTACGACGAAAACTTTCGCATGCATTTCAATAAACATTTTAACTATTGCAGTTCAGATAATCGAAACGAAATCATTGAAATTATAGCATGCCTAATTGGAGAAGGAATTGTCAAACAAGTAAAAGCATGTGGATTTTTCGCCTTGAGTGTAGACGAGGCGAGATGTTACAAAGAGGAGCAATTGTCAATTACGATCAGATACATAATCGAGCTAACTGTGGTTGAAAAATTTATTGGTTTTATCAATTGTTCGACGTCCAGAGATGCGAAAGGATTGGCAACGCTGATTTTCGAAACACTGAATAAAAGCCAACTGGGCGATGTTCCGATTCTTGCTCAATCTTTTGACGGGGCTAGCGTCATGTCTGGCAAAAACAGAGGTTTGCAGGCGATTACAAAAGAGACACATCCTCACGCCATATACATCCATTGCTTAGCGCACAAATTGAATCTGGTGGTTGTGGATTCGTGCGCTAACAACGTTGCATTAGCAAAGACTTTTTTTAATGTAATCGAATGTTTATACTTTCATTTTTCGCAACCCGGACATCATGCCAGCCTGGCAAAGATACAAGGATCTCTCTGAATCAATACCAGTCGCGAAATGGGAAGTCTGAGCACCACGAGATGGAGTTGTCGCTACGAAAATTGCCAAGCAGTACTCACCAATTTTGACGTCATCAAAATGGTTTTGAATGAAGAGGTCGTGGGAGTCGTGACAAAAATGCCATAGGGCTGCTAATAACTATAAATAAACCAGAGTTTATCATATCTTTACATATATTTCACTCTGTTCTCACTACAGTTAAAGTTCTGAGTAAATATTTTTAGACAAAAGATGCAACTTCGTCTCAGGCCAGTGATATGATAGCCAACACAATTCTAACCTTTGAAACATCTAGAAACCAATTTAAAATTTGTGACGAGATCGAACAGTTTGCAAAGAAACATGATATTTCTGTGGAACTTGTCAGAGTATCAAAAAGGAGGCGTCAGGAAAAGGATTTCCATATTGAGACAACAGTTGGGAAAAGTAATATCTTAGATTTGCCGACAGACACTCAGCCCCGGGAATACTGGAAAATAAATATTCATAACCAGGTATTGGACAACATTATTGTCAACTTTAAACGGCGGTTTGAAAATATCCCATTGGCGAATGCAGTAGACGCTTTCCTGAAGCTAAATATGGAGAATGCAGATGTTTTGGATGAAAATTATAAAGATATTTTGAAAACCGATGAAGAGGCGTTGAATGCCAAGACAATGATAGTGAAAAACCTGTTTGTATTAAAAAAAATTGAGGCAAACGCAGAAAACGTAAAAATATTTATAAATAAGGACTACTGCCCAAATTCATATGAACTGCTTCAGGCAGCACTAACAACGCTTCCTGTAAGCTCCGCCAGTTGCGAAAGGAGTTTTCCTGCAATAAGGGGTATAAAAACCTGGCTGAGGACAACTATGCTCAAGAATAGTTTCTCTCAAGTATCTCATCTCATATACAAATATTTTCAACAAATCCCAGAATATTATTAATAGCGTAAAAATAAATGAATAACAACCATTTTTCAGTTGCCGTTTTATTTTGTAAGAAGTCGCCGTCACCTTGCTACTCCCTCCAATCTAACAGCTGACCCACCTAGATCAGATCCTGATTATGCCCTTAGCAGAAGACATTTATATCATGCAGGATGAAGCGATTATTTAGAATATTGAATTATATTTTTGTTTCTTCTTCTCCTTAAAAAGGTTTTTGAATCACATTAGACCTTCACGATAAACATGCTTATATTAATTTTTTCCAATTTCTTCATATTTGGTTAATAATGTATATGTTACAGGAAAAGTAGATTGTTAGGTAGAGTTGACTCTGCCTAGCAAAACTAAACTTTTACTAAAAGTATCAGTAAAAGTTGATATAAAATAAGCAGATCAACTTTTCCTAGGAAGAGTTAACTATGTCGGCTGTGGTTTAGTAAAAGTTGATTCCGAGCTGTTGCTCTCCAGATGTAATTGCGTGCGCATATCTTTGTTTTCATTATTCCAGCTGCATTCGTCTAGTGTTGTTGATTATTTGTCTATTTGTTGTAGTTGACAAGAGTGACCAAGAACTCAGTGTGTTTTTATATTTAAATAATTAGTTTTAGTGCGTAATAATTATGTCAGACTCAAAGGAACAACTGTTTCGGGAAAAAGTAAGATTAGAACGATCAAGTTCCAAGGTAAATTCATTGACATTGATCAGGTTAAAATATGATAGCTACATACAAAAATTAAAAAACCTTAAAACTACGAGTAAAAAAGAAAATAATGATCTTAGGTTTTTAAGACGATATGACATAATTGAATTAAATGGTATTACAAAACTAATACACCTTGTCACAGACCAAGAAAACATAAAGTATTATGTTTTTGATGGAGATGTATTTGGAATTCTTAATGAAGCGCATATATCCACTGGACATGGAGAAAGAGATCGTATGATTCAGAAATTAAGAGGAAAATTCCAAAATGTTACTACAAAAGACATTTTACTATTTTTAAGCTTATGCGAACCTTGTGTACAAAAATTGAAACAAAAAAAAGGACTGGATGTAAAGCCTTTGTTATTCAAACAAATGAATTCACGATGTCAAGTGGATTTGATTGACTTTCAGCCGCAACCCGATGAAGATTTCAAATTTATACTGGTGTACCAGGATCATTTGACGAAGTTTGTTGTTCTAAGACCATTGAAATCAAAGACTGCAGACGAAGTGTGTGATAACATTATTGATATTTTTACTTTGATGGGCGCTCCTTGTATTTGACAGTCAGACAATGGCAGGGAATTTGTAAATAAAATTATTGACAGTCTGGTTAACACATGGCCAAACTTCAAAATGGTGCATGGCAAACCGCGACATAGTCAAAGTCAAGGTAGTGTTGAGAGAGCCAACCAAGACATAGAGAATATGATAACCACCTGGATGCAGGATCACGAGATATCAAAATGGAGTAAAGGATTAAAGTTTATTCAACTCATGAGAGACAGTGCATTTCATAGTGGGATAGAAAGATCACCGTATGAGGCAATGTTCGGTTGCCCCCCGAGACATGACTTATCTACCTCAAAACCACCTACTGAGGTATTGGCAAATTTAGAAACAGAAGAGGATCTTCAATGCGCTATTGATCAAAATCAGAAACAAGAACAACAAGAAAACAAAATTGTAAATAAAGGGAATTTAAATTCTAATTAAATTGGAACTAACCAAAATTTATCATGTGGAGAAAATTCGTTAATAGATGATGATGACTATCTCCTTACTGACCTGGATGAGTCTACAAAGGCCATTAAGAAGCAGAGAAATGAAGCTTTCCACTGCCTCGACGAGCAAGCTAAACGCGTGAAAAAAACCTCAGATCAAATTCATCCGCTTCTAGAAAAAGAAACATCATTTCGAATTCCTGTCCCAGATGTTGACCGCGGAAGAGGAGATGCCCGATCTATCCTTGGCGTGATACTGGAGATGGTCGATGAGGGGATTCTATCGAATCGGAAAATGAAATGGAATTCTGAATCAGCTTTTCTTAGGGTAATTTATCTCTCTCTCTCTCTCTCTGCCTTTCTCTCTCTCTTCATTTTATTCCTGTCCATTATATTAAAATTATTGTTCAACGGTAATATTTTTTAAGGTCTCAATTCAGTAATTGTCCCACAAATAGTATCCAAGAAAATGAAGTTCCTATGGATACAACAATAGCTGTAAGGACTGCTGCAACTTCTCAATAACTTGGAAGTGGACAAGGATTTTTCAAATGCTCTTGCAACACTGAATGCAAATCCAAGAAATGCATGTTCAAGAAAAAAGATGTGCTCTGCAACTCAGAGTGTGTAACGAATGATGAACATTTCTATCTTTCTTTGTATTCTTTTTATTTGTTTTTCATTTCACTTTCACTAGCTCAAGGGAGTGAGAGTATACTTGCCCCAGGTATAATCAACTCTGGCTAGTAAATGTTGCCCACAATTCATCAACATCAACATCAACATTTACTGAAAATACCAGTAAGTGTCGACTTTTTCTAGGTCGAGTCAACTCTTACTGAGGAATCTACTTTTCTTGTAACATATACAAAACTATGATCTTAATTTGACTTGCCAATATAAAAAAAAATTGAATTTTCGGTCATAACAAACTTATGTTAACGAATAATTAATTTATATTGTGGTTATCCGCAAACTTTTATTATTTAATGTTGTTACTAAAATTTGTTTTTTTATTAGAGGCTATGAACAAATATAGAATTGAAACAATCACCAGACGTTCAATAGTTCAATTCTCTACTATTAACAAATCAGCTGATAAGTGGATTTTAATTACCTGTTTTAACATATGGAATTTTTTAACTAAATTAAAATAAAATTACCGATAATAAATAATATTTTGATGTCTTTTTGACGTTTTAACCTTTTTATAATAGATTCTCTTATAACTACAGTATGAAACCAGTTGATGTACCCAGCACATGACTTCACCTTATGTTACGAGGCTATCAGTTTTCACCCAACATTTTTTTCTAATTCTTTACTGGAAAAAAAATTCCATAAAACTAAACAAAAAATGTATTTCTCAATTCAAAATACATGGTACTGCATAATAGTTTCCATATATTTACAATAAACCAAAATTTTTCGATAAGAACGGCAAAATTTTAAAATTCTTTTTAACATGCTTCCAAAAAAAACTCTATAATCACGAAACTATGTTGAATATCGATTCCTTTCTTACGTCATTCGATATAAGAATGACATATCTCAATTACTTATCATGTTTGAATGTAAATTATCTTCTAAACCCTCAAAAACCACCCCTAATAACAAAATATTTTTTAAATAATTTAAAATCAATTATGGTGCCTCCTCTTTTAAATCACTTTTAATGACAAAAAATATATATTCAACATCGATGAGTTAACTTACTAAAATATTGAAGGAGCAAAGTAAAAGTGTTATATATACATTATAAAAAATGTTTATCATAAAAATGAAATATAAAATTACAAATCAAATTCATCGTCACTGCTGACTTTTTCCTCCTCTTGTTCTTCTGTAATTGGTCGACAATTCTCAAATTCATTGTCACTGTCAACTTCTTCCTCCTCTTTCTCCTCTGTAATTGGTGGACAGTTTTGACAATTTTTACTAGAGCATATTCCATATATTTCCATATATTGCATTACAAAACAGTTCAACTTTTCTACAGCCGCAAGCTACACCACATCCCGATTTGCAATTGCAAAATATCATTTTTAATATTTCTTCCGCTTGATTTTTCATTTTTATCGGTTCTAAACAATTACGTTGATTAATCTACGCCCAATTTGATTCGCGAATATTTTTGTTTCCCTGCCATATTTGGGTTTGCAATAAAACACGTTTAATATGCTGATGTAAAGCGTCAACTGCTGGAACTAGAGATGAAAGTTTCACGGCGCTGTTTTTAGTGCTAGCCTTAATGAATAACTCGTATTGTATTTTTGCATGCAAGATTTGCTCCATTTTTCCTATCTTATACCTGTGTGATTATATAAGGAAGCTATGGAAAGGATGCCTCTCTGCGGTAACTCTCTCGCATAACACCATAACACATACAAACAGGCACGTTGCTCTGCTCCGCAAATTATATCGAAAAGGTACGGTTGGTTTTTCAATGATAATTTTTTTAATTTTCGAAATCTATCCAAAAACCCTTTCACAGGGAATTTCAACAGCTACAAGTTCTGTGATCATGAATATTTTATATGCAGTTGTTTTTGAAAATTTTGAAGTTAAAGGGCTTGAGAAACATGGCCCTCGCTCTTATCTGCAAACTTGTATTAGCGGTATCTTAGTTAATTTTTATCCTACACATTGTCTACTACTTATTTTGGAAAAAGGCTGTTTTCGTCGAGACTTCTGCATAACCTAAATATAACCCCGGCGCGTGTGTGGTGGGGTGAAAATCACCCGAACAAAATTTTGAACGTGGTTTACTCGGTTATGTCTGTACAGGTTGGCAAATTAATTTTGGCAATTGACGATGCGCGAGAAAGCCATACAACTTGACAACGTTGTAAACGCAGTTACCGGGAAGAGCAGGCGACGTACATTCCGCATGCACCCACCAAGTGGGCAGATAAAGTTTAAAAGAGGCCCGGAGCATATTACTCCTCCACAGCGACCTCTTAGAAAAAAACCAATCACAGTTGCAACGGTAACCGGGCAAGCCACTGGTTACGCAGCAGCTGTCAAAACAGAGAAGGCTTTTAGGGTGGAAATATTACTCAAGGATTATCCTGGGGTCATCCTGAAAGCAGAACAGCTCTCCATCCTGGAAGACACTCTGGTGGAAGAGCTGTGCCAGAGTGAAGAGAAGGGAATCCACTTCTCAGGTATCCATTTCCGTTGTGGAATGATACTGGTGGACAGTGGGTCCCAAGAATCGGCAGACTGGCTCATGAGGTGAGCGCCGAAATTAAACTCTTGGGAAGGACCCGAATTGGTGGCTCGAAGTGGTGAAGATATCCCAAAGCCGGTCACCATAACGATGCTCTTCCCAAGAAGCCACTACATGAAATTGGAGAAGATCCTCCAACTTGTCGAGGTTCAGAACTTCAATCTCATTACTGGGGCTTGGAAAATCCTGAACTCTAAAGAAGAGGGACCGGGAACTATCCTCACGATTGGAATTGATCACCAATCTGAGGAGGCTCTAAAAGTAGGAGGTTACGCGCTAAACCTCCGTTTTGGACTTATCCCTGTCTCGGTGCTGGGGAAAAATAAGAACTCCGCGGAAGATCCAAAGGACATGGAGATACCCTCCATATCCGGATCCTCTGGAAAAGGGTGAAGAGGCGAAATCTTGACCTTACGTCAGCCTGAGATCTCCTCCGGCTCTGCTGAGGTAACTGGGGAAGCGGAGATCGCCTCTGCATACGGGGAAATTGGGCGAAGCAGCCTAGGGGTCGAGAGTCTGACTCGAGATCAAGAAACCTGCTCGAACTCCTACATCACGCGAACGGAGCTTCTTGCGTGATTGCAAGGTTGTTCGCTAGACAACAGGTGGATATTGTACTGATCGAAAAACCATGGATCAACAAAGAAGGCCAAATCAAAGGTTTGGCATGCAAGGATTCTAAGTTGATTTATGACCAAAGGCAAGTATCTCCGCGTGGCTGTGTAATCATAAGAAATAACATAAAATATATTTGTGTTTCAGAATACGTGTCACGGGCCCTTGTTCCAATCATGGTTCACCTCCACATTGGGGGTATCGATCGAGACAGCGTCATTGCCCCTGCCTACTTCGCTGGAGACGGGCAGATGACAGCGCCAGAAGAAGTACAAGAGCTAGTGAGACACTGCAATAGCAGACGGCTGCCAATTATAATTGGTTGTGATGTCAACGCACACAATACCGTGTGGGGAAGCACTAACAACAACGCAAAAGGTGATTGTTTATTAGAGTATCTCTTAGCAAATAACCTTGATACCTTAAATATGGGGGTAACCCCCACTTTTGTCACTAGAGCAAGAGAAGGGGTCTTGGACGTAACAATTGTTAATGTTGCTGCTAGGAAAAATGTTAAAAATGAGATGAGAGATGATGAGCGAGCCATCACTTTCCGAACCTAGGATCATCGAATTTAGAATGGAGGGAGATTTGTCTCTTTAGAAGACCAATCTTAAGGACAATTTGGAACACGTCGAATTGAATGGGGTACAACCTGGAACAAGGAGTCGAACAGATCAGTGAAGGCAATAATGTGAGCTTTTCATTCCAGTTGCCCAGTGTCAATAGCTCGTTCAGAAAAGGATGCTCCTTGGTGGAATGAGAGCCTGTCAAACCTCACAAAAGAGGTCCATCGGCTCTTCAATAGAGCCAAACGTGACGGTAATTGGCAGGGGTACACTGAGAACCTTACTCAGTGCAATAAAGATATTAGGAAAGCCAAACGGCTTAATTTTCAAGCCATTTGTGAGAAGATAACTTCCACTCACACAGCGGCCAGACTATAAAAGGTCATGACAAATGGGGGAACTAACCGCACAATGTCGCTGAGAAAGCCAGACGGATCATACACGGAAGGTGAAGTGGAACGATCGATTCTTCTTCATAGAACCCACTTTCCAGGTAGTGAACCAGTAACAAGCACTGACATAGCAATGAATTACACCAAAAAATCCCGCAAGGAAGATTGGGACATTGCTAAGAAATTATTTACCGGACATGGGTTGGAATGGGCAATAAGTACCTTTCAAACATATAAATCACCAGGAGTGGATGGAATATTTCCAGCACTCCTGCAGCAAGGGATAGAGGAGATTCTTCCTCACCTGCAGTGGGTCTAATACCTAGAAAATGGGGATGGGCATGGGTAACCTTTATACCAAAAATAGGGAAAAAAGATGGGACTGATCTCCGATGATTTAGACCTATCTGTCTAACATCGTTCCTACTCAAAACGATGGAGAAAGTTGTGGATAGCTACATAAGAACAGAGAACCTGGAGAATATACCACTTAATAAACGTCAGCATGCCTACAGAGCGGGTTGATCAACTGAAACGGCTCTGTATCAGTTGACCGAAGTCATCCAGAGAACTCTGAACAACAAAGAAATCGCAATGTGCGCATTCCTGGATATATCTGGGGCCTTTGACAACACAACTCATATGTCTGTCAAAGAAGAACAAAAAAGGAGAGGAGTAAATGAAACCATTGTGAAATGGATGTATGAGTTGTTGATGACGAGGATGGCTGAGACGCAGGTGGGGAATCAAACCATCTCTGTTAAAACCACTCGGGGGGACCACAAGGGGGAGTTGTTTTATTAACCTTTTTTGCACTTGGGATAGTAAATGAAATGGAAAGTTTGTATTGTTCAATGTTTTGCTCGAAGGACCTTTTGTTTTATTCACTATATGATTTGTAGGATTATGATGGATGAAGAAATTAAACAATTATTTCACTTTCATGTTACTATATTGTATGACGTTATAAAGTGTGTTTTGCACTTTGATTGTCTATCACACAATCTGCTGGAGTAATGAATGATTATTGATTAATTACACACATGGTTTACCGGTACCAACGCCGGGTGCTCTTATAACATGATTACCATTATGTACGACGGTTGACTGATGAAGAGAGAGAATGAAGGATGATTGAGAATTGTATGAATGCCGACTGGGAAGTATATTAGTGACGGATGGGAAGTGTATGAATGCCGACTGGGAAGTGTATGAATGCCGACTGGGAAGTGTATGAGTGACGAATGGGAAGTGTATGAATGCCAACTGGGAAGTGTATGAATGACGACTGGGAAGTGTATCAAAGCCGACTGAGTAGTGTATGAATGCCGACTGGGAAGTGACTAAAAGTAAGGTATCATGCATATTTATAGGCAGGTTAACGTGGTTGCGAGGAAGGAGAAAAATATTAGGATTTGACCAATGTGATAGAACATTGGTTCCCAACGGGTGCGATACCGCCCCCCCCCGTGGGCGCTGCAGCCTTTTAGGGCGGCGGTAGCGGATTCAGAAGCAAATAATAAGCAGTCAAGAGGAAGGGTGAAATAAAAATGATCCAATAAGGGTTACTAAGCAGTTTTTAATTAGCATTAATAATAATTATATTAATTTCTTTTAGTTCAGAATAGAAGTATATGACTTGTCCTCGCACGTTGATAAGCGAACGCGCGATATTCATACAAAATAACATGTTTCGACATGTTCGCACACAGACAAGTTGAATCATGCACAAAATTAAACGTATAAAAGCAACAGGTCTACGAATTTTTTGTTAGTTAGTTGTATGTGCTTGGCCGCGATATATAGTCGTGAATCATAAGCTCTCCCGTAGTAAATAATCGTGAGTGGTGTGTCATTACTATCTATAAATCTATTGAGAATTTAATTTTTGTATGAAAATGGCTGAATCTACTTCTAAATTAAAAAAGAAATGCCGGCAATACAGTATTGAATATTTAAAATATGGATTTGAGGAATCTTCTACAAACAAATCATTACCTATGTGTTTAATTTGCCGAAAAGTTTCTTAAATGAAGCTATGAAACCTTCTAGGCTACAAGAGCATTTACATAAAATGCATCCTGATAAGCAGATCAAAGATATATTCTATTTTCAAGAACTCGAAAAACAATATTTAAAACAGCCAACTATATCAAACCTTTTTGTATCGTCTTCTAAACGAGACGATGATGGACTACGAGCCTCATATAAAGTTTCATTGTTAATCGCAAAGTCAGAAGAACCACACACCATTGGCGAGGAATTAATTTTGCCGGCAGTCGAAGAGATATTAAAAACTGTTCTCCATCATTAGACACCATTTGATATCATTAAAAAATTCCTCTCAATATTAATTCAGTGCAAAGAAGAATAGATGAAATGGCAAATGACGTTGGAATATCATTATGCGATTACCTAAAGATTTGCAAATTTTCCATTCAACTCGATGAATCAACTCTACCAAGTAACGAAGCTCTACTCTTATCATACGTACGATTTATAAAAGGAGAAAAAATTCATCAATTTGCTAAGAGTGTGGAATCTGATACAAAGGGACATTCTATTTCTAATATGCAAGAATTTTTTCAAAATAAAGAAGGTCCTATTAGCAATATTTTGTCTGCTGCTACTGATGGTGCTCCAGCAATGACCGGGCGTCATAAGGGTTTTATAGCACATTTGAGAAAAGCAGTGCCAAATGTACTCGCTGTACATTGTATTATTCACCGTCAGCATTTGGTTGCAAAAAAATTGAATGAACGTCTGCATGCGTCCCTCAATAACGTTTTTAAAGCAATCAATATCATTAGAAACAATTCGCTGAATGACCGTTTCTTTCATAAGCTTTGCAATGAAAATGAAGACTACAATCGCTTGCTGCTGCACACAGAAGTACGTTGGCTCTCTAAAGGTGTTTGTCTGAATCATTTTTCCAATCTATTTGACTCAGTGTTGGAATTTCTTGAAGAAAACGAACAATTGCGCGAGAACCTGATTACGCCAAAAAATGACATCGCTTATTTGACGGACCTGTTTAAAGTATTTAATCAAGTTAATCTACAATTGCAAGGTGATGATTTGAATTTAATCAAATCTTAAAACGTCATAGCTGCTTTTGCAGGAAAACTTCTTATATTCAAAAGAAATCTTGGTAGAGGTGAGTACAACCATTTATCACATTATCAACAGTGTCTGCAAAACCGGAAGATTTACTTACTTACTGCCACCACTTGGAAGTTCGTCATGTTGATTTTACAGAGCGTTTCCAAGATATTTTAAACATGGAAATACCAAGTTGGGTTAAAGATCCTTTCGCAAACACAGATACTGAAGGCTCATCAAATTTGGAAGAGGAATTATTAGAACTCACAACTAACGAAGAACTGAAAGTAAAATTCAAACGTTGATATCAAGAGTGCTGGCTTCAAAAACCAATACCAGTTCTCTATCCTGGATTGTGGACAATAGTACAGAAGTTGTTAATTGCATTTCCTTCGTCCTATATGGCTGAGCGTACATTCAGTGCAGTAACTGATTTGCTGTCAAAGAAGAGGAATAGACTACACATCACTGAACGTGGCGATCTGCGATTGATGTTGACGAAACTGGAACCCGATATTAACAAACTGGTAACACTCCACCAGCCTCAACCGTCGCATTGATTTTTTCTTTATTATTAATTTTGTATTTCTTATTGTATTGCATTTCTTATTTCTATTGTGATTGTATTTCTTATTGATTTTGTGTTTATATTTAAAAGCTTAACAATAGTTATTTTCCTAACTAGTGCGGAAAGTGATACTTTCCCGCACGCGACTGCCGTTGACCCGAACGACGCGAAGCGGAGTTCGGGCAAGCAGTCAAGGACGGGAATGACACTTTACGCATGAATTGAGAACATTATTTTTTCTACGACCGCATAAAGATTCAAAAAGCACATTGAAAATATATATTTTATTTCAACATACAATTCATTCCATGAAAATCCAATAATTATTATTAATATTAATGTTGAAAACACAATTTGTTGCATTCTGCAAATACGTCAGAATAGCCGGTCCTGAGTAGTTACTTAGTGGTAACTGGCTGTTAAGAGTGCATGATGATGACGGAGACGGCATCGGTTGCAAGTTGCCAGTACATGAAAGAATTTTATTCGAGATAGTTTTCTTCTGTTCTATGGAGTCCTCCAAATAACTCTCAGCAACAGCAGTTGACTTCCAGCCTCCAAGACGTTTTATGTTGGTTATCCCTTCACCTGAATCTGCTAGAAACGTTGCCGAGGATCCTCTAAAACTGTGACCTGTGTAACGTTTTGGGTTAGGTAGGCCTAAGTAGCTAGCGATCTCTGCCGGCATTTCACCAAATGTGTTTACGCCTACGCACTGAACAGAACATTTGCCTTTTTTGTAATTGATAAAAAAACGACGGTTCGTGATGGTAGGCGGCCGTAAATTTGCATACTCTCTATAGAGCTTCAGAAAGGTTCCATTATTTATGTCTTCAGATATAACAAAAGATCTTGAGGTATGGTTTTTCGAATCGAAAATTTTCACAATAATTAGGTTTCCTTTATCTTGAATGTCGTCAAGCGTGATTTTCACAAGTTCCGCTCTGCGAAGAGCACCGGCTAAAGCAAAAATGCTACCTAACTTTAATCGTAAGATATATCTCAGCAGGGGCTAACATAAACTTGGATATGTCTTCTTTGGTAAAAATCTGCGCTTTATGTGGTCGAAAATCAACATTTTGCTTTTTTAGGAACGATGTCAATTTATGAAACTTGCTTATGTCCAGGTTTTGTTTTATTTTAATTAAACATTTCATCATCGAGTAACGCGACCATAGGGTATTGGATTTCACTGATTCCGTACCTTACTCAGCTCGGAAAAATACGCTAAAAACCTCTTCTCTGAAGCTATTCCCTCCTTTCTCCTTACACCAGTTTAAAAATTGGTTGTATTGCTGTTCGTATCTTTCTCGTGATTTACTTGGTAACACGTCTGAATTTACCTCATCTGCGGCCTTTAATATTGCATCTGGGAGCTCTTCGTCTGACGAATCCATTAAAATATTGCTTTTATTGAAAATAATTTGAAAAATGCCAGAATCGGACACTTCGACAACACTTCGACTTGAAACTTTGACGTCTTGATGACAACTTGGTTGTCATAACAAATCTTTGGTTACCACACCAAACCACCTGACTCAGCTTAGTTTGATTGTTATGTGGATTGATTTTGAGAAATGTATAGGGTAGATATATAAAAGTATCGCAATTTCTTCATTCCAATGAATGAAAAATAGTCTGGGTTACATTGAATATTAAAACCTATATTAGTTTTAATAGTGATATACAAGTAAAATCAATGAAATGTACATTTAATAACGGAAAATTGACATATTTTACTTCCCCGCACTAGTGCGGGAAAGTGACACTTTCTGGACTAAAATGAGTGCGGGAAAGTGGGTAAAACGCACGGTCGTAGAAAAACAATTTTATTGTACATTTGGTAGTCGTTTAATAAATTTCTACTTCATCATTCCTCTAAAATAAAATTTAGACAATTACTGAAATTAAAGCTAAATACAGATCCATTGGGACGGTACAGATGATATTCAAATGAAATTAACTACTTTTGACTAACCAGCGACTGAGGGGGGGGGCGGTTAAATTTTTGTTCTCTTCTATAGGGGGCGGTGGTCCAGAATAGGTTGGGAACCACTGGGATAGAAGATTTTGGAATGTAAAGCTCAGATACAGCGAGTGAAAATTTGCAGTTCTTTGTGGCCTGAAATATTAATTGGAATTTCATAAGACGATATTTGTCTGTATTTCTTATGTGGTAGTAATGTTAAAATGAATTTTTTGTTGATGTAAAGAAATAATAAATGTTGAGAAGAATGATAAATTTCGTTATATGTTTTGGGCAGAATATATGAATTGTGTTATACAGGGGAAGTTGAAAATAAAAATCACAGGAGAATTTGGTAGTTAAATCAAATTCGTACATTAGTGATATCTCCCCTTCTATGGAGCCTCGTAGTAGAAGAGTTGCTTTACAGGCGAACAGAGCTTGACATCGAACGTATGGGCTATGTTGATGACATAGTTCTTATAGTCAGAGGCAAGTTCGAGAGCACCTTGTGTGATTTATTACAAAAGGGCCTTAGATACATTGGGTAATGGTGCTTGTCATTGGGGCTAAACAATTACCCAAAAAAGACCATAGTAATTCCATTTACCCGGAAAAGAAGACTTCAAGCCATGAAACCCATATCCTTGAACGGGGAAATCATATAATGGCAATCAGAAGTTAAATATCTAGTGATAACCCTAGACAGTTAGCTTCTGTGGAATAAGCATGTTGAAATAACTGCTAGTAAAGCAATAAGAGGTTTGATGGCTTGCAGAAATCTAGCTGGTAAGAGGTGGGGCTGTAACCCAAAAATACTGCGATAGATGTACGCCATTATTGTGAGAGCTGCAATTACGTGTGGGGCAATAGTTTGGCATTCAAAAACAAGTCAGTACAGTACGAGGAAGACCCTCGACAAAGTTCAAAGGCACTTGAGATCATTACGGATCTCACACCTCTACATCTGGGGATAGAAAGATCTGCCCAAGAGGCAATTCTTAGAATATCTAAGGAAGGTAACAAAATACATCTCATCAGCGAATCTTCTCAGTGACGAAATGATCAAGAAAGTAAGTATCGAGAAGAGTTCCACTACGATGCTTAATAAGAGGAGAGATTGGGAAAGGGAATACACCACCCAACCTCTCAAAGAAAACACCATTCGATGGTATACGGATGGTTCAAAAACCACCACTGGAGCAGGCGCTGGAGTATTTGGGCCTGGCACCAAATCCTAATTATCGTTGGGCTCCTTTCCGAGCCATCCAAAATACTAGAGTTAATTAGAACCCTAGAACTGGAATGCGAGCTGTAGTAGTGATGAGAACAGCTCCGATAGGGGGGTACAATAAACCTTAGGTTTCAGTACATTGCAACCCCGTTAAAATCTAATCTAATCTAATCTAGCTATTATTTAATTGAAATTATATAAATTTACACACTTTTTATGAAGTATTATGACTTTGAATATGCAATTTAAAAACTTAGACAATTTTGACAGTTGGCAATTGTTGCTAATAGATAGTATATTTTCTTCTCTTTTTATTAAATAGTGACATAAAGTACACTTATTCTGCACTTCTGGCTCTAACAATTAATATAAAACGACGATATTAGTCATTTTACGTTGATTCTTTTCCTTTGTTTCAAGGCATTTATGTTGAGTTTAAGAGGGATTTTCATGCTTTTGGGTATTTCTGAACCACTTCTATTCTGCGTAGTACTGCAGTCGTAGAAAAATTATGTACTAATATTAATCTAAAAATTGAGAAGTATCGACATAAGAATAAAATGTATATTGGACATATCCACAGGAATCAAAAATGTTTTTCAGTGCAACGACAATTTAAACATTCAACAAAACAGAATAAACAACTATATAAACATGTGACGTTTTTAACAAATATTCATATATAAAAACATCGATAATTACAAACATTTTTTGATAAAGAACGTATAAACTATAAATAGATTATCAATATTGAAAAATAACTAGAGATATTGTTAGTTGACAATATTCAATGTAGACTAGGGTTTGAATAATTTGTAAAATGTTTAAATTCATAGGAAAACGTTTTCAAATATTGAATATTAATAACCTAAATAGACATATCAGCGTCAGTAGTGTAATTCTTAAAAAAATTAGTGCTTCTGATCAAGAAAATAAAAGGTGAATACTGATTTTGTTGGAAGTAGTTTTATTATTTTAAGCATGACATTTTTTTTCAGTTCTAAATATGATAATCGTCAAAAATCATTGGATTTTTCTTTCGAAACTGAACAACTATTCAAAATATTACCTGAAATAACTGAAGAAATATTAAATGAACAATTAATTTATGAAGCTTGCAAGTTACCAGAATTAAAAGAGAGATATGCGAAGTTTATGAATTACACGCTTGCCTTAGATCCAAAATTTCTTTCCAGAGCTATTTTTACTGTACACGCATATAGATTATTAGAAAAATCACAAAACCTCAGGGAAGAGAATATAAAAAAAGCCTGCATACTCGGGTGGTGTAATAAATTGGTAAGTACGAAGAATGAAACTTTTAGATCTTGTTGTTAGTTTTTTTCCTAAAGAATATGTATTATATGCTTAGTTTATAGAGTATGTCGCTAATTTATGGAATAAATAAAGTAAACGACTTTTAAAAAAATCCAAAAACAGGTCAATTTTAGTGTTTTAAATAAAACTCAACGTTTATAGCTAATTACACAATATAATGAAAAATATTAAAAATTGTAAAAAATTGACAATTGATTCGATAACTGAATATCATCGTCAGAATGACAGAAGTTACATTTCATTTTATGACTACCTGATGTTTAGTAGTTATTTTTGGCTAGACCAAGAAGTGACCTACCTTGTGATTGACTTAATATATGTTAATATAAAAAAGAAGAAGTTGTGATATTACAAATATTGAAGCTTAGATATTATTAGCCCTATGGTGATATCCTGGATATAATTTTTCCAATTAAGATCAGTATAACTGTGCAATGATATGGAAAACCAGGAAAACTATATCTGCTGATCTTTACAATTATCACTTAAGAAGACAGGTTAATAGCGGGAAGCTTCCTAGATTTATCTGTTCATTGACGACTTCATATTGTGGGTTTCTTAAGTGTCTTCTAATTTCCAACTCTTCGAGGAAATCCAGTTCTTGTTTCTTATCACAAATATGTAGTACTTATAGTTCTGTGTTTGGTGTCAGTGAATGGTTGGTGTCAAGTAGATGTTTTGCGTAATGGGATTTATCTGGTTGTTTTATTCAGTATGCTCGTAACTGTTCACTGTATCTGATTTCAAAATTTCTAAGGGTCTGACCCAAATAGACAGCAATACATTCTGGACATTTGAGTTTATATATACCTGATTTCATTAATGTTGGTATTTTTGTTTTAACATTTAACAATTTTGTACTCTAGTTGCTTTCTGTTTTAAAAGCAATTGTTGTATTCGTTGTAAAAGATATTATCTTTGAAATATTATTAGAAATATTTCCTGCATATGTGATGGTTTTATAAGTTTTCAGTTTGTTCAGGAAATATTAGTTGTAATGCCACTTTTTCCTCTAATTTATTAATTGGCTTATTTATCATATGTTATGGATAACCGTTGGATGTTGCCATTTGTCTAATTGTACTAATCTCTCTATCAAAATTACATTTGTTCGGAGTAACTGAAAATGCTCTATGTATCATTTTTTTGTATGCCGTTAGTATATGTGACAGGGGGTGATTGGAACTATAAGGAATTGTCACATCAGTGTGTGTTGGTTTTCGGTGAATTGCATAATCAAATACATTATCAACTCTTTGAATTTTTAAATCAAGAAAATTGATCGAGTTATTTTCTTCAACTTCTAATGTAAATTTAATTTTTGGGTGTAAATTATCAATGTGGTTGAAAAATATATCTAATTGTCGTTCACTACCTATAAAACATTGTAATATGTCATCTACATATCTATACCAAAATAAAACATTTTTTCTTTCTAAACTGTCCATAAAAATGTTTGCCAAAATAGGTGATATAGGGCTTCCCATTGGTAAACCTTCATTTTGAATATATATCTTATTGTCAAAAGTGAAATAATTCTGACTGATACATACCTCAAAGAGATTAAGTATATCTGATATTATTCCTGGATTAATATGTTCATCTTCTAGTAATTTTCTTACAAGTATTAGACATTCTTTAGGAGGAATTTTAGTGAACATATTTGTAACGTCAAATGAAATAAGCTTAGCTTTATCTTGTAATTTTAATGTTTTTAATTTTTTGATTAGTTCTATTGAATTTCTAATTGAGTACTTAGATTCATATCCGTAATTATTGAGTATATTATTAAGCTTCTTTGCCAATATATTGTTAGGAGTAATAACATAAGGAACTCCAGGTCTAATTGGTTTCGTTAATTTATGTAATTTAACGGTTCCATATAATTGTGGACAATGAGGATTTTTATGTATCATGGACCTCTTTTCGTAATCACTTAAAAGATAATTTGAATTATCAACAATATCCCTTACATTATTAGCAAACTTTTTTGTTGGGTCTGCTCTAAGAACTTTCACATCGCTAGCTTCTATAAAGTTATATATTTTTGACTTATAATTTTCAGATATCAATATGACAGTTGTGTCCCCCTTATCAGATTTTGTAACTGTTAGGTTATTATCTTCTACTTTCTTTTTTATTGCATTTAAAACTGTAATGTCATTTTTTAAAGGTTCAATATTTTTGATTAAATTGGCAATTTTCAATTTCTCATAAAGGAAATTATTTGAATTAGATTTAAAGCTATTTCTGACTCTGTCGCTACAATTTGTTTAATATTATTCGTAAATTTTGGTGGTATGCTGTACATTAAAACTTTATTCAAAAATTTTATTTCACTATCTGTAAAATTAGTGTCTGAAAGGTTTTTAAATCGTGGTGCAAAGTGTGTTGGTATGTAGGTACTTACAGTTTCATGATGTTTAGAGTATTCAATTTTATGTTGTGTCCGTTCAAGTTTCTGAAGCTTTTGTTTTTGTTTCTTAAAATTTTTATGCTCCATCGTGCTGACACTTTCTCTTATTTTGTCATCTAAACTGTCAAATTCTACTGGATGTAATTGGAACGTGAGTTCTGAATGTACAACTTTTATGTAGTTGTCTAAGGAGTCCCTCACTTTGAACCATTTCTCACATTCTCCTTTCATCCAAACTCGTTGAGAACATTTTATATCTTTTTGTGCTTGTGGTGTTTTAGTGTGACATTTTATATTCACATAATTTGGTATTACCTTCATTCTAAGGCATTCTTGGTTAAACCAACTGTTTTGTGATGCTTTGTAACGTTTTTGTAGTAATTTTAGTTTTTGAATCGTCATCACATGATGCAGATGTAACGAACATTGCGTTACCAGTATTAACGTGGTGACGTAATCGGCAATTTTTTTAAATACAATCATGTGTGTTGAGACACCTTATTGGAAATGTCTTCTAATCGTCTTTATAACGATGTAATTATTTTAATATTTATTTCTACAGGGTCGACCAAAACTGTTTATTCACTAAAATACAGAGAACTGTTTAATAAAAACCAACTAAATTGAATGTTCTAACTGATGAACTTCAGCAATAATATAATGAGACAGTCGAGCAATAAATTCGTCTCTAACGTTTACAAAAACGAGGCATTATTTGTGCAATCTCTGTTCTGATGCGATCCTTCAACTCTTCTATATCATTTGGGCGACTTTGAGAAATTTTGCTCTTCAAGTATCCCCATAAAAAAGTCTAAAGGTGTCAAATCTGGCGACCTTGGTTGCCATTCGAGCGTTCCTCTTCTTCCTATCCACCTATCTGGAAAAACAGCATTTAAGTAAGTTCGTACATCAAAGGCATCCTGCTGAAACCACAAATCACATCTATTTGGAAATAGTTGATTTAATTGTGGTAACAGTTAATCCTGACGAAATTGAAGATATCGAGGACCGGTCAAGCTTCGTTCAAAAAAATATGGACCTATTATTTGATTGTTCATAATGCCGGCCCAAACATTCAGCTTTTCAGGATATTGTGTATCCTCCTGTATCCAATAGGAATTTTCACTTGCCCAGTATCGATACGTCTGGCGGTTTACATGGCCGTTGAGCATAAAAGTTGCTTCATTTTAAAAACGTATATTTTGTATAAAATTACGAACTCTTTTACAACCTTCCATAATTGTTCCACAGAATTCGACTCTCCTATTAAAGTCATCTTCTAACCGCTCTTGGACCAAATGTAACTTATACGTATGCTACTTCTCCTTTTTCAGTACTCTAGCAACAGTAGAATGGTGTAAATTATTATCCAGCGCAACTTGTCTCGAACTGGGGTGGAGATTTTCTTGAAATTCAATGAAAACGTCAACTTTTTTGTCTTCGGAAATTGACTTTCCACCATTTTTGGGGAGATCTTTAGCATGGTTCGTTTCCCGAAATTGTTTCTCGATTTTACTAATTGAATACCTATCTCGAACAAGGTTGCAACCATCAAAAAACAAATTTTACAGGAATAATTTTTTTGAAATATTGAGTAGACCTATCGAAGTATAAAGAGTTAAAATGAGAGGGTAAATGTGCCTAAAACATCATAGAAATGGTAACACGGTTCTGGTAAAAATGTTTGAATTTGTCACAATCTTAGATCGTAATACAGTGAACAAGAATCTAACTAAAAAAAATGAAACTACAATTTCATTCAATGAAGTTGATTACAATTCGTATAATAAAGTGATCTGAACCAATAAGGATTAAAAAGACTGTGTTTAATTATCAATCTAAAAGCAAAGTTAAAATAAACAAAGCAAATGAATGGCTGATTAATTCACTATAAAAAGAAAATTTGGTTTAATTCTCATCACCAGAACTATGCTCCAACTAAGTGTGCTTAGTTTTTATTATACAGAAAGTAAACAATAAAAATAAAAAAAAATAAGGAAAAGAACTGAGTTGTTTCAAAAAAAGTATTAGCAAAACAAACTATGAATTATTTATTCCTCGATGTAATTTATTTTCCCTAAATATAAACTGAAATAGTAACCTTTTCTATCTGAGGGATAGAAGGTCCCAATATATCCAGGTAACTGGAAGAATATTTTAATTTAACGATTTACTCCTCGTGTAAATTTCCAAGGAAAAATTATTCACGGTTATCTTTAATTTCAATCAAAAACATCACGATATCAGAGAAAAAAAGTAACAGAACTCATGTTTTTATTAGAATACCTGTCTGTCCTATAGAAATAGGGCTCCCCATCTTCCAGACTTTCCAGCGAAAAGTATGTGTCTCATAAAAACCATTCTTCAATAAAAAGCACCAAAATAAACACGAATATTCATTTTATCGAAAATTACTTTACATCATGATTCCACGAAGAGAATAAATTTCAAGCTGATTGACAAATTATTAAGCACTCGTTAACATACCTTTTAATTTTACTATTCCTAGGCAATATTTCCAATTTTCACTAGACACATCCTTTTCGTTTCAGGTTGGAAGTTGAAGACAGGCTAGGGACACTGCAGACCGTGCCAACTATAGAGCCTGTCGAGTAATTAAAATCGGTAGATAATTCCAAAAAATTAACGAGAACTGTAACGTCGTTAGTAATGAAATTTTATTGATTTTTATAACTACGTATGCGCGATATCATATTGCTCGTCCCCATTCCCACTTATTATATGTTATACTGTTATCATTTCTTAGTTCAAGTGTAGAGGTTATTTCAAGGTTATGGTATTTTGGTGTATTTTTTAATTCCTATAGTGTAATATTTATCTGTTGTTTCGTTGCTTTATTGTTATTAATGGTAAAGACAATGTCAAAGTGTATTCTGAAGGAGTCTAATAAGTGGTGTACTCGGTAAGTTTTATTAAAAAAATTTGAGCTTTTTTTCTTTCACAATTTACAACCATTGTCCTCATTTTTATAAAACACAGAATTTTTACTAATTCAATCGACAACTTTAGAGATCATGGTTGTTCTTTACATTAGCTTAGCTGAAAATTGCTGCATTAATAAAGTATATATTTCTTTTTACAGTTTTGTTCCTCCAACCCAGGAAGATAAAATTAATTTGGCTGAAAAGCAGTGGTAATAAATCATTAAATTTGTCGACGAGGAAACGATGGAGGATATGATGCCTTCATTTTCGGAAACAGTGTTTCTTTAGATTTGAGAAAGACGAAGAGAGATTATTAAGACAGTTTAATTTGCCTTCCCATATGAGTAGAAATTAACAAAAATTGATGGTAACTTTTATTGTATTCAATATAGCATGCTATAATTTTGGACATTTTAAAATGTAAATTGAGTGAACGAAGAGACGAGTACTGAGTGTGTAATTTTATTAAAATTCCAGGTAAGCGCTTTCAGCCATTAGACCATTCTGAAAGCTCTCATCAAGAAAAAAAATACGGAAGGTGTCAAAAAACATCAAACCCTGTAACTGCTAGATACAATGAAATTTAATGTTTGATGTTACATCATTTTTCAACTAAAATTTGTTAAAATTGCTCTATAAAGAGCGTGTACAATTGTAATTCACATAACGAAACGTCTAATTTGAAATTACCAACTAAATGATATGTGTGTACACCCTCTTTATAGGGTAATTTTAACAAATTTTACTCGAATAATGATGTAACATGAAACATTTTATTTCATCGTATGTACATTGTACCTATGTTTTTCTCTTGTCGGCAGCTTTGGGAATGACCTCATGGCTGAAAGCGCTTAGCTGGAATTTTAATCAAATGACACACTCAGTACTCGTCTTTTCATTCACTCAATTTATATCTAGTGTGTACACCATACTCAGACAATTCCATTTTAAAATGTATTCATAAAATAATAATCTGGGTTTTATTTTATGTTATAGCTATATTCCCTCTACCAGCTATGGGATGGAAGGTATTGACCCCTGGCCGATTTTCATATATAGCACATGGTGTGACAATTTATGGGAAATGAAAGTGAGTATTAACTTTTGTTGAGGCATTACGTCTAAGTATTTGGTCTAGTGGTAACCAAAAATCCAAAATATCCAATAACAACAAATAATAGAAAAGCTCCAAAAAATGAGTTTTAAAATACCAAACAAATGTATACATTCAAACATTTTTTGATATTTTTTTTGGCTAAGTACAAAAACATGTGTAAACTTATTATTTCGATAGTAAGCGCATCTTGTTTTCTTTTGTTGACATACATTTTGAAACATATTTGTGTGTTTACTTATTCATTGTTGTTATTTTGTGTGTTTACTTGTAGAACCTCAACCAGAAACGAGGAAGTACTTCCATGAGACGGTGGGATTTTTAAGAGCCCTTAAGAAACATTTTAACAATCATAGACTGCCAGGAGCTGCGGAGTAACTTAAACTGCCTTTTGCGATGGTTTCATAAGAACGGAATGCTTTTAAATGTAGAAATATACAAATATGCAATATACTAGGTTTAAGCTTGTGATATAAACCTATTTAATACTTCCAGTAAAGAAATAAAGATGTGTTTTAAGTGGAAATGAAATGTTAATTATATTATTTTAAATGTTGTACAGTCACAATTGCTGTTTAGCACTCTTATATATAATTACTTGGCACCTTGTATTTACAGAGCTGGCAGTATTAAACAACTTTTCCTATTAAAATATTTTAATTACTTCTGTTCTAGCATTCACAGTATACTCAAATGCTTTCTTTCGCAGAAAGTTGCCAAAATTAGTAGTTGACAACTCATTGCTAACACTTTTTTTGATTAAGTAAGTAGCAGTTATACGCCAGCAGTTTGTCCAGCTCTGTGTGTTTATACGAGTGTAATATTAAAATATTATAAACTTATCATAAATAATTTTCTACTTTTATCTTGATTTAACATCATTTAAAAATCTAATGATACTCCAATCTAGAAAAACTGTAACCACCCAAATTGGTCACCAGCTTCGCTAGTATGGACCCGGTGACAACCTTTCTGGCCTTCAGCTCACTTAGTCGGTGAGTGGGAGTGAGTTATTTCGGTTATCTGGGATGTTTTAAAAATAAAATGGGCGCCAGCCAGGTTTCTGCTCGGCCAAAATGTTCGTCCTATCCTAAACCTAGCAAATGGATAGGAAAGAAAAAAAGAAAACAGGTACCTAAACTTACCAACGTGTTTATTAACTAACAAAGTTTTTTTTTAAAAGACTGATACTCAAATTTCTTGTCAATTTCCAAATACTCAAAAAAAGATGAAAAATGACTGGACTATATCCAGTTGAAAAATAACTAGGCTACACAGAGCTCAGAATTATCAATAAAACATGTGAACCAAAAAAAAATGAAATATATGAACTAATAAAAAAAAACGCAAAATGAAATATAACTGGGCTATATAAAACACCAGTTATCAGTTATACATGTGAAATGATTAAAAAAAATACGCAAAATGGAATATAACTGGGTTATACAAAACACCAGTTATCAATTATACATGTGAAATGATTAAAAAAATACGCAAAATGAAATATAACTGGGTTATACAAAACACCAGTTATCAATTATACATGTGAAATGATTAAAAAAATACGCAAAATGAAATATAACTGGGTTATACAAAACACCAGTTATCAATTATACATGTGCTTACACTTAGCTAGGATATAACATACGTCATCAACGCAAAAAAAATAGTGATACTAATACAGACCTTAATTCAGGGGATAGCTTTGGTACCAAGGCGATCTACTGTAACTCAGGTTGGATGTGATACAACACGATTAGAAAATATGTTACATAAAAGAAAAATATATATATATATATATATATATATATTTATATATATATATATTTATATATATATATATACAATTAAATCCACCCCATGTTATCCCCTAATCATCTTCTCATCCGGAAGAACGGTGATCGCCTCTTCACCCCGGTCCAGGCGGAACCAAATGGTAAAGTACCCCAGAAAAGTACTCCTCCAGAAAAAGGTAAGAATCCAAAAATATGGTATCCCTCCAGGAAAAAGTTAGGTACCCCTCCAGGATAAAAGTTAGGTATCCCTCCAGGAAAAAGTTAGGTATCCCTCCAGGATAAAAGTTAGGTATCCCTCCAGGAAAAACCCTTAAATGTACAGATAACATCGAATTACTAAAATGTTATCATCAACGATGAAACTATAAATCGACTGAACCAGCTTAAAGCTATGTGTCCAGACTATATTATTATCAACACCAAACGTGTTGTTAAAATACGATGAAAATAATAGCTAAAGTGGAATTTAATATTTCCCCCAGAGTTATTCTCTAATATTCTAAAGTATTGCTTCTGCGGCATAGAAAAACTTTATTTATATATGGAACCAGAAAATGCTTCTTCCCTAGTGTTCTACTAATCGAGATAAAGTTTTACTTGATAAACCTGAATGACTACTATGTCAAAAAAAATATATACAAAATCTAAGCGATAACTAAGAAATTAATCTTATGCATAGCACTGATTGACAAACTGAAAAATTATATTAATATGCCAAGAATTATCTAATGTGTGATCACACCTTACTGCAGTATGTAGAGATATGAAACAATGATACATTTCAACTATTCAACTTAGAATATTGCAGGTACATGTGCCGATATCCTATAAGTAATATGCTAATCATTCTATGAAACAATTTACTAAAAACTACTTGACATCTATACTTATACTTTGAGAATTAAACACATGTGACGAATATCAAATATACTCGTACAATCATAAGTAGAACAGTTAGAAAAAGTAGCTATACAAGAATACATAGATATTTTTTTGTGGTTCAAAACGACAAAATACCCCTGAACTGTACAAAAATATATACTACTTTACAACGAATTGGTATCTATTAATAGTTACAACTTTAAATGCTTTTCCTTAATAGAAAATGAGCGAAAAAGGTCCAAACATAATTTGCAAAAAAAATATAGGTACATGTAAGATATCTTTTACATACCTCTAAGTGAGGGCTTAAACTTCCTCAAAACTCCTACAGTAGTCTCATCAAATACGAGGATGGAAATAAGCTATCCAAATCCCGACTACGTTATGATTTTAGTCAAAAATCCTTTCATCAAAAGGTCAGGCAGCGTGGTTTCCAAAACGGCCAACATCCATCAAATATTTAAAAAAATACAGTCACCACCAGCTTCCCGAATCAATATACATTGTCTTGATTGTTATCCCCAACTGGGATGGTTTCAAATACCATTAATAAATCAAGATATTACTCAGAACTGACACTCAAACAGCCATCTCGAAATTTTGATTAGAAGAGAAAGTCTTCGATGTGCCAATAACACAAGTAACTTAACTTCTCCCTACAACGCAACTCGAGTAAGTTTTCCAACCAATAGCAATCCAGCTGACAGAAATTCGTCTCAACCACAGAACATAGAACCACAATCCGCTTAAGACATCATACAAAAAGTCGAGTAAACCCAAAAGTATTAATAATAACAGTTCGCATGTCATCTACGAGCACATCGGAGAGGAAATCTGTAAGTATAATGAGTTATCTATAACTCGTAAAGTCAAACCATAAATGCTAGACAGAGATCTCGACTACTCCCAGTGCGAAAAGTCAAACGAACGCAGCTATCTACGACGTATCTGTCATTTAACAAATTGACAATTCAACCTAACCAGACTTTTCAACAACAACAATACAATATATAAGTATTATAAATTATTTAAATTATTTTAAACATTAAAAGTACCATAGTACCCCGCATATGTTGATGCACAAAGCCAAAATAACCGGAATTATCATACAACTCAGATGTAATCAAACAGTTAACGTCGTATGGGTAAATGTTTACAATATATTCTAATAACAACCAAGTCTTAAACAGAAGTGGTATATAAATTATCATCAAATATACAACTATCTCGAGAGACAAGTATGTATAAAATAATCAGCAAATATATGTTTTAATCTAACACTAGTAAAATGTTTTAGACAAAGTCAAGGAGTCGAATACAATCGAACCCTGATAAGTTATAGCACTTATCAGCTAAAGCGGGCAGTTTTTTTCGGGCTACTGAGGCTAACACCCCAATATGATGTAACAAAAGCAAAAATCAGTAGTCCCACGGTCACTTATATCTACAATAAAAGCCACAAGAGAAAGAATATAAACCCTTAACACCCATGAAATATACAGCAACAAAACTGACAAGAAAACTAATTACCGGACTTTTAAGAAGGTAGCCGCTCATTTTGTTTCATATGAAAACAAAACTTTACACTCTTCACACTTACCTAGCGACAAATATAAAATTGTAGTCAAGATGTGAAGACAGGGTTGGTTACAGCCCGCACCACTTCGCCAGAAGGATGATGGCAGAGTTATCCCTAAAACTCTGGGCTGACAGAAACGATTTCATATATGATATAAGCAGGGTCGAACTCTGACTGTTTCAGTATGTTACTCAAATTATTTTTTAATTATTGCATCGTTTTTACATTATAGTTTATTTATTGTCATTCTGTTTGTTAAGAAAAGTACTTTGTGAAATAGATTAATTGTTGTGTATTTTTATACCAAAATAAATAAACTGTTTATATGATTACTGTTTTATTTTTTCAATTTAAATAACCATTTATGGTCCATCATTTGATATTTCATTTAATTTAACTCAAGATCTAATCATTATAGAGTTAAATTGAATGAAATGTTGAATGATGGACTATAAATGATTATTTTGAAATGAAATAATTATTAAAATACATTAAATTTGAATATACCGCCAAAACCTAAAATTACAGAAATCTTTTCAACATCACTCAATTGTTTACTCGACAGGCTCTTTAGATGGCGCCACAATCAGTGTCTCATCTATCTGTGGTTTATCTGTAGTTGGAGAGAGATCCAAAAATTCATTTTTATTTTCAAGATACCTCGCTAGGGAGTGTCCCCAGTACTTATACATCTGTCTCTCTCTCACTACAGTGACTTAATCGCTTTCTCCCTTCTCGAAATATCAACAATTACCCACCATAGGTACCTGTTGCGTATATTGCAAGTTGAGCTCGAGGTGGGAATTAATTCTTTGAGTAATAACTTGAAATAACATGAGTAACTACATTCCTATCCTCAAATACTATAAAAGAGACGATTTATCCTAGACGTCGTTACGGATATGAAATGACCGTAACAGTGGGTCACTTCGTGGTCTAGTTAAAAATCATTATTAAACATTGTAAGATTGATAATCTCTCCGTGACCCGCACTCCACAGTCGGTAGGCTAAATCATACTAACAAGCTGTTGAGTGATTGTCCGGGTAGACCATCTCATGTGATGACATCATGCCCTTATCTGCATACACTACATCCCTTCCTTTCATTTAAGAATTGAAACACCAAACTTTACCAAGAAATATTTATTTAACATGTCAATTGAAAAATGGGAATTTTTTTTTTTTTTTTCTTTTTTTTTTTCATAACTAAGAATTAGGTATTATTACCACAAGATAAATATATTCTTGAGGAACATAAACTTGTTCAGCATAACAACTGTGAATTAAGTACGTTGATATGCGCAAAGTTCTCATTGGTCATTCTCCAATATTTTCCATTCCTTCCCAACTCGTTTCATGTGGAGCACATTTCGCCTTACCTCTTCCCCGGTAACATTGTTTGTTGCTGTTACGTCTCCACCCTTTTTTGAAATAACCGTATGTGGTGTGGAGTCAAATGTTGGGTCTAATTTGTTCTCCTTCCGCATACGTTTAAGAATAACTGTATCTCCTTCCATTATTTCGCTATCTCTAGCGTTTCTCCGTCTATCCGCGTAATCTTTTCCTTTTTTGTTTCTCCAGGCTATCTTTATCTCGTACCTCTTCCTCTATGTTAAAGTCAGGGATCATCGGAAGTTTGTCTTTTAGTTTTCGTCCAACAAATAATTCTGCAGGAGTTTTTCCTGTGCTAGGGTGCGGTGTGTTATGATACATTAATAAATAATCTTGAAGATCCAGCTGCCAATCTTTTCCAAGTGCTTTGCTGATTTTTAGTCGCTTTACGAGACTTCTGTTCTGACGCTCGACTTCCCCATTTTGTTGCGGCCAATAGGGTACAGTAGTGAATAATTTAACATTATTGTCTTTGCAAAAATTTTTGAATTCAGCGCTCCTTCCAAATTGCGGTCCATTATCTGCAGTTATTGAATATGGATATCCGAGTCTAGTGCAAATTTTACGAAGAAGTAGAATGGTGTTATTTGCCGTTATAGACTTCGTTGTTTCTATTTCCATATATCGGCTAAAATAATCGACGATCACTAAAATGTATTTTCCTTCGGGTAAGGGTCCTAAATAGTCTATGGCTACATCCGCCCATGGTTGAATGGGAAATTCCCGTCTTTTTAATGGTTGGGGTGCACTTGGTGCCGATACGAGAGTGCAACCTTTACAAGTTCTTGCTAATTTTTCAGCGTCTTGGTCCATTTTTGGCCACCAGACTTTGGTCCTCAATCTCCTTTTCATGTTTACAATACCTGGGTGACCTTCGTGGCCTAATTCCAAAACTCTCTCACGTAATAACTTCGGGATGACTATTCGGTTCCCTCTCAGCAGTATGTTGTTCGAAAAACATAGCTCATTTTGGAAAATTTTATAAAATTTTGCGGAGTCCAACCAGACGTTTTCATACAGACCTTTTCTTACTTGTAGTATCTCCTTGTTCTTTTTTGATAACTGTTCTATTTCACTTAGCGAAATAGCTACTGGCGTTGAACTTTCTACGATCTGTCTAACGTGCTCATCCTCCTCAAATGCAGCCGATTCTAAGTTGGCACAAAGTCTGGAAAGTGGGTCGGCTATATTGCTTTTCCCAGGTCTGTAAATAACTTCATAATTGTAACATTGTAGACGGAGCACCCACCTTTCTACTCTTGCACAGGGTTTGGATGTTGGAGTGAAAATAAATTGTAACGGTTTATGGTCAGTTATTAGCTCGAATTACTTACCATATAAATAAATATGGAAATGTTCCACTGCCCAAACCAAGGCAAGAGCTTCTTTTTCAGTCTGACAAAACTTCTTTTCGTTAGCTGATAATGTTTTGTTTCCATAAGCAATTATTCGAGGTTCACCTGAGGAGCTGCATTGTATTAATATTGCACCTAGGCCTACTGGACTTGCGTCTGCTATTAATTGTGTCTTAGCTGTGGGACAATAGTATCCTAAACATTTGTCACTGGATAGTTCTTTCTTAAGTTTATTGAATGACATTTGTTGTTCCCTGTTCCAAACTATATTATTCTCTTTAGTTGTTTCTTTTAGTGCTCTTCTTAGAGGTTCTGTGATCGTGGCCAAATTCGGCACGTAGTTTCCTACATAATTTATTAATCCTAAAAAACTTCTCAATTCTGTGGTGTTTTCGGGTTCCCTAAATCTCTTAATAGCTTCCACTTTATTTGGAGATGGTTTTATTCCAGTTCTTGTGAGAATGTGTCCAAGGAATTCCACTTCTGTCACCTTGAACGTGCATTTGTCGACATTCAGTAGCACGTTATTATTTTTCAAAGTTTCTATCAGTTTATTCAACCGGACATCGTGTTCTTCTTCTGTTTCACCAAATACGAGAAAATCATCTATGAAGTTGAAACAACCTTCACATTGAGCTATCATCCTTTCTGTCACCTTCTGGTATATCTCTGGGGCACAGCAGATGCAAAACATTAATCTTTTGTATCTGAATAATCCTTTATGCGTTATAAAGGTGGTGATGTGTCGCGATCTGGGTGATATTTCGATTTGATGAAAAGCTTGTTTCACATCCAACTTTGAGAAGAAACGCGCTTTCCGTAATTTGGGCAAAAATGAGTTCATCGTGGGCAATGGATGATTCTCTCGCAGTATCGCGCGATTCGCTCTTCTCATGTCTACGCAGATTCTTACCTCGCCATCCGATTTCAATATGGGAACAATTGGTGATATCCATTCTGAATGTCCGTCTACTGGTTCAATAATATCACTCTGAATCAATTTCTTGAGTTGCTTATCTACCTTTTCTTCGAGTGGCACTGGTATTCTACGTAAAGGTTGAATAACTGGAAGGACATTATGATCTATTGGGATATCTATAGAAATTCCTTTCATCTTTGGAAAAGGGGTTTTTGATGTTTCTTCCTTAATCGATAGTATGTTCAATCCTATTCGTTGCACACCCAATTTGAGGGCTGTTTCTCTTCCTAGTAAGTTTGTCTGGCCATTTTTAACGACATAAAACTTAGCATTTATTTCTTGATTAAAGGCCACACTTATTTTTGCTTCAAATGCTCCTAATAATTGCAACGGTTCTGGGTTTGCGTAAGATCGGAATAATTTATCTGGCTTCTTTACTTGATTAGTAACTTTTACCTTTTTTTCCTTCAGGAATTGCCAAGTAAATTCACTTATAATGTTGCATTTGCTTCCAGAATCTATAACTAAGTCAATTTCAACACCTCCTAATGTGCATTTGATTTTGTCGTCTTCTTCCATGTGGAAAATATATTCATCTGATGAGTTACTGTCATCCAGTAAGTTCACAGTTTCTGTGACTCTCCTTTTCTTAGATATGGTAGCTTGGTGATTATCCTCTCTATTATTTCTTTTAAAAATGCTTTTTAGTATTTTGCATTTTATTTTGAAGTGACCAATCCTGCCACATTGTAAGCAAGTTTTGTTGCGGGCAGGGCAGTTAACGTCTCTAGCGGAATGTCCTTTAAATCCACAGCGGAAACATTCCATCCTATGAAATCCCGAAGGTCCTGGCTTAGGATCTCTATTTGTGATGGCATTCTCTCTGATTCTGTTTATGTCTATTGAATTATTGTCAGATTTAGGGGAATTATATTTGCCCATTTGCGACTGTACTGTTTCTAATGATTTTGCTGCATTAGTGATATCAGTTAATGTTTTAGAATCGTCCACTTCCAAGATTCTACGCCTTAATTTTTCGGAATTGCATTTTTCGACGATCTGGTCTATGATATGGTCTTCAATATTTGCAAACTGACATTTAATTGCTTGACGTCTCAGTTTAAGTAAAAAGTTGTCAAACTTCTCATTAGGTTCTTGCTGGATTGAACGGAAAATGTGACGTTCATAAATACGACTTTGTTTTGGAGCAAAATGCTCATTTAATTTTCTAATAATCCTGTCGTACGCATTTATACTGCCTTCTTCATTTTCGGTATCTGTCTCAGGTAAACTGAAATATACTTCTTGCAAGCTGGTTCCCCCATTATGAAGTAATATATCTTTCTTCTTTACTGGATCAGTGATTGATGCGGCTTCGAAATAAATTTCTAGAGATCTCTTCCATCTTTCCCATTTGCTACGCAGAGCAGAATCGTCTGTTTCACAATCAAATGGTGATATAGAGGATAATCCAGATGCCAATAATTCCATTTCTCTAAAAAAAATGTCAGCGTAGGTATATCACACAATATTATGGGTGAATTTCGACTATCTCGACTAATTACCAAAACAATTACAAGTACCATGAATTTTTCTTTCCAGTGCCTTAATAAGTTATAAATATCTAAACATTTTTATCTATGGATTTAAACATGTATGTAACCAAATATGTGCAATGTAATCTCTACCCATGTGAAAAAAAATATTTAAGGATCCCTCGTATTTATTTCTATTCTGTTATGATGAGTCATCAAAGCTATCTGTCTTAAATTCCTCAATTATAAACAACGCCAGCATACACCCAACGATAAAAAAAATGTATTACACATTGCTTTGCCAATATACTCGTGTTACAAATTAAATAACGAATTTCAATCATTACTTATAAGCATTTGAGTTTTTATATATACATATATACATACATACATATATATATATATATATATATATATATATATATACGTGCAATACGAATTTAATCTTTTAGCACACGCATTTAAGCATACTCTCATTAGAGTATATTTTCCATGCAATACGAATTTAATCTATTGCCTCTATTGTCTGTGCAATACGAATTTAATCTTTTAGCACACGCATTTAAGCATACTCTCATTAGAGTGTCTCTTCCATGCAATACGAATTTAATCTATTGTCTGTGCAATACGAATTTAATCTTTTAGCACACGCATTTAAGCATACTTTCATTAAAGTGTCTCTTCCATGCAATACGAATTTAATCTTTACCACATCATTATTCTTATTAAATAACCACTTACCTATATGGCCTTATGTCTATTCAGCACACACAATGATTTTTAGTGCAATACGCAAATTATCAAATCAAGATATTCTAACCAGTATCCTCGTCGCCAATGTAAGATTGATAATCTCTCCGTGACCCGCACTCCACAGTCGGTAGGCTAAATCATACTAACAAGCTGTTGAGTGATTGTCCGGGTAGACCATCTCATGTGATGACATCATGCCCTTATCTGCATACACTACAAACATCAGCTAGGTATCACATGAAATGTAACTCCTGTCATTTTGACGATGATGGCAATATCGAAACAGATGTCAGATTTTTTAGAATTTTTACCATTTTCTCCATATATCGTAGAATAATCTATAAACAGTTAGCTGCATTTAAAAAAATAATATGAGTAGATTCAACAGAGTTGGAGTCGAAACAGTGAATTTCAATAATAATATTTCCATCGCGTATCTCACTTATGACGTAGATAACTATAATCATTTACGTTACCAACAACATAGTATAATTAGCATGGAGATATGATATTAACCAGTTAGACACAATAAAAAGTATAAGATAAGTGTGACAATGAAAGAATATAGTCAGTAATACATTCTGCATTGAATTATCTTTTACAATATTCATTCAAATTTCTTTTGTTGCTTTCTAGGAATCGTTTGATTGATATGTATTAATGATTTTAGAATATTTGTCAACCGTCCATTCTATTGCCCAAAACAATGAAATTATTAGTTCAGGTATCGATTAAAAACTGAACTATTTTCAATGTTCTTGTAGGTTTTTTTTAGAATGAGCACATGTATATTTGATAAATAATTTTCAAATACCTTTTGTCATAGCTTGATCGTAAATATTTTAATTGGTTGACATATTCCGTAAAAAATGATTATTATTGAACCATTTTTAAAACATGATAATGTTGAGATATCTGTGATAGTTACTGAATACTTTAATTTGTAGTCTATTAGTCATCGTTCTATGGTTGAATGTCGTTATTTAATTTTTGAGTGACGTGTTGTATAATAAAACATCGTAATGGTGTGATATTTTATCTAAAAGAACATTAAAATAAAACTCTTCGGGTTATGGGCCCAGAACATTAAAATAATGAGAAAACATAAAGTTTTACTGTTTTAAATGAACCTTACTGTTTCTCGTTAATTCCACAATATATTGAAAATATTTTAAAAATTCTAAGATAATTGAAAATTGTTTCGATATTAAATATCATCGTCAGAATGACAGAAGTTACATTTCATTTGGAGCATATCTCATGTTTAATAATTATTTTGGCTAGACCAAGTAGTGACCTACCTAGTGATTGACTTAATATCTGTTAATAGAAAAAAAAAGAATAAGATGCGATGTTGTTAGAGCTTAACTATTAACAGCCCTATGGTGATAATATCCTGGATATTATTTTTCCATTTAAGATCAGTATTTCTGTGCAACGATATAGAAAACCAGGAAAACTCTATCTGATGATCTTTACAATCATCACTTAAGAAGATAGTTTAAAAGTGGAAAACTCCCTAGATTCATCTGTTCATTGACAACTTGATATTATGGGTTTCGTAAGTGTCTTCTAATTTCTAACTCTTCAAGGAAATCCAGTTCTTGTTTCTCGTCACAAATAGAGGAAAAGATGCAAATATGGGCTGGTCTCTTAATATGGGCTAGGTAGGTTTCTCAGCTATTCGATGCAGATCTCTACATCTGACTATCGCAAACGGTAATTGGGGAAGTTAAATGTTTACCGTGGAGATGGCGCCACAGTAGAAAATAGTTTAAATTTATAATACGTGTTTGTCAGTTACTGTGAGTGTCAAAACTTTTTCGGGTAAGTTTATAAATTCAATTACTTAAAAATGAACAATATTTTTAAAAATTCGCCTGTTTCACGTTGAAGCCCTATAATTAGCCTTTAATGTATGCTTATTAGTTTTCTTCAAATTGATTACTTTTGGACATAACCTCTTTTGTTGTGTGAAGCCAGCATGTTTGCAATATGGGCTATGCCTTTGTTGTTATTATGGGCTAGTGGCCCATATTTAGAACTATGTAAAATATATTACAAAATTGTTTCAGGATGTCAACCAAACAGCAGAAAGATGGTAAAAAAAGAAAAAAATGGAATGTGGGAGATATGGAACGTGCAATAATAGCTGTCAGGCAGCATGCAATGGGTACGCTAAAAGCTTCAAAAATGTTTAAGTTCCCACGTTCTACGTTGCAACGTTCTGCAAAAAAGCTAGAACTACAGCCAATTGAAGCAGCCCAAATAAAGCTAGGGCGTAAAGCTATATTAGGGAACGATCTAGAAGACGAGTTAGTTCGTTATATTTTAGAGATGGAAGCTAAATTTCATGGATTAACCAGAAAAGACGTTAGGAGGATGGCGTACACTTTAGCTACCAGGAACAACATCAAACATCCGTTTGGAGGTAACATGGCGGGCAGAGCCTGGCTAGGACTTTTCCTGCAACGCCATAAAGAGCTATCAGTACGACGACCAACGGGAACATCGTATTCTCGAGCAAGAGGCTTTAGCAAAGAAAATGTTGCATCCTTCTTTAATGTTCTGGAAAAAGAATATGACAAACATTTATACCCCCCTGAACGTATCTTCAATGTTGATGAGACAGGTCTTACGGTTGTACAAAACAAGATTGCACAGGTTGTAGGCCGAAAGGGGAAACGACAAATTGCATCATTAACTTCTGCTGAAAGGGGTTCATTAATAACCCTCGTGGCAGCGATGAGCGCTGCTGGACAATTCATCCCACCAATGATGATATTCCCACGAAAAAATATTAACCAGCAACTGATGAGAGGAGCTCCTCCAGGTGCCATTATGGAGGTGCACCCCAGTGGATGGATACAAAGTAATATTTTTACAAGATGGTTTCAACATTTTATTGACACAGTGAAACCCACAGAGAAATCACCAGTCCTGCTTATTTTGGATGGCCATTACAGCCATACACGCAATATTCAAATCATAGATTTAGCTAGAGATAATCATGTGACTATAATTGTCTTACCTCCCCATTGTACCCACAAACTCCAGCCGTTGGACAAAACATTCATGGGAGTTCTTGAGTCTTACTACAGCGAAGAGATCAGGGTCTGGTTACGCCACAATAATCGCCCACTAAGTCCATTTGATGTGTCAGAGCTCTTTGGGAGAGCCTATTTGAAATGCCAAACTGGAGAGATTGCTGTTAATGGTTTCCAAACTACAGGCATTTATCCATTGAATAAAAACATATTTTCAGATGCTGATTTCAGTGCAGCTGAAATTGAAGCAGAAAAGACTACGTCAGTCGCACCTGATGACGCTAGTGATGAAGAGGATGAGATGATGGTGGCTTCAACCTCTGGTGTCAATTCGAATGAACCTACAAATTCTGACATTCCAACATACGATAAATCTACCAACTCTGAGATAACACCTGATCGTCGCTCAAACCAGAGCAATTCATCGTCTAATTCTCCCACTTCTCCCTCTGGGCCTAACAAACAGCTTGTTGATATTCCTACAACTAATACACAGCTTGTTCCTATTTCTGCAGGTAATACAAAGCTAGTCGCTATTCCTACAACAAGCTTTTATAAAAAGTCTGCCACGCCTTTCAGAGGACCTTGTCCAGAACATGGCGTAAAAAGAAAGTTATTTCAGAAGTTAACTCCATCAACTCCTTCCACATCTGGGTCCGGGTCTTCTCGAACATCTCTGGTAACACCATATGATCTTTCTCCTGTGCCTTCTTTGAAGAAAAAAACCTCAAATCGTGGGCGTAAGCCAAGTAAGTGTTCGGTGATAACCTCTTCACCTTATAAAAATGACTTGCTCCAGTCTCTTGACAAGGTTAAAGAAAAGAAAAAAGGGACAGGAGAAGGCAAAGAAAAACAAATTAAAGAAAGAAATAAAAAAAGGGGAAACGCAAGCAGGTTACAAAGAACCAGAAAAAGGAATCTGATTCGAGCACCGAGGATGAGGAGGAATATGTGCCCGCAGATGAGGATAGCGACTACAATGAATTTCCAAATGCCCAGTCTCCAAAGGACGCAGCTGACGTGACTTGTATATTTTGCGAAGCACCTTTTGAAGAGGATAACCACGGTGAAATCTGGATAAAGTGCTTCATGTGCAATTTATGGGTCCATAACGAGTGCGCTGGGGCCGAAAATGAACAATATGTTTGTGATTTTTGCAAGTAGTAGACATTAGTTTTGATTTATTTCATGTATTGTTTAATTTAAAATATTAAAATATATTTCTCACGCATCTATCTCATTTCTCATACATTTATCACACATTTTTGGGGGTAGCCCATATTTAGAGTCTATATTCAAAATGCGCAAAAATGCACATTTTCATTATTTACTCATTAATGAATTTACATATTTTTTTAATCAATGTGGACTTTGAACAGGTTGATACTAACTAATGTAGTTATCGTTAGGTAGCTTTGGAATTGAAATAGAATTTTTTTTTGTTTTTTCACAAACAAAAATAAAATGGGTAGCCCATATTTGCCTCCTTTCCTCTATATAGTAGGTACTTCTAGATCTGTGTTAGGTGTCAATGAATGTTTGGTGTCAAGTAGATATATTGCGTAGTGGGACTTATCTGGTTGATTTAATTTAAATGCTCGTAAATGTTCCCAAATAGACAGCATAACATTCTGGACATTTAAGTTTATATATACCAGGTATACCAGGTTTCTTTAATGGGGATAATTTTGTTTTTACATTTAACAATTTTGTACTCACATTACTTTCAGTTTTAGAAGAAATTGTTGTATTTGTAGCTGACGATATCATCTTTGAAAAATTATTAGAAATATTACCTGCATATGTGATGGTTTTATAATTTTTTATTCCGTTAGTTTGTTCAGGAAATATTAGTTTTACTGCCATTTCCGCAGACGTCGAAAATAACATTTCGTCTCTAAAATCGGATATGGAGAATAAGATGACAACGATGGACAATCAGATTGATGACAAGATCAAGGAATTAGAAAGAAAGATGACAGATATACGAAATCAAGACACGCTTGAGGAAGAAAAGAAGACCGAGCAATCAAAACCTTGCAAGCCATAAACACACCCTAAGTGAGAATACATTGGCAGATTTACTCAAGTCAAGGCTGTAGTGATCCCTTAAAAGACATTAAAGACAAAAGGACACTAACTTAGAAATAATATTTAAATTCAGGTTAATATTAATTATAGTATTTAGGAAGCATTGGTCGGCCATGGTCAATGTCATTCATCAAGGAAAGCTTGTTTTTGTTATTTTATAAACAGACATGTACAGTTTATAGACGGAGGTCGGCTGTGTAGTAAAACACAACTATGTTTCCTATATAATGGGTGTGAACGAACTAGGATGATATTATTGTTATTAATACTTTGAATAAGTCGTTTTGATATTTATAATCGTGTATTTTTAAATGTATTAAACTTGAACCCAGTGCTTTTATAAATGTGTTATTGTTTATTCTGTTCCCGAATACAGGTTGCTAGGTAAGTGGTTTCCTCCATAATAATATGCCTTTATAGTAAACGTCGAGTATACGAGGGACCCTCACTAAGTAACCACCACATGGCGACCCTGCAAATTCAATGGTAATGGATGGTGAAATGGAAATAAATGGTTATTGTGATATGGTAATGGAGAAATTGATTGTATAATGGTGATCGCCACTACATGGCGATCCCGCCGAACTAATGGTAAAAATTGAATGGTAATATGGTAATGGAAAAATGGATAGTGAAATGTATATTAATGGTAAATGGTAATAGTGAAATAGTAATCCTCCAGAACAAATGGTTATGGTAAATTATCCTGTAAGTAAATGATAAGTTATGGTACAATTGATGTTATAAGGATAGAACTATATGGTTTTCTACTTAAATTTGGGAACTTGGAGAAAAGAAACAATGGGAGGTTCATCAACCAAACAAGAAGCAAAAGAAACAGGAATTGTCAATAACACTTTCATGGTACAGCAAGATAATGTTGCGATGCACATCATGGTATTACTATACATTATAACAATAGCTTTCATCTTCAAATTCGTTTGGTCAGTATGGAAAACACACCGAAGAGCGTTGAAAAGAGATATCAACAGAAGCAATGCAATAAAGCAGGCAACAGGAACTCTCACCGTATAAATAATTTGTAAGTACACATGCATTCTATTCTTATGAACAAAGTTTTTTTTTAAATGTCAATAACGTGGGAAGATTTTGAGAATAAATTACGATTGATTGTAGAAGAAGGTAATAAACAGGGAAAAAGGGTTTTGAAGAAGGAAACTCCTAAAAATCCTGATATACATATAGAAGTAATTAGTAGCATAGTAGGTCTTTACAACAATTTTACTAGGTTAATAGCCAAAAATTGGTAAAATTTAGGTTCAATACAACAGGAGACTTGTAAAAATTATTCAAGTAGGATTAGGGATAGAGCTAAAATGGCATTTCAAGCATTAAATTGTATTATAGACATACCTACCTCTATATTTGAGGAAATTAATACTGTTGTATTACAAGCAATAAGCAAACAGTTGAAAATGGCGACAAGTATGAACGATTTTTTTAATTTTGCGAGTAAAGTTTTACCGAATGAGTTTAACGGCGAAGCAAGTAAATTACAGTCATTCTTAGACTCATTGGATTTACTACAGACAAACACGAATGGTAATGAGGAAAATGCTATCCTATTGATAAAAACGAGATTAACAGGAAAAGCTAGAAGTTTAATCACAACGGAAAACCCCATTGCAGACATCAAAGATAAACTTAAAGCAGGAATAAGAGGAGACAATCCAAGCCTTCTCCTAGCGAAACTTGGTAAAATAAGACAGAACGGAAAGGATGTGACACAGTATGCAACAGAAATAGAGAAACTGGCGGAAAGATTACAGGCAGCATACATATCGGAAGGGATGCCTGAACGGCTAGCTGAGAAATATACGAAAGAAGCAACGATTAAGGCAGTAACTATGAATGCCGCAACGGATGCAAGCAAAACGATAATTGCATCGGGAAGTTTTGAAACAACACAAGAGGTATTATCAAAATTGGTTTCAGTAGAAGGTATAGTAGGACAATAACAAGTCTTACATATGAAAGATAACAGGAATTTCTTCTTTATAAATGTGTTATTGTTTATTTTGTTCCCGAATACAGGTTGCTAGGTAAGTGGTTTCCTCCATAATAATATGCCTTTATGGTAAACGTCGAGTATACGAGGGACCCTTACTAAGTAACCACCACAAGGCCCCAAAGTTCGATGAAAAAATATCGTGGACCAATTATGTAAAACAGTTTGAAGCAGCCACTAGAGTGAATAAATGGTCCGATAAGGATAAAGCAGTGAACCTTACTATAGCGCTTCGGCGTGATGTCTTAGATATACTTCAGACGATCTCTTTGGAAGAAACGGATGACTTCCAGCAGCTGAAGACGAGAGTTGGACATGCGATATGGTCACGAACATCTAGAACATTTGTACAAATCTCAGCTCAAGAACCGAAAGCGAAAACATGACGAAACCCTTCAAGAATATGAACTGGATATTGCCCGACTAGTTCGATTTGCTTATCCATCAGTACCAGATAACATAATGGAATGCTTGGGCATCCAGGCCTTTATTGACGGCTTATGTAACCACGATATGGAGAGGATGCTTCGGTTAGCCCATCCTTGCTGCTCCAGCTGCTCTTGAATATGAAGCAGCCACGATAGCTCCAGGATACAGAAAAGGTAGGACCATGCGGAAAAAGGTGACGATGACAGACTTGACCAGATCGTTAACTTGACAAAGAGTATGGTAGACAAGGAGCCGAAGGAGATCAAATTTCGGAAGTGTGGTGATCTAAAGCCCGTACGCAGCCCGTCTAAGCGACCCAGGACTACTGCAACCGAAGAACTCTAGTCAAGGGAGAAACTTGACAAGGGCGAACATCAAGCTGATTTGAATCACCGAAACGATGATTCTCTACCTAGACGGTCATGCCCTGTAGACTATTCTCACTGCAACAAGAATAAATCTAAGGAAGTGCAGTTTCATGAATTACGGCAGTCAACGAAGACTGGTCACCCACCAGGATCAGACAAGATCAGGAGAATGATCCCCAACTAAAGAAGATTCGGCAATGGAAAGAAGGAAATCGGCGACCCACCTGGCAAGAAGTGTCAAGATTTTCACCGACACTCAAGGCATATTGGGCTCAGTGGAACTCCCTTGTCCTGGAAGAAGGGCTGTTGAAACGAGTCCTTGGAAACAATGATGGTTACGAGATAAGGAAAAAGCTAGTTATCCCGAGAACGAGAGTAGCTGCTGAGGTATTGAAGAAGTTACAAGTTACACCACAGTCCATCGGGAGGTCATCTGGGAGTGAAGAAAACCATCCAGCGAGTCCGTGAAAGTTTTTATTGGATATAAAACTCCGACGATGTGAAGGACTGGTGTAAGAAATGTACGACTTGTGCTACGAGTGTAATGGATCACATGGTAAGAAAAAGGCCCCTATAAAACAGTATAATGTTGGAAGCCCTTTCGAAAGGATTGCTTTAGACATCGCTGGACCATTTCCGACGAAAGGAAATGGTGGTGAATACTACCTGGTTATAATGGATTATTTCATAAAGTGGGTGGAAATCTACGCGATCCCGAATCAAGAGGCCATATCTGTCGCGGATGTATTGGTGAAAGAGTTTATCAACCGATATGGAGTTCTTGGAAGTTCTCATTAACCAGGGAAGAAACTTCGAAAGCCATCTATTCCAAGAGATTTGCGAGAATCTGGGAATGTAGAAGACCAGGACAACAGCATTACATCCATAGTTAGATGGAATAAACAGTACTATTGGAAAATACCTGTTCAAAGTAGTTTCCAGCCATCAGAGAGATTGGGACCAGTATCCTCCCCCATTCGCATTGGCTTATCGATATGTCCACGGGTGAGACACCTGTTTGGACGTGACCTTGTGACCTGCAATTTGACTGTCGACCTGGAGAAGATCTAGCAGGAAAAGACTACGTAATCCATGTGAGAAGAAGGCTGGACGATATTCATGAATTAGCTCGAACAAATCCTCAAGTTGCCAGAGACATAATGAAGAGTCGGTACGACACGCAGGCCACAGTATGCGATTTTAAAGACGAAAACAAAGTATAGTTACACAACCCGACGAAGAGAAAAGGATTTTCTCCAAATACAAAAATTGTGGGAAGGTCCAAACTTAATTAACAAAAGGATCAATGATGTTATATATCGCATAAGCAAGATCCCCAACGGAAAACCAAAAGTAGTTAATCAAAACCGACTAGCGCCATTCGAAGGAGACCATGACCTAGAGAAAGGAGTGAACCATATTCGAGATGTGTCTGACCCTACCTTCGATGAATTTATGGGCGCATATGGAGGTACCGGGAAAGCTAGATATGGAGTCACTTCAAAACAACGACAACATTTGTTCACTCTTCTGGAAGATTATTCACTGGCAAACAACATCTCTGCCCGTATCAAGAACGCAGGAGGTATGGCGACCGTCTTTCAAAAGAAGTTCGGGCAATTAGAAAAACTTGAAGACCAGATTCCAGCCCCTGGCAAGACACGGAGACTGAAACACAATTCGCGATACGTCTTCTACGTGGTAACTAAAAATGAATTTCAAGATCGATCTATCTACCGCGATGTGTGGAAAGCACTTCGAAACCTCCGAGACCATGTGTTTGAATTCAGTTTTAAGAAACTGAATATGCCTAAGACAGCGAGAAACAAGTTGGATTGGCGAGTCATCAGGAACATGGTAGAGGTGATCTTCCAAGATATCGGTAGGAAAATACTTTTACGTATCGTCAGGACTATGTGGTCTGCCTGATATGTCGGACTCGGAAGGCTCTCCAATACCGACTAAAACCTCCTCTGTTTCCCCCGCGGTACCACCGTTAGGCATTACTTCGCAGAGGGAAGATCTAGCTATCGCCCTTCCTTCCATAAGTCGAATTCATGATGGTTTCGTTCTACGACGTTGTCAGTCTAAATCAAATCTTTTTTTTCAAGCGTTTCGATTTTTTGCACGTTCTCTTTCTAAACGACGAAGTTCTTGGAGTACCTCTGTTGCAAATCGACTTGTTGCCTCCCAGGCCTCCTCTGATGATAGCATAGCTTTCACTAGCGACTCTTGTCGAGTTTTTGAATGAACGGTAGCTTCCCAATCGCTGCGTATTGTGCTGAAACGGGGACAGACACAGAACACGTGCTCCGCGTCCTCCCTAACTCCAGGACAGGACGGACATTCTGGAGACTCCTCATATCTAAACCAAACCGGTGCAAATATGCTCTAAAGCAACCATGTCCCCAGATCATTTGTGTCTGGTAGTAATTGACCTCGCTATGATCTCGGTTTAACCAAATATCCAATTGTGGTATAATGCGTCCACCTTCCTTTTATTGAAGAATCCCACAGTATCTGCCATCGCCGTATACTATTTCGCCGTTCTATTATTCTTTGTGCATCAGCGCTCAGGGTAGTCAATCCTTTTTGTCGATAAAGAGCACTTCTTTCTTCTGCGAGTACTTCGATTGGCAGCATCCCAGCAATAACGTATACTGCATCCTCAGACACTGTGCGAAATGCGCTGACTGTTCTTAAGGCACTCAGCCGGTAGACTGGCGCGATTTTCCTCCGGGATTCTTGTATACAAAGTGTACCCGCCCAGATAGGTAATCAATATGTGAGCACAGATGTAACTACTGACGATAGTAAGGCTTTCCTATTCTGCTTTGGTCCTTCTATGTTGGGTATCAGTCGTGACAGGCTCGCACTGACTACTGACACTTTGGCACCGACGTGTTCTGCCTGCTTTTTAAAGTTGAGCCTTGTATCGATCAATATTCCCAGATACCGAATGAACGGTTGCGATATAATAACGTGTTCTCCGATACTCAGCCTGATCGTTTCCACCTGTTCTCTACTAGTGATGAGCACTGCCTTGGTCTTGTATTCTGCTAACTTCAGGCCAATTGTATCCACCCATTGTCTGATTTTGTCGAAAGTGGTGTCAAAGAAAAAATTTATCTCTTCCAGATGCTTCGCGACTATCACTATGGCAACATCGTCAGCGTATGCCACGGGTTTAGCTTCTCTTGGCAATGCTAGTTTCAATAGCCCGTCGTACATAATATTCCACAACACTGGGCCTAGTACCGAGCCTTGAGGTACTCCTCCAGTGACTCTGTGTTCCTTCAAGCCGTTCTCCGTATTTTAGAATTCTATTGGTGAAGTAACTTTTTACGATCCTTAGTAGATATCGTGGCACGTTTTTTCAATGAGAGCTTTTAAGGAGGGGGTAATGTTACGAAGTGGCACACTAGTGTAGTCCCTGAATCCGACTCTGCCTAAGCCATGTATGGAAGTTGAAATTTTAGCGTATGCACCAGAGAACTGTTTACGATTTTTTGTGACTATCTCATCCAGACATTGTTTTTGTGACCAGTCTTATCTAGAAAATTCCAGGGAGCCAACTGTTTTTGTGTAAGCCGCAATCTAGAATTATCTTGAAAAAAAGGTACTAATATGTAAAGGACCGACCAGCGAGAGAAGTCAGTTTATAAAGTGTTCTAGTGAAATAAACAAGTAAATAGTCTAAGTTGTGATGTATTTATATAAATTAATATAATTGAATATACTGTGTATATAATATAAATTAGTGAATAGTGTAGTGAATAAATGTATTAAGTTAGTATAGACATAACGTGTGTGTATAAATTTATCCCGCCCGTAATAAAAACGTTTAAATAAATAAGAAAAACATTACAGTTACATCCAAAGTAACAAAGGCATAGCATTAACTATTAGAGCATATCGTCAAAAGTATACGGAAAAAAGAATACCAGAAAAATCTATAAGTAGGGGTTGCCTCTGTTGGGCGAATTGAATGAGATATCGAACAGCATGGTGTTTAAAAATATGGAAAAAGAAATAAACCTAAAAATATTTTGGATGATGGAACGCAATCAAATAACTATGTTTGTACTTCGAAGAATTTACAGAAAATTTCATCAGAGATGCAGAAATAGACTCAAATATTGCTATAACTGATATCCATAGAAACGCTGGAAATAAATAATTACAGAACGTTCCAATTCGGCAAATTATAACACTTTAAACCTAACGATCATATTATACGTTTGTAATATTGTAACTTGATGATGGATCGTCATTTTCATTAACCCTAATTTTTTTAACAATATTTATTGGACCGATGAAGCCTCTGGAATATTTAATAGAAAGAATACTTATTATTAGTCTCAAGAAAACAAAAACAACATTAAAATTGTACAGCATAAAGGTCGACGTAGTGTTCATTGCCGGTGTGCGATTTACAGGAATCAAATAATAGATCTTCTATTTCTGTGTAACCATTTAAATGGTGTCGGGTACCTGGAACTACTGACTAACAATATCAGTCAGTTACTAGCGGTCAATGATAACCTAAATAATATTATTTACAAAATGGATGGAGCACCTTGCCGTAACACCATTCAAGTAATAAATTATCTAGTGTTTTAAATGAAACTCAACGGTTTCTAGTTGATACCACAATATATTAAAAATTGTTGAAAATTCTAAAAAATTGACAATTGTTTCGATAAATCAATATCAATATGCAGATATCGTTGGGACCAATGGAAATATTCGTTGGCCTCCGCAGAGTCCAGATTCGACCCCACTGGACTATTTTCTGTGGGGAACATTAATTGCTGGTTTTCAAAGCACTCTTATTATCTTCCATGGCAGTTTTGATTTTGCAGCGATAGCTGCTGTTTAATAACGAATATTTTCTAAACGGCTAGACAAGGGTATAGGCAATTTTTTACAAAGTTACCTTAATATTTTGTGAAGAATCGAAATTGGCAATTATATACAGGGTGTTTCATTCAAAATTATCGACTGATAGAAAATCTTATATATCCTAATCGAATCAATTTCTGACATCAACCTTTACAATTTGTAGCCAAAGGAAACAACTAGAGTTATATCGTCACCCTAATTATCAAACCTCGTAACTCCAATTTTGGTCAAAATGAGATTTTGGTTCCATCTGTGAGAGAAAAAAAACAACCTATTATGGAGAGAACCATGTAACTCCATATTACTTTATTTTAATAATATGGAAAGAAGAGAAAACCTCTTAACTCCATATACATCCGCGTGCCCTAGAATACCTCGTAACTCCATGATCTTTAACAAAAAATTTTAAAAACTGTGGCAGACACAAGACAAAATTTATTATTATATTTGGTTTGGTAGAAGCTTTAATAGTGTATTAATTGTGCTTTACGTTAAATCCTATTAAAAAAGAGAGATAAGTCACTGGTATTACTTTTGTTCAATAGCGTTAACAAATCGTAAATAAACTTTCAATATGTCTCGCGCTAAAAAAATTCTGGAAATGGCACTTCAACATGAATTAATTTTTGAAAATTCTGTTATTAGGACCAGTGCTGTAAATACTGATGGTGACATACCGTTATATACCATTGTGAATAATGATTCCCTTCCTACTGAAAATGCACTCTCTGACTCCGACACTGCGTCTTTGTTAAATAATGTACAACGCCCTGATGCAACAATAGAGAGTGAAGATCCAAATCATGAAAATGTATCTACCAACAATGAAAACAAAAGTGAAACTGTTGAGGAACCTTTAGAAAAAAAGAAGACATGTGAAACAGAGTACTTGGAAAAGAGAGGAAAATAAAAAAAATCGTGAATCCGGAAAGGAGTATAATGGAAAAAAAACTGTTAGACAGTGGATTGAAGTACCATATTTAAAAAGAAAAGCGAAATATGAAAATAAGATGTTGTAAAAATTCTGAAAAAATAACGGGAAAAACAAAAAAAAACCTTAAAATGTTATCTACTTACAGTAGACAATAGAAAAAAATATTTAATGACTTTTGACAATTGAATTGGAAGGAAAAACAATTATTTATTCAGCTGCATGTAAAGGTGTCCAGTACTAAAAGACAAAGAGATAGAAAAAATGAAAACAAATCAAGGATAACCAACTCATTTATCTACTATTTACGAAAAGATAATGAGATGATCAAGGTGTGCAAAAAATTGTTTTTGAACACAATGTATATAGGGGAATGGTCGGTACGCTCATAGAAACTCATGAAAAAAGAAAAGGCTCCTCATGAAGAAGAGCACGTTACTGGGCAGGAAGAGAGAGGAGCAAGGCAGAAAAATAAAAGGACTTCAAGAGAAGAGAGATCGGCTACTTTGAAAGAGTTTTTGTTGAAATTGACAAAAATGGAGTCACACTACTGTCACTTAACAACAACGAAATTGTATTTAGAACCTGTTTGGAAATCAAAACAATAATTGTATAAGGTCTACTCTAAAGAATGGTGTCAAGAAAAACAAACAAATCCGCTTTCAAACACCTTTTTTTTTAATATGTTTGATGATTTAAATTTGAGCTTATTTTCACGTAAAAAAAATGAATGTGACGTATGTGTTGCACGCAAAACAAATAACATAGCTCAGGAAGAATACGACGTTCATCTAGAAAAGAAAAAAGAAGCTAGGATAGAAAAGGACAATGATAAAAAAAGTGATAAAAACAAAGTATTCACGATGGACTTGCAAGCCGTACTTTTAAGCCCGCAATCAAATGTTTCTTCTTCATATTATGAAGCCAAACTTGCCGTACATACTTCACGGTTTACGACATTAAAACTCACGATGCTTACTGCTTTATTGGGAATGAATCAGAAGGTCCGGTTGGAGCAAACGAATTTTCAACAATAATTTGTCATTTTCTTGAAAGTCAATTAGAAACATTGGGACCAAATGAAGACTTGATATTATTTAGTGATGAGTGTACCGGACATAATCAGAACGAAACACTTGCAAATGCTTTACAAAAAATTTCCGTCAAAAATAAAGTTTGTGTATTTCAAAAGTACTTAGAAAAAGGGCACTCCCCAATGGGGGCTATTCAATGCACCAATGTATTGAAAGGCAGTTGAGAAATCAAAATATAAACGTTTCTGCCGAATACGTTAAAATTTGTACAAACGCAAGAAAAACTCCCAAACCATACGTGGTGAAGTACCTGAATCATACTCTTTTCAAAACTACAGTAAACTTCAAACAATAAATTCTATTAGACCAAGTAAGAAGGTGGGAGATCCAGTAGTAACAGATATTCGTGCGTTGAAGTATAATCCGATTGGTACCATTGCTTTCAAACTAAGGTATTCTGAAGAATGGAAGGACCTTCCTATACGAATAAATAGAAAAACTACTACCACGAGTGAGATCAGTCCACCATTATATGATTCTAGGTTGAAAATTAAAACCGAAAAATATAACCATTTGCAACAACTAAAAAAAAGTCTTGACACTGATTACCACGGGTTTTACGATTCCTTACCTCACGAGTAATTTTTGCAATAATTTTTTTGTAAATTCATAAAAAATGCGTTTCATTTTTTGTAATGACTATTTAAATTTGTATTTTTGTATAAAATAAAATAAGTAAGTCAAGTTTTCAACTTTTTAAACTTAAACACTGAACTAGCTTGAAAAATTAAACCTCGTATCTCCTATATTTATTCAGCTTTAATTTCAAAAAAACTCGTATCTCCCGAAAAATTTATGAAATTAAATATAATCATATAAAATTACTTACTTTTATAGTAATTAATGTACTTTCAAAACAACAACAAAACTCAAATGATAGCGACTTATCTGAATTTTTGGAAATGTTTTTGTATTTCCTGTAAATTTTGTGATTTTGGAGTTACGAGGTTTGATACTTAGGATAACGATATGTTGTGGTATTGTCTTCAACATTGAAATGGATTCACCACAAATATGGCGTACAGTTTTTCATAATACCTTAAATAAATACATTTTTAGCAAAAAAAATAAGTAAAACCCCGATTAAATACTAAACCACGTGAGACAGCTATATAATATCTTATTGAAAGTCACTCTTATTTTTTATGAGGAATCTATATCCAAAAAAAAATTGTGAATTTACAGTATTGTCTAACAGATGATCAGATCGCTGACGTCTTAACACAACCAATGGGTCAAACTAAGTTCATGTGGTTATTTTTGTGTATTTAATAATTTTCTTAAGATTCTGTAATTAGAAGAAGGTGTTAAGATATATATGATAATTACTGAAAACTTTATTTTGTAGTCTAATGGTCAACGTTATATGGTTGAATGTCAAGTTTTTAAATTTGTGATTGACGTGTTATATATAATAAAAAAGCAGATAATACAGTTCATAATTTGGTTATCATACATTCATCAGTACTGTATCTGCAATGATAATTCTTATGCTGATCTTCATCACCTTTTCTTTGGATGCAGCAATTCATGCAGTCATACATCAGATTTACTGGTTAATTTAATCAAAGTTGTAAAAATTAATATTTAGGTGAAATACACACACACTCCACGATTTATCAATATTCAATTATCAATCAAAATATTTACAGATAGACGCTTCTATAAATATTGATGACGATATAGCAGACGTATCTGACCTCCGATATGGAAAACCCACTTGGTATAACTTGGTTGGAGTAGGAAGCGCCGTTCTGGATGCAGCTTTTTTAACAACTGGATGCGATTTTTTACTTATGAATAATTTGTTTGACCATCCTCAATATTATAATATCCACAGAACGCTTCTAAAATCTTACGCTTACACCAATGTAGTACAAACTGTTGAAATAAAAAGGCATAAATTACAAGATTTAGAAAAATATGAAAATTATACTAAAATGTTCATGTTTACACAGCCAATTGTAGCTTCGGCACTCTATCTAGCCAACATCACTCAAAAAGACATTCATTCAGCTTCAGATAATCTGTGCTTTGACATCGCAAGACTCATAAATATTGATGTAAGTGTCAAAATACAATTCAATATTTGAAAAATATTATTTTAATCGTTACATGACCTATTATTTTTTTTCAGGACGACGTAAAAGGCGTGATGAGTCCTCAGAGTGACAGTTTAAAGGAATGCACTGATATTCCTGAAGGAAGACCTACTTGGTTAATAATAGAAGCTAACAAAAGAGGCAGTAAAGCACAAAGGAAAGTCCTTGAAGATCATTTTGGTAAAGATAATACTGATTCAATAGCAAAAGTGTACGAAATCTTCAAAGATCTGCGATTGGACGAAGTTTACGAAGAATTCAGAAAGGAATTTTACGAGGATACGTATGTGAAGATACATAATTTGCCGAAACGTTTACCGCCACAATTATATCTGAATTTGTTAGATCAAGTTTTGAACGGATCATTTAGAATATGATGTTCTATTTCCATTTTAATAATAAAGTTTGAGATTGATTCAAATCTTATGGTAATTTTATATTTATAGTTTTTATATCTTTTTCTCTAAATTTTTTAACGGTGGCATCAAGTAGATGAAATGAATGAAGTAACTGAATTATGATAATTAAAGTAATGTCCGAGTATGAGCCATGTCAAAAGCTCTTTATTCTTACATATCTGACCAGTAGACTGAAACATATAATTGTCTTTAATTACAACAACATTTAGTTCAGATCTGGGGCCTGATTTATAACTTTGATTAGTTGACAAGTTTATGAGTGACAAGTGAATAGTGGACAAATTTTGGTTTTATAACGAATGCGACAATTTGACAAGTGACTAGTTGAGTAATAGCAAGATTAGTTGGACTTGTCAGAATAGGGATGTTGATTAATTTTTGGAATTACTCATTTTAAAGATAGACCCTATATAAACAAGAGAATAATAATTTTATAGAAAAATTTGACAAATTTCAATAAAAAAATACGTAAATAAGAATGAGCTTCAAAATGCAAGCTAAAACGCTCCATACCGTCGCGTGAAGTCATCAATAAGTTTTACAGATTAAAACTAACTTTTCCGCATTTGTGAGATGTCCTGAACAATATTCTATCATAAAATTGTCACTTGTATACACTTCGAGGTATGTATGGTGCTAACAAACCGAAATTTCTCCCAAAATAACCAAAAATGTAGTATGTATGGATGCCCTGAACACGATTCAATCATAAAATTGGTCACTTGTATATATTTCGGAGACTGTATCGTGCTAACAAACCAATTTCTCAAAAAATGACAAAAATGTCGTACTTCAAGTACCATAGCACCCGTTGTACTTGTTCTGGTGAGCTGAAAATGAATAGGGTTTATTTATGAGATATCCTTAACAATATTCGATCATGAAATTCGTAAGTTCTTGTAATCCAAAGGCTGTATCGTGCTAACAAGACATGTAACTAAAAGTGGCCGATGACAACGACTACATAGGCACAAGATTTTTTTTCTAAGAACCGTTGTTTCGTGTTGTTTTTGATGAAAAACGTAGAAATAACTCAAATTTTTTTCAAAATTTCAACTTTTTTGAGTTAAACCAATACTTTTCTCGCATACTAGATAGGTTGGGCGGAAAAGAAAAGGGGTACAAGTATTAAGAAGAGACACTAACGTCAACTCATCTGTATTAAACCGTCTGGGATTATTGAAGCTCATGAAATGTCATAGGTTGTCAAAAATATAAGCTGGGTAGACTCCTAGGGTGAAACCAACTTATAGATTAGCGCAGCTTACCGATTTGTAGGTCGGCACTGTCAAAATTCAAATATTTGATTTGTGCCTGTACTTTTTCATCTCCAATAGTTTTTTGTCAGCGTTGTGGTGAGATTTTGTTTTTTTGTGCCCAAGTGAACTCGTCGTTGGTACAGACGGTGTGGAAAAACTTGTCACTGGCAACGTGGGTGTTGAATTATATTCAGTTGTGTCGGACGTTTTGAGTATGGGATGAAGCTCTTCTTTCACGTCAGAGACATTCAATAGCCCGGCTACACTCGGCGACTCCTTATATAAAACGTCCAACATAGCATTGTCTAATTCTGAAAGATTCACTTTGACAGTTACAGTACGCCCGCTCCTGTCATACTTATCCTACACTAGACATTATAATAGCAGCAATGATTAAGTGAGGGAAATGTGGACTCCTCACCTTTGCACGCCTCTTACAATTTGCCCATGTATGGTCCCGCAGTTTTTCTTTGATGCAACTCTCTGGAACCAGAACAATAAACTTTGCGAAAGCTAACAGCCCATCTCAAGCATTAATTTAATCTTCGGCTGTTATCTTGTTCAAAAATTTTCCCTCTACTATATGTTTGCTGACCTTTATTTGCTCCAGTAATGCAATTTTCTGCTCTACTAAATTACAAAATGCAATAAGTATTCAGGTACATATCTCTAAAATAGTGAAGGTACTTTGTTTTATTATTAAAACAGATTATTGCAGTCTTGGTTATTATTTGCGATTCAAATTCTTCACTTGTCAGATTGTCAACTTTTCAGATGGTATGACAAACAAATTGAAATACTTATGAAACAGATATTCCCATTACTTGTTACCAGTCAACTTTTCATTATTCACTGTTTAACATGTCAAACTTATATAGGCCTCTGGTCTCCAGTGACTAGATATAGATGAAAGTAGTTCGTTGCCTAAACTAGTTAGGGTAAACTTTTTTCATGGAGAATGCGGCAATGTGAGAAAGAAAACTCTGTTTAGATAATTCCAAGCTTTCGATAATTTTTTAATGCCATTTTCAAAGAATCTTCAAGAAACCAATATTATAGAAATTTAAAATATGTTTTAAAGTAAAAATATTTTTTACTTACTCTAATTGAGGATGTTCACAAATGTATAATATTTATTTATAGGAAGAAACATTATTGTTTTACTTTAAAATTATTGAATATATACGTGAAAATATTTAAATTGGCATATTTTCAATCAATTACAAATTATAAGAATTTATTGTTGTTATAGAAAACATTTTTTTATATATTCAGTATATTAGTAAAGGATATTATAAAATGTTTACTATACTCTTATTATTTTTTAATATATATATATATATATATATATATATATATATATATATATATATATATAATTATTTATTTCAATAATTTATAATTTCTTTATATATAAATGTTGTTTTAAATTGAATTAATCAATACTTGACTTGAATTGAAATAAATTACATTCGGCTAGCTCGGTTCGAATAGATTGTATTATTATCTCAGCTTATTTAAATACAGTCGGAAGCATAAAAACTCCTCCCTTTGAGTTCTGGATGTATATAAATCTATATGTAAGTTCAATTTCAATTCTTTACTTTAAATCTGCACTTTAATATATACCATTAAAATTTAAATTCAGATGAATATTAAATAGACAGAATGAAATACTCAAGTTCTAATAAAATTATTGAGGACATGAATATGAATAAAAATGCCAACACTTCTAGAAAAATTGTTTTAATAAATTGTTACGATAAAAAAAATTGTATTCTCATGGCATTAAAATTCTCTCATACTCCTGCATTCTATGCAATCCTTCATACAGAAGATTTTAGTGGATTGAGTCGGCGCATCAGTACAACGCATGCTCTTCTAGAGTTCCAAGCTACACTTACATGTTATTCACAATTAATGCTGTATGTGTGAACTGTTTATACACTTTAGCGTTCTAATAGTCGTTGAAAATTTTCATATATAATATCAGAATTATAACAATAAAATTACATACATATATCTACAAAATTGTGAGAGATGTGAGATGTGGATAGTAATAGATAGAAAGGTGAAACATGCATCAGAGTGAAATAAGAATTGGAAATTTTAATGATCATTTATGAAGCACGTGAACATTTATTGGAATAATTTAATCAAACAAGTAAGTACTCTAATAATTATGATAAAACAAAATGCATGGATATCCATGGATATTATATGATTTGCATTATATTATATTGTTCTTGGCCTTTTTATGATTTTATTCTTTGAACGTTCTAATTATCTTTTATAGTTCACTGTTTATATATATATATATAAATATATATAATAATAATAATATATATAATTTTATAATTAAAAAACACAGACCTTAGTTCAAATCTTCGGTACCTTGAATACAGCCAGCGTCTCTAAACTCTTGAAGATCTCTCATCGGAGAGATGCCCCTTTCTGATCACTTCTCGTTTATCACTGTTTAACCAACACTTATATAATTATTTCTTAACCTTTTTGTATTATTATTTTACTTTTTAACAATAATTTTCTCAAATTTTTAATAGAAGAGATTCATTCAGACGCTTCCTCTTCCATACCACCAACTACACTCCTTTTTTGTTTTCAAAATCAACAAACTTTTTCCTTGGAAAATTCATAGCTTGCTTATCATTGTTTTTGTTACACAAATTGTTGTTTGTCATGTCTTTTAGTTACTAAATGAAAATATTTAACTTATCTGTCCTGAAAGATTAACACACTTATTTCTGTCTTTGAATATTGTCTTTGGGATTCTATTTGTCTTTTTCTTATATTCTCATTGCCATTTTCATCATAATTACCTTTTAAGGGTTTTCTTATTTACATTAGTTTTTTACAAAATCTACTACCCAAATTATTGATTGATATATATGTAATTGATTGTTTTCAAATTCTTGAATTTTTCCAATTTTTTTCATACATAAACTATTGATTATTTCCAAATTCATTGTTATTGTTCTTCATAAAATAAATAATCAACAAATTTAGGTTGGCAAGAAAATCTCCAGATTTTATTACTTCCGGTCTATGAAACGTATTTCTTTGTCATATTAATAGGCTGTGTTCCATATATCATTTATCAGAAAGCTTTTAACCCTTTCTTTAAATTTTCAACTTTTACTGTACACACCTGTAAATATTGATAATCAATTATTGATATGAATATTAATTTGTGTTATTTCAGGTTTCACATTATACTAATTTTCATTTACTTCTCTACGAATGGTAACAGGTGACGTAATAGTAATAGATGACGTCACAGTGCCACTCTGGCCAATAATTTTAAATAGGACCTTATGGCAAGTGATATCTCGTTCTAGAGGCATTGACATTGGCTACATAGCCATATTAATTTTGTTTGAGTTTAAATTAATTTTGACGGATAAATTAAATAAATACCAAAGTTATTGAAATTATTTTTTTAAATTTAATTAATCAAATATCAACAATGGATTTTTATAACAACTGTTCGAAAAGTGCTCCGTCTACTTCCTGACAGTAATACATCCTATTATCCTATTAGTAAACTCTTGTCGTACTCGTTTGAATGTGTCAGCTGAAATAGCATTGCATTCTTCAGTAATTCTTTCTTTCAAAACGCCAATGATATCTGGTGCCGTAGCATGAACCTTGGATTTCAAGTACCCCCATAGAAAAAAATCTAATGGTGTCAGATCTGGTGACCGAGGTGGCCATTCTATAGGACCTCGCCGGCTGATCCATCTACCTCGATATTATTCATCCAGGTAACGTCTTACTGCACCATAATAATGTGCAGGAGCACCATCTTGTTGAAATGTTATTTCCAGATGACCGAATTCATCTTGATTTTATTCCAGAATTTCAAGAATTAACGGCTCAATTGCATTTTGTAACATCTCCAGATACACTTCACCGCTTAAATTTGAATTTAGGAAAACAGGACCAACTATGTGGTTTCCCAAAATACCTTCCCAAACATTGAATTTTTGTGGAAATTGTGTATGTTGTTCACGGAAGGTGTGAGAATTTGTGTTACTCCAATACCTTACATTTTAAGTATTCACATTTTCATTGAGGCAAAAAGTACTTTCGTCACTGAAACAAATTGTTTTTGTGTAATGTGGGTTTTAACTAATTTTATTTGTCATACATTCACAGAATTCCAATCTTCTGTCGGGGTCGTCATCCGAAAGGTGGTGCACCATTTTAAACTTGTATGGATGGAATTTATTTTTAGCCAACACTCTCTGTACTGTACTTTTACTTACTTCACAGATAGACGCGACTTTAGTAGAAGAGGAAGTAGGGTTTACTACCATTTCAGCAACTATATCAATTTTTTTATCATCACTAAATGTTGGACCACCAGATCGTTTGGCATCTTGAACACTACCTGTTGCTTCAAACTTGTGAAGAAGCTCCCTCAAATAAGTTCTCGAGATATGGCGATCTGGGTATCTCGCATTAAATAAACGTTCCGCTTCATGGAGATTCTTTCTAGATTCACCAATTATTAAGATAGCTGCTACTTTGTCGGCTTGAGTACGTATCATTTTGCTTATGTAAACTCTTAAACGTCTCGTTAAACAATAATAAAATGAAATATTTAACCTATTTAGAAAACATTGCAAAGCAACAAATACTATTAAATTAAAAACGTCAAAATTTTTGACAACCAACCAGAGGCGGACTGAAAATTCTTGAATATTTAAATGTGAAATAATAATTTTGGTATTTATTTAATTTATCCGTCAAAATAAATTCAAACCCAAACAAAATTAATATGGCTATGTAACCAATGTCAATGCCTTTCAAACGAGGTATCACTTGCCATAAGGTCCTATTTAAAATTATTGGCCAGAGTGGCACTGTGACGTCATCTATTACTATAACGTCACCTGTTACCATTTGTAGAGAAGTTTACAACACTTTATTTTTACCCTCCAAAATTTTATTAATGTAAGTGTAGCCGTTCAAAAGATACGAGGGGGAAGGGGACTTTGAATACCACTGTATATATATACAGGGTGTCCCACGACGTTTTGACAGTTCGATTTCTCGAAAACTGTTCATATGACAAGTATGAAATTTGGCAGATGTAAACAGTCAAAACTGATGCTTATATTTATCATAAAATGATCTCCGTTGTTCCTGTCATTTCGGGTCACGTGACCCCAACATAATTTTTTTAAATGGAACAACCGGTGTAATATCACAATTCTGGATATATCATTCAAAAACAAATTCAACGATACCACAATTGTCATCATTGTATTGTGCAGTAATGATAATAAGGGCTATTCATTTTTACTAAATTTATTAAAGCAGTATTTTGCACTCAATAATTTAGTTGGCTATGAAACAAATATCTATAGTAGCAACAACATAGGTTATCATTCATTATTGTTAGGTAAAGTCGATTCAAGAACTGTCATTAATTATTAGTCATAATCTTGTAAAGACACTGTAATAATAAGTAAATAATGACTTCAATTTTTACTTGCTATAAATATGTTGACCGCAAACAAAATCACTATATACAAACACATTATACGCCAAATCTTAACCTACGCCGCTCCAGTGTACTACACAGCCACGAAACATAATTTTTACACACCACAAAAACCCAATGCATCGATATAGGGACCTAAACAACCCACATTCACAACAGTCACCCTCAACAGACACAAAATATACCCCATCCAAACAACATCTGTCATGTTGCTGCCTCTCATAAACTAACTTCTACTTCGATTTTGAAACCCTGTTTTTCAGCCGTTTTTCAGGGACGATTCAGTCGAGAATTCTGGGGAGTCATATTTGTATATTCGGGACAAAGTTGTTAAACACAGTCATAACATGTGAGTTGTGCCATCGGCAAGGAATCACATCCTTCTCCAAAAGTACACCAAGGTGGTGGGAAATGCCAGAACATCGGCCACTCTATAGTTATTTTTTCACCTCCTTTGTAAATGGATATTTTAAGCTATTGTAATAAAGATATTTTTGAATTAAATAAATTAATTATGTTGACATGCTACTTATTTATGGAGAATGTGGAAAAACAAAACTCATGCTCAAGGTTTGTACAGAAATCGTTTTCCTCGTAGAATAACTCCAAGCAAAAATACTTTTGTCTATGTCGAACGAAAGCTTTTCCAAGCGGTGAAAATCAAGTTCCTCGACAAAAGACCGCTCAAACAGATAACGATGTGATAAATATTTTGGCTTATCTTCAGGTAAATCCACACACCTCAATACGATTTCTTGAACAAGAATTACAAATAAGTAGAAGTTCAATACAAGGAGTATTTAAAAAATTACAAATACAATCCTTATAGAATACATTCAACACAAGGTTTGGTTCCTGCAGATTCTGAAAGGAGAATAAATTTTATTGCTGAAATTTGAGTGATGAAAGTAGATTTCATAACAATGGTATTGTTAATCGTCATAATTGTCATTATTTTCGCAAGAGAATTCAAAGTGGATGAGCGACACCAATTTTCAAACAATATGGGGAATCAATGCTTGGTGTGATTTGTTTAAAGATCGGTTGATTGGTCCCTATTTTCATGAAGGAACATAAACGGGGCTAAGATATTTAGATTTTCTTCAAAATACTCTTGCAGAATTACTTGAAGATATTCCTTTACATGAAAGGCAGACAATGTGGTGGCAGCAAGATGGAGCATCTCCTCACTTTTTTTGGTCAGTTATAGGATATATTGATAACACATTTCCTGAAAAATTGATTGATCGAAATGGTACAATTATGTGGCGACACCATTCTCCGGATATTGCACCCTCAGATTTCTTTCTCTGGAGTTACTTAAAAGGTCGACTTCATATCACACCCCCGATTGATTAAATTATTTAATGGATAAAATAAAACAGGCATGCCGGACCCTAACACCCGAAATTATTACAGCAGCACTTAAAAGAAATCTTTTAACAAGGTTTGAACATTGTGTCAATGTACATGGTCATCAATTTGAACATTTTCTTCAATTTTTTAATCACATTTTTTAATAAAATAATTCACACAGATGTTCATTTAATTGCCCCTAATTATGAATAAAAATTAATGACAGTTCTTGAATAAACTTCACCTAACAATAATGAATGACAACCTATGTTGTTGCTACTATAGTTATTTGTTTCATAGCCACCTAAATTTTTGAGTGCAAAATATTGCTTTAATAAAGTAAAAATGAATAGTGTAGCATGTACGTCTCGGGATTTTGGGTTTTCAGAGTAAGAAATACGTTAAGTTAAATAGAAAAATATATTAACGTGAAAACACAAAGTATCAAACTTCGTTATTCATATTACGATGGCGGTTATCATACTGCCTCCCCTTCGCGCAGGTCGCCGTTGTCCCAGACAACATTAGATATTCTATAAATATCCGTGGCATATTCATTTTGGCATATTGGAATATTCTCTAAAAATGCCAAGAATATCTTTATGCTTTTTGGAATATTCCTAGAAAGTGAAAATGGGAATATCCTAAATATTCAGAGAATATTCCCAAATGAATATTCTTTTTCGTATTATATATAAGCTAGGATTATTCCGAGAATATTCAGAAAAGCATTATCTCAGAATGTTCTTCAATTAATGTTTCCAGAATATTCAATATATACTATGAATATTCATGGTAGATTCATTTGGAATTCTGTAGAATTATTTCAAATTGTATATTCAGGGGATATTCTTTGTATATTCAGAATATTGCAGAAATATCCTCAGAATGTTCAGAACCATACATTTAATGGGGGGATAGGGGAGGGTTAGTATATAGGATTCATGTAAATGCAATTTTTTCAAATTTCTGTAAATCAATAAATTTTCATAACTGATGGAATTCTCTACCCGACCATTCACTGGATGGTGGCTTCTAAAGTGAATAAAGTGGCACAGGTACAAATTGGATTCAGAACATGAGTCCAATAACATTAGTGCTTAATTCTGGTTACACCTAAGAAAAAAATATATTTTAACTACCTAAGCATAATAAAATAAAATTCAATATTAAATTGTCCAAATTTTTATTAGACAAACATAAACTTTTTAACTCTCTATAAACTTTTCAAATTTATAAATATTCAACTATAACTTTCATTTTATCGTTTTTAAACCAAAACGACAGAGCTTCACAAAATATAAAGCATTAATCTACTTGTTGAACATCAGTTTCGTGAAATTAAATATTTATAGATACTTACATTCTTTTGTGAGAAATGAAAAATAAAGAAAAAACAAAATTGACCAAATACTTGTTTCTATCAAAACATATAGAGTTACTCTTGTAAAATTTGTAAATATTTATAGGGCCCACACACTGCGAGTTTTTAGCTATACCCAAATGGATAAATCTGTGCGGTTAAGGGTACATAACTGAAAAACATCCTTATTGTTGACGTTTTGCAATCAGATATATCAATTTACCCGTTCGGGTAAGGCGGTGTTAAAAGCTGGCAGCATGTGGATTCATAAACTTGCATTATATCATCACAGTCACTAGAATGTATTGCGACGGCCTGAGATTAATGTGCCGGTTGCTGTAATGGTGTGGTATCTGCAATTATAAAAGTAATTGTAGTAATCATTTGTAGAAATTTTACAAATATGAGTATAAAAAATATCGATATTTTCTTAAATTTGTCACTATGCAGAATACATTACATTAACACTGGTATTCTGTACTGTTGCTTAAATACCAAAGCATATGGTGATTAATTATTGTATGCTCTTCTTATGTAAGTTTTTACCAGCCTCTAGTTCTTAAGATAATTTACTTGTTTAAATGAATGTTGACTTAGTTTTATAAACCGATATAAATGTTTTAATTTTTTTGTTTTCATTATCTTAACACCAGGATATTCCCTTATACAAATTTCAAGAAGGTAATAATCCCGTCAAAAAGTATAAATTAATTATGCGGCCCGATGACAAAAAATAAATAAATGTAGTTATTCACATGTGTATATTAACTACTAATTTATTATTCAACATATTTTTAGCTGAACAGGGCTCGTCAGCAGAAAGCTTATTGTAGTACATATTATTATTTCATGTTATTAAAGGCAGAGGGACATATCAATGTTAAAAACCAAAAACATAGAGAATTACACAATTTACGGTGCATAGGTACATGTAAAATATTGAAAAAGTAATATATACCTATAATATATTGCATATAGAAACAATTACTCTTACCTCACAGGGTCTTTGGGAAATCCAAACATACGTATTTCTTCTCCTGTTCTTGAGTGACATCCACGAACTGCACAAGTTATTCATCCCATAACAAATACAATAATTTCTCACTAAGAGTTCCACTAGTCACGATATTGTTGACAATAAAATCAAAATAAACTTTAACTAAAGCACAATCCACTCCAGTTGATAGGTTGATATCACAGATTATATATACTCCCTGGTTGATATTAGACAAAGATTATATATTAGATAAAACGGAAGAGAAACGAACCTATTGACACTTGACTTTGAGCATGCTAGACTTAAGCCCATCACACATGATATTAGAAATTAACCAATAAACGTGTGTACAGAGAACGCCAGTTGCATTTTAATTGGCTGGCGGCTTTTTGTTGACGCGTTTGGGTACCTGTCTTGATTTCGCTTTACGCTGAATGTTATAATTATCATTTATATCTTTGTTCTCTTTTTATCACACGACGATATGACGAATAACATTATATCCACACCGTATCAACCATTTATGTAGTGTTCATATTGAGGTTATTTTTATATCTTTTTCTTATCTTATAATCTCTATCTGAACTTCAAGGAGTTTAATACATGGTTTAATTTGATATATTATATTTTTTATTTGTATGAAGGTGATTTTAACTATTTACACCTATGCGTAGGGTTGCATATCCGGATAAATATTTGAAATATAACTTTCGTCCCGTGTGAAAAATAATATTAATTTTCCTTAATCATAAGTAAATATGCTTAAAAGAATATGCTAGGAATATTCAGTTTGGTAATATTCTTAAATGAATATTTTAAGAATATTCAATTTGATAATATTCTAAAATGAATATTTTAAGAATATTCATCAGACTTGTTCTGCGAATATTCACTAAGGAATATTAATAGAATATTCAAAAATAATATTATTATTATAAGAATATTCTCAGTTGATTCGGAATATTCTTATACTTTTTGGTATATTTAAAGATTATTCTATGAATATCCCATGTTGTCTGGGTGTAGTGGGTGTCGCTTGCGACCTCTTGCTGGCGCACACGTTAGCAGCACTACCAGGGGCGGCCGCAGTGCATATTTAATACAGTCTCCCCCCCTGGTCCTGAACTCGTCTCGAGGAAGGGCCAGTAAACTTCCTTGGTCTTCCTCTTTTTCTTAGCGGGACTACAGGAGTCTCTTCGTCTTCTGTATTAGCTATAGTTAAGGCTGACATATGATATGTTTCTAGCCATGTTCGTGTGTCACTGGGATCTGAGACTTGGTAGCTTACTGGTGAAATTATTTTGGAAATTCGGTAAGGTCCATCTCTTTTTGGATGAAACTTGGTTATGATGGCTTTCGTCGCATTACTATGGGTGTGAGTATCAACCCATACCAGGTCTCCTACCTTGAAGGATGGGACATTGCGCCTGTTTTTGTCTGCATATGTTTTGTTTCTGTCTTGAAGTAATACAGCGCCCAGTGCGTAGCTGCTGGCATCTGTGCGGATTATGAATGGTTTAGTCTCATCACATTGACGTAGAATCGGAGCAGATGTGAGAAGATTTTTCAACGTATCACATGATTTCTTCTGCTGATCAGTCCATTGCCATGCGACAGATTCATTGGTTATGTCACTAAGTGGTTTGGACACAGCTGCGAAATTATTTATAAATCGACGATACCCACTGGATGTTTGTAAGAATGATTGTACTTCTTTTACGTTCCGAGGTGCTGACCGGGTAGCTATAGCCGCTGTTTTCTCGGGATCCACGGATATTCCGCTTTGCGTAATTATATGATCGAGATAAATAACTTTTTCGCGGGCGACAACTGATTTCTTGCTGTTAACACGTAATTTAAATTGTTGAAGTCTGTCAAAAACAGAATTTGAGTCTTTTAAATGCTCATCGAACGAGTTAGACAGCACGATCAGGTCATCTAAGTAAATAAGCAACAGAATGTCTTTGAGACCACGACGGAACCGGTCCATCAACCGTTGGAAAGTTCCTGGAGCACCTTTTAACCCGAACGGCATGCGCAAATAACGATAAGTACCGAAAGGTGTCACGAAAGTAGTTTTATCTTTATCACGTTCGGCGACGCGCACTTGGTGATAACTCATACGCAAGTCTATAGTGGACATATAAAATGTTGTTTTTGCGGCATGAAGTAAGTCATCCATTCGCGGCAAAGGATATGACGGACTTGTTGTAATAGCATTCAAATGTTTATAGTCAACACAAAGTCTAGTACCTCCGTCCTTTTTGGGAACTAAAACTACCGGAGCTGTCCATGCGCTTTCGCATTCTTCAATTAATCCTTCTCCTGAAAGTTTGTCTAGCTCGTTTTTCAACACTTGCTTTCTAGCGGGTGATAACCGATACGGTGGTAACGCTATACGTTGATGATCACCTGTGTCTATATGAAGCTCTGCATAGGGAGTTGCTTCTCCCCCCAACTGGAAGATATTCTCCCTTTCTTCAATAAATTGATCAAGGCGACATCTTTCATCAGGTGCCAACATAACACCTTCCTCTGTCCGTAAGTTTTCACAGCAGGAAATTTCAATTGATTGGTGCATATCGGATTCAAATGACAAACAAACCTAGTATGTGAATTATTTGAGAAAAACCATTGCCTTTTGGGAATGTCTAAGGCTATATCAGCATTTTGTAAAAAATCGGTACCTAACAATGTTTTGTTTTGAGAGCCTGGAAAGGTAATGCATTTAGTAGGGACGGCCCTGTCATTCAACATAACATCCACACAAGTAGTAAGAACATTTTCATTTTTTGCTTTACCATCTGCGAATTTGACTGAAATTAATTCGGATGTGAACGTTTGACCCTCATTTTTCAAAATTTGATACAAGGTATGGCTAGCAACACTTTGTTTTGCGGCCGTATCGATAAGGCCTCTACCATTATGACCCAAGATATTAATTCTTAAAATAGGTCTGGGTTGTGGATCGACTAATGTATCAACACTTAGAAATTCTACTGAAGCCGTATCTGAAATATTGCATTTAGGACATTTAGACCGAACAAACCCAGGATTACCACAACCATAACACGAGATAGGTGGGTTTGTCGAAGAAACGGCTTCAGAATTATTTTGTAAATTAGTTTCAACTTTCTTTGAATTTGCGTTTAGTCGCTTGCGGCATTCCTCTTTTATGTGACCGGGGTTTCTGCAATAACTACAGGAACGATTTCGCGATTTATTGTCTTTGAAAACACTACTATTCACATTAATATCAATATTCTTTTCGATGGTCTCCTCTATATGTCGCGCTTGCGAAAGCAATCCTTGAAAAGTTACAATTTTTTCACGCGGTATCTTTTCCCGTATATTTTTATTTAAAAGACCGTAAACCATGTCTAGTTGAATGTTCTCGGATAATGTGTTAGCCGGTAATTGAGCGATTATAGCACGCATTTTACACACAAAAATGTCCACAGGTGTTTTAAAATCTTGTTCGTTTGCAAATAACTCGCGGTAAACTCGATACGGTGGTTTTTGGGGACCGAACGTGTTTCTTAATAGATTTATTGCATCTTGCCACGTATTTGTCGTATTTTTAATGCCTTGACCATGTCGCTGCGAAACCATCAAGTAGCATAGGAAGTCCTTTTAGCGCGTTGTCATCGGTTATTTGTAAACAATCTTTATAAATGACTATCGCGTCAATAAATGCGTTGACGTCTGCGTCCCTCGCGCCATTAAATCGCGACGAGCATTTACAAAAATTACCACTTTGAGACGGAATGTTCAAATTAGGAATATCACGTACCGATAAACTGGCCAACAGCTGTTGGAATTGTTCATTTGTTAAGACAACTTGATTATTTACGTTTTCTGATTGTTTCGACATGACTGAGGATAAAGTTTCAAATTCTTGATTTCTTGCAGAACGCAAATTGTAGGAATGTTTACGTTTATCGGCAATTTTGAATAAAACGATTCAGGAGCATGCAAAATAAAGAACGTACTTACATTCAGAAGGCTTCAGTATCTTATTTTAGCTCTTACTTGATACACTCTGTATATGTTGAGACAGGTACCACCACTATATAAGCACTGAACTATAAAACCAGTCCAAGATCGACGTTGGCCGGGATCAGATTTCACAGTTTTTTAAAATAACAGGAAGAAAATGTCTCAAAAATGACTCGATATTACGAACTTATATAAAATAAATCGAACTATTTAAACCGGGAGTGTTAATTCGGTCCTAAATCACTTAAAGTGGGAGCGGAATTATAGAACACTCAATGTATTATTTGGAAGCAGATACTTTTTACTTTTTCTTGTCCAAGGATCGGAAAACCGGGATCAAGAACTGGGATCAGTCACGTTTTTCAAACACAACCTCACTTTTCACAACCGCGTTTTTCGGGTTTTCACAGATTTAACAAAAAAATTTTAACTCTGCCCTAAGTTGGGTGCCAGTGTAGCATTAACGTCTCGGGATTTTGGGTTTTCAGAGTAAGAAATACGTTAAAATAAATAGAAAAATATATTAACGTGAAAACACAAAGTATCAAACTTCGTTATTCATATTACGATGGCGGTTATCATACTGCCTCCCCTTCGCGCAGGTCGCCGTTGTAGTGGGTGTCGCTTGCGACCTCTTGCTGGCGCACACGTAAGCAGCACTACCAGGGGCGGCCGCAGTGCATATTTGTTACAATAGCCCATATTATCATTACTGCACAATATAATGATGACAAGTGTGGTATCGTTAAATTTGTTTTTGAATAATATATCCAGAATTGTAATATTATACCGGTTGTCCCATTTAAAAAATTATGTTGGGGTCACGTGACCCGAAATGACAGGAACAACGGAGATCATTTTATGATAAATATAAGCATCAGTTTGACTGTTGATATCTGCCAAATTTCATACTTGTCATATGAACAGTTTTCGAGAAATCGAACTGTCAAAACGTCGTGGGACACCCTGTATATATATATATATATATATATATATATATATATATATATATTGTGTAGTTTCTTGGGATTCGGTCCCTAGTAGTATTTAAAGTAGACTGTGAGACATAGTGTATACTCAATTTATTTTACTTTATTTTAACGTTTCGGCTGCAATCCAAGCCTTTATCAAAAACTACAATTTTTTTATAAAGGCTTGTGAATTTTATAAAAATAGTTGTTAATATTTTTATTATTTTTCTTTGAAGGTAAGCTTTCCTTTATTACCCAAATTTCTAACCTAATAATAATAATTAAATTATATGTCTATGATATTGGAAACATCTATAAATGGGAGCTCAAAAATATGATGAGCAATATCCAATTGTATCGAAAAGTCTTTTCATCTACCGTACAATTCACCTATTCTGTCTATTTGATATGAGATAATCATACAGTTCATACACATCTCTGTCAGTTAAATTAATATTGCATTCTGCCTCAACAAATTTTAATTTAGTGAATGACTGGTTAAAATGTTGAAATTGAGTAGATGGCTGGAATCATCAAGTAAATCTAAAAATCTCGTCGGTCCATTTGGCTCGTGAATAAATTCACTATGCTACAGAAAAAAACGTGAAAAACCTGCAGTACCGACGGGGAGGATGGGACTAGCGGATCAAGTTGAATCGTTATCGCTCCTGATGGGAGTGAAAGCGAAGTGACCACGCCTGCCTATGTTTGTAATAGAACAGTTGTGTCGATAAATGGAAGGAATTAGATGGTGAAGTGTTTCGACTATGATATCTCTTGAGTTGGCATTCATGAGGGTGACTGTGAGGACTTCTAAGATGACTTTTGTGTCGGTTGAGAGTTCGAAGGGAACTGGCGGCTTTTCGAGTGAGACTGGGGCGGTCTCTAGAGGGGGTTTAGGTATCATTAGCTTGTGGGTGCAGCGAGGGTAGAAGGCGGGGTGAGCACCACCGACATTTGTACATGTAGGAGCTCCGGACTTGGGGCAATTTTCGGGTCGGTGGCCTGTTTGGCCGCAAGAAGGGCATATCGGTTTAGACCGACAAGAGTCAGAGGAATGTCCGGTTTCCGTACATCGACTGCAATATTTCGGGACTGGGGGCAGTACCAGATAATACCAATTTTCCTTATTCTTCTTACCGATATTAATATATTCAAACAAGTAGGAAAAGCTGGAATAAAATATCATGAAATTTACACAAAGGTTAACTAATTAGGTCAAATCAAATATGATCTCATTCATACCTAATCGCCCAAAACTGTCACAACAACATATTAATTGCTTTTAAATGGATTTTGAATAATCTAGGATCTCCGTTTCTATTGTTATCACTACCTGGAGTTCACTAAATAGCGTAAATACGTCGAAAGTTATTTATTAATCATCTGTACCACTTATATAAATGAAATCAATATTGTAATAAAATGCATATATAATAAAATACCTAACAGGAGCTTATTCTTCCCAAGTATACTGCACTGTCACCACAAATGTATCACTCCCAAATATATTTGAAAGGTAATGGTATTAGGGTTCTATTGTCATCGCTGCCTACGGTTCACTATACAGGAAGACTGTAGCGAGAGTTGCTAACAACATTTATTTACATGAAGAAACGCTTACAATTCTGTTTAATTCTTTGAATCACCCTGAAATGTTTCAGATACATTTTTGAATTTATAATGAGCTCTTCAGTTATCAATATGATGAAAATACAATATAAATAGATTTAAGACTATCTCTTAGGCTTATTAATGGATATTCTACTTTCGAGGGTTGTCGGGAATACGAAGAAGTTGCTATTATTTTTTTTTCACGAGCAGATGTAGAAATTGTTAATACAAAATAGTAATGCCAGTATCTAAGCAAGTAATTTTCAAAATATTTTTTAAAAAAACCTCCTTTTGTAAGTCGTTAATCCGATACTATTACTGCTGGTATTGAAACAAGTTATTATCAAACATTTTACAGAAAATTTAGTAAAAGTGCTTAATCCGATATTGCAGGGATTTTTGTATTTTGCGATAAATGGGTGTTAGTTTTAGTTGTAACCTGTATTATGTTGCAATCATTTGGAGCAAAAATTTTTTTATACTTACCAAATATGTTATAATCTTTATGGCTAAATAAATATTATATTTCCATCAGTGTGATAGATTAGTTGGCTTTGAGAACAAATGAAGGAACTTTTTATCCTATACAACTCGAAAATCCAATTTTCGTGGCTCTATCGGGATGGGAAAGTAGGTAGTTGCACGGAAAAATGGCAAATAATGGCAAGGCAGGCAAAACAACTTCACAAAAATAACACTAGATGACACTTTTAAATTTCAAATTGTGGTTTAAAGCTTCAATCACAATGCAATTACAATTAGTGCTTAGAAGAATTGAATTCAGAACGTCATTGCAATCTTACATTCACAGACGATTAACTGATTTTTGGTTGCGCCCTCTTTGTATTATGGGCTAGAACAATTGCCAGTGTTGACGCTTGATAATAATATATCAATGTAGAAGTGTCAAAGCCATCAAATCAGAGAAAGTTTTGGAGAAAATTATTGATGAATATCACTTCCAACATCACAAAATGAAGATAGATTACTTACTAATATGATCAATTATGAATGCTGAGCTGCAATGACAACATACAAGGTTCTACGGCTAATTATAATTACTAAATATAATTGTTCACTATGAATGTATCTTTACGGTTTCGTTAACATTAAAACTAAGATTGAAAACCGTGTGTTTCATACACGGATATAGGAATATAAAATGGATTGCTAATCCACTGTTCAGTAAATGACTGTAGCATGCATTCCGCCATCACGTGACAATTTCTGTTGTCAACATTGAATATAACATCAACCATCTTTTAAAAATTGTATTTATGCGTAGTTTCTAAAAATAACTTCAATTTTCTTGTGGGTATATTACGGCTAATTTTCGTTGCGTTTATTGCGACTCAGAAGTAAGTATCCAAATATTATTAAATGAGATAATTTTGTAGCCATAGCGCACTAGAGAGCAGTTGGATATAATTTTGTCTACATGTTGTTTATTTAATGTTCCAAATACAAGTAGCAAATTCATAGCATTATAATCACAGTTTACTCGTAGGTCAGAGCATTATTTTAATATATTATTCAGAAAAAAAGTTCTTTAAAAAGCTATGGACTGTTTCTGCCGATCTCGTGCGTTCTTGATACGGGCGGGGATGTTGTATGCCAGTGAATAATCTTCCGGGAGAGTGAACAAATCTTGTTGTTGTTCTGAAGTGACACCATATCTAGCTTTCCCGGTACCTCAATACGCGCCCATAAATTCATCGAAGGTAGGATCAGACACATCTCGAATATGGTTTACTCCTTTCTTTAGATCATGATCTCCTTCGAATGGCGCTAGTCGATTTTGGTGAACTACTTTTGGTTTTCCTTTAGGGGATCTTGCTTATGCGACATATAACATCATTGATCCTTTTCTTGATTAAGTATGGACCTTACCATGATTTCTGTAATTTTGGAAAAAATCTTCCTCTCCTTGTCGGGTTGTGTAACCATACATTGTCCCCTTCTTTGAAACTGCCTTCTGTCGCCTACGTATCATACCGTTTTTTCATTCTGTCGCTGGCAACTTGATGATTCGCTGGAACAAATTCGTGCACATCGTCCATCCTTCTCAATTGGATCACGTAGTTTTCTCCTGCTGAATCTTCGCCAGACCGACAGCCAAACTCCAGGTCACAAGGGAGCCTCATTTCGCGTCCAATCAGGATTTTCACAGGTGTTTCACCCGTGGACTCATTGACGGTAGATCGATAAGCCAATGCGAATAGATAAAGATACTGATCCCAACCTCTATGATGGGTGGAAACTACTTTGGACAGGTTTTTTCCAATAGTCCTTGTTCGGAATTCATATTCCTGAAAAGAAAAATAATATACATATTCATTTTCACGCCGTCGTTCAATGGATCGTGACAGTTAGCGACAGCCGTTAACAGTATGTCCGAATCAAGAAAAAAGAATCAAGTGACAAGAAAGAGTAAAAGTCAGTGTGACATTTAATTTCCAGATTCTCATTACAAGAAATTTCTCATTCCAAATGAATTTCTGTTCCTTCGAAGGATCAACGGCATACACTATTTTAGTACAAGGACAGTGATCGTAGAAGTGACATTCATACAAGTGCAAAAAAGCAGGATCGGTTTTGGTCTAGCTAGAAAGCTAGATATTCTGTATATAGTCGTATTTTATTGTGTTTTAAAGTGTTTTGTAATAATTTGAATTCTATAGGTAGGGATTGCATGCTGTGGCCTCATAACCCACTATTGCATTAGTAATAGATACTCCTTCACAAATAGAGTATTAAGTCACCCTATTTTTCATTGGTTTTGATCGGGATAGAAGAACTTCACTACAGTCCACCGTCTTTGACAACAGCGAGTTTGTTCAAGGCGTCGCTGCGCAAGTTGGTAGAGCGTAGCTCCAAACTGGATTAATACACCAAATTACTCCAGTCCTTTTCATTCTCCGACCATTCCAGCTAACTGTGGATGGAATGCTGTTGTCCTGGTCTTCTTTATTCTCAGCTTGTCACAAATTTCCTGGAATACCTGGCACTCGAAATGTCTTCTTTGATCGCTGTGTACTTCCAAGGGCACTCCATATCGGTTAATAAATTCTTTCACCAATATATCCGCTACAGTTGTGGCCTCTTGATTAGGGATCGCATAAATTTTCACCAACTTTGTGAAATAATCCTTTATTACCAAGATGTATTTACCACCATTTTCTGTCGTCGGAAATGGTCCAGCAATGTCTAAAGCAATCCTTTCGAAAAGGCTTCCCGCATTATATTGTTTCATGGGTGTCTTTCTTTTGCGATGTCGTCCATTACTCGTAGCACAAGTCGTATATTTCTTACACCAGTCCTTCACGTCGTCGGAGCGGTTCATCCAATAAAACCTTTCACGGACTTGCTGAAGGATTTTATTCACTCCCAGATGACCTCCCGATGCACTGTCGTGTAACTTTTTCAGTACCTCAGCTACTCTCGTTCTCTGGATAAATAGCTGTCCCCTCATCTCGGAGTCCCACTAAGCCCAATATGCCTTGATTGTCGGTGAAAATCTTGACACTTTCTTTTTGCCAGGTAGGTCGCCGGTTTTCTTCCTTCCATTGCCGAATCTTCTTTAGGTGAGGATCATTTTCCTGAGCTTCTCTGATCCTGGTGGGTGACAATTCTTCGTGGACTATTGCAGTTCTTGAAACTGCAACTTCCTTAGATTTCGACTTGTGTCATTGAGAATAATCTACAAGGCATGACCGTCTAGGCAGACAGTCGGCTTTTCGGTGATTCACATCAGCTCTATTTCCACTCCAGTCTGATTTCACATGTGACTGGAGCTTTTGGGTTGCAGGAGTCCTGGGGAGCTTCGACGGGCTGCGTAGGGGCTCTAGCTCACCATACTTTTGCCATTTGATCTACTTCGACTTCTTTTCAGCCATACTCTTTATCAAATTGACGATCTCGTTCAGGATGTCTTCGTTATCTTTTTCTTGAATTGGTCCTAACTTTCTAATACGGCTGACCCTTCATGGCTTCTTTGCATTTAAGAGGTTCTTGGTTTGCAGGAGTCGTAGGACGCTTACACGAACTGCGTGTATGCTCTAGCTCGGCACAATTACAGCACCTGAAGCTATCGTGGCTACTTCATATTCAAGAGCAGCTGTCAATGCATCAACTAGTGTTTTGGGATGGGCTAAGCGATGCATCCTCTGCATATCGGGATCACGTCAGCCATCAATAAATGCCTGGATGCCCAGATATTCCATCATGTTGTCTGGTGCTGATGGATAAGCAAATCGAACGAGTCGGGCAATATCCACCTCATACTCTTGAAGGGCTTCGTCGCGTTTCTGCCTTCGGTTCTTCAGTTGGGACTGGTACAAATGTTCTAGATGTTCGTGACCATATCGCATGTTTAGCTTCTTCTTCAGCTGCTCGAAGTCATCCGTTTCTTCAAGTGGTATCGTCTGATGTACATCTAAGGCATCTTCCCGAAGCGCCATGGATAAGGTTACTGCCTTCTCCCTGGCGGACCAATTATTCACTCTAGCGGCTGCTTCAAATTGATCCACATAATTTGTCCACGATGTCTTTCCGTCGAATGTTGGAGCTTTGAATCGGGTTAAAATGCCAATCTCTTCTAACTTAGGGTGCGTTTCTGGCTTGCAGGGTTTTGTTCGATTGGTCTTCTTTTCTTGTGTCTTGAGATCTAATATCTGCCATATTTCACTCCTTGATTTCCTCGTCAATCGTTGTCATCTTATTCTCAATATCTGATTTTATTTTCTCGTGCATCGTTGTCATCTTATCCTCAATATCTGATTTTAGAGACAAAATTTTATTTTCGACGTCATTTTTTATTAATAAGATATCGGCAGAAATCTTGTCCATGCTAGCAGAAATATCGTTCTTTATAGCAGAAATATCGTTTTTCACTTTCGTTGAAATCTTCTCTTCCATGGCAGAAATATCGTTCTTCATATCACAAAAATCGGTCTTTATATCAGAAATTGACGAGATCAAGTTGGAAGTCTCGTCCTTGAATAAGAATGTTTCTGGATCGAAGCCATCACATGCCAGTGCCACTTTAGATCTTTCTACTAACTCGCTCTTCTTACCGGACACTTCCTCTATATCTTTTCAATTCTGCCATTAGTTCAGTCACTTTCAGGTCCCTTTGTCTCTTGACCATTTTTATGTAGCGATTTATTAATATTAACCCACTTCTGACAACAATGTAAGTGTTTTCCTTATTTATTTATACGAAGGGTGGAATAAATTAATATACACGTTATGTCTACTTCCTTAATTTATTTATTCACTAAACTATTCACTAATTTATATTATATACACAGGATATGCACTTAAATCAATTTATATAAACACTTCACTACTGTTTATTTACTTGTTCACTTGTTTATCTCACGAGATCACTTTACAAACTAACTTTACGGCAAACACGTAGTCTCTTTATTAACTAGAGAGCCTTCTGGAATATTATTTTTCGGGATGTTTCTCGAATGTCGGCTGAATCCTTAAAAGATCTTCGGAGAACATGTCTATAAAAAAACGGTCACAAAAAATCCCGATAGACCTTCCCAGAATTCGGCGCGCTCGCCATTTTTTTTAACACCGTTAACATAACTCGCGTCTAGGGGGACCGAGATACTCTGGCAGATTGGCTTCTTGACATATATGACAAGAACAAAGGCAACTATTTTTCACTTATAATTGCACAAGTGGTTTGTATTTTATCGGGTAAATTTGGGTTGTTTAATGAGAAACTGTTTCCTAGCAATTTGACGAGAATAACTGTCAACTATTAAAAACACGATACCGAAGGTGGAGTGTTTTTAGGTTGACAGTTATTCGAGTCAAATTGCTAAAGGAAACAGCTTAGAATTTGAACAACACAAATTTACCCAATATCAATACAAACCTCGAGTGTAATTCGGCAGGACAATTTAATGAATGAGAAATTTGGAAACATATCAATGCAAACTTTATTTATGAAACATTAAAAATAAACACATTTTTATTTTAATGTACAATTTGACACACCGAATCGACTCATTGTTAGTTCTTGAAAATTCAATAAGTTGTTGACAAACACGCCAAACTATTTATTCTGGTAACCAACACCGCGATAATTGATGAACAAATGAATAAGTGAAAAAACAACTAGTGTATTTGTCGCTGTAAAAGTTAAAGCTAACTTTTGCCGCTGTCAAAGTGACAATTGCACTGTGGCAAATGCGATTTTTTATACATGAGTTAAATTGTCACAAAAAAAAAGATTAATGAAAACAAACGTTTAAAGAACATCATTTATGGACATTCAAGAAACGGCTATTAAACTTTTAAAATAAATGTTTTTTAAATAATTAATATTTTAATATGTGTTTTTAAATAAAACTCAAGGTCTCTAGTTAATTCCACAATATAATACAAGTTATTGAAAATTCTAATTTTCAATAACTTGTATTATATTGTGGAATTAACTAGAGACCTTGAGTTTTATTTAAAAACACTAATATGAGCATATTCCACGAAGTAAGGGTCGAGACAGTCAATTTCATTTTAATATGTATTATTATACAATATATTCATAAACATTTCAACATATACCATGAATAATAATTAACAAGCTATTTCTTTTCAAACTCATTTTTAGGTTTAGCAGAATATTATTATAAAAAAATTAAATACTAACGGAAATTATGTACCTTTCACTATTACTTTCTTGCTTCTTATTTAAAACTTTCTCAAATATTGTGAAAAGGAGCTACTGAAAAGATGGTAACCGCAGACATGCACGTTTCTTGCTCATTAGTCGTCCTCAGTACGGTATAACCAAGTCAGGGTGTAAAACCTGGGAGCAAAGCTATTGACTGAAACTTGAGAAAATACAACAGATTTCAACGGGACAGGCGGGACAGTTATATTGTCTCGAAAATTCGAGATGTTCCAATATTGATGTCACAAATATTGCATTTGGTATTTGGCAAAGGGCAAAGGAAGAAGTATGCAAGACCATGTATTTACATTGAAACAAGTAAGAGACAAAAAACTGAGCATAAATAAAAAATTGTACCTCGGTTTTATAGATATACAAAAAGAACTTGACAGTGTTCCCAGAAATCAAATATGGAAAAGTCTACAACAAAGAGTAGTTGAAGCAAAATTGAGAAATAACATTAAATGCATCTATATCTATAAAACAACCAGGAACCGGTTAAGAAAAGATAATGAACAGTCCGATGACTTCATGATAAAGGAAGTATTAAGACAGGGAAGAGTACTGAGCCCGGCGTTATTCATAAAGATAATGGATGATGTACTAAAGGAAGTTAAAACAAAAGTTAAACAAATACAAATAGGATACAGAGATGTGGAAATAGTGGGAAATATCCGAATGTGTTTTTGCCGGCGATTTAGTACTGTTCGTTAGAAACGAAAACGAGTTGAAACATAATTTAATAATATGGAAGCACATATTAAAAATATGAAATATAACCATAAATATGGAGAAGACAAAAATAAAGGTGATTAGACAAAACGCAGAGAACCTTAATGTCGAAATAGATGAAATATAGTTAAAACAAGTGAAACGTTTCAAATATCTAGGAGTCGACATAGAGACTAATGGAAAACAAGAGGAAGAAGTGAACGAAAGAATAAGTGCAGCAGTCAAAGATTATTACTCGTTAAATAGAATAGAAATTACAACTAAAACCAAATTGAACGTGTACAAGTCAGTTTTTCGACCAGTCTTTATGCATGGTAGTGAAAGTACACTCAAAAGTAGAATACAAGCAACCGAGATGAAGTACTTACGCAGAGTCAAAGGTGTCACCAGAAAAGATCGAATACGTAATGAAGCAATAAGGGAAGAATTAAACATAGAATCTATACTAAAAACAATTGAGAAACAACAACTTAGATGGTTTGGACAGATCTGTAGAATGGGGAACAACAGACCTATAAAATTAATCTGGCAAGCTAAAGATGTAAGCAAGGGGAAAAGAGGACGCCCGAAGAAAACATGGGATAGCACAGTAGCTGAAATTCTACTGAAAAAACAAATTACATGGCCAGAGGCTGCAAAAAAAGCTAGAAACAAAAAGGAATTGCAGAGGTTTGTCCTAACGAATGTTTTTGAAAAGGTGTATAAAACAAATGACTAAATTCTATTTTCTCAAGACTGCTTGATTTGCAATAAAATAAAAAAATATTTCAAGCACAAACCATTGGTATGTTAATAATTTTTTAACAATAATATTGCTTGAACACTTGAGTTAACCCTGCTTCGGGGGAGTAGGAGGGGGTATACATTTTTATCTTTTTATTTACGTAACTAACAGTGGGTGTAGTTCGAAGGGGGTGTATTTTAGAACACATGTTTATTTGGGAAATTCTTATTTTGATCCCAACAATACGTCCTTGAAATATCTATATCAAATTAAACCACCTTGTATAATTATAAAAATAAGGAATTGTCACTTCTTTCGTTATAATCGATATACCACAACCAAATACAACATGAAGAAAAACATTAAAATGGTCGACTAAACGCGCGGAATCAAAGTAAAAAAATCCCATGCTTCAAATATGTCAAGAAGCCGATCTGCCAGAGTATCTCGGTCCCCGTAGACGCTAGTGTTAACATAAGTTTACAGGACCGTACTTAGTATCTACTTCGGTGTACAAGTTCGTAACAATATTTTTTTAGATTCCGAAATGGCCCCAACAGCAATCCTAGCTGCTTCCATTTTTTTTAAATACACAGCCTGTGGCGTCATGTCAAAGTTGAAAAAAAGATCGTATTTCCTTTGTTTTTCATTTGACGCCAAAAAATTTACTGACATTTTTCATAGATAACACGTTCTACGTCTTTTAGAGTTAACATTTTTCTTTAGACCGTACATCAAAACATTTATTTGGGAAAATTCACAAATTTACTAGAATTTTTTAGCTAAAGGATCTCAATCATATAAATATAAATGATGTCAGAGTACTAAGAGGAGCTGTTGGTGGTGGATCAGACCATTTTCTGGTGCGAGCCAAAATATTCTCTTCACTAAAATATAAAGTACAAAATAAAGACAGCCAAACGATTGACTCACAAGAAGTGTCACATACAAAATATAATCTTGGTAGCCTGATACATGACAGTACAATCCAATTATATCAACAAAGACAAGACAATAAGCTGATACCAAATTTTCAAGACCTCACATTTCAAGAAACCTATACTAACATCATCTCAAGTATACACGAAGCGGCTAAAGAATCATTAGGAACACATAAGCAATATGTAAGTGATAATTTGGGGTGGAATAAAGATATAGAAGTTTTAGTAAAACAAAAGAAAGACTTATATCTAAAATGGTTAAACACAAAAAATCCAGATGATCTCGAACACTACAAAATGATTAAACGTGAAACAAGAAAATTGATTCAGAAAGAAAAAAATGAACTTTGGGATAAGAAATGTCACGATATCAATACCTACATTGGAGGACGGAAAAACACAGAAGTTTGGAGATTCATAAATTCAGTTCGAACATCACATAAGGAAAGATCACACATACATATAATAGAAACAAAAAAATGGATAGACTACTACAAAAAATTACTTACTGAAGACAGACAAGAATATTTGAATGAATCAATTACGGAGAAAATAGATATACAAGGCGAAAACGTTGGAATCACTGAGGATATGGTCAAAAAAAGAAATAACAGGTTTGAAAAATGGAAAAGCGTGTGGCCCTGAGGGTGTGTGCGCTGAACTTCTGAAGAATGGAACAGATACATTGTTCGGGGGTCTAGCATACATATTCAACTTGTGCATTGATAGACATCTCGTTCCAGAAGAATGGAAAACTGCATATATAGCACCAATCTATAAAAAAGGCGACAGAAAACGATGTGAAAAGGAATATCCGTAACAAGTGCAGTCAGTAGACTGTATGGACGAGTACTGAGAGATCTTATAGAGGATGAAATTAAAGGTCAAGAAGAAGACGAACAAAGCGGATTTCGTGCTGGAAGAACATGTAACGATAATATATTTTATCTCAAACAAATTATTGAAAAGAAGACGGCACCTAACAGAGAAATACATATAACATTTGTAGACTTACACAAAGCATACGACACAATACCAACGGTGAAACTCTGGGAAGTTCTAAAAGACACCAACATCAATCACACTCTTATTACAGCTCTACAAAATCTTTATAATGGAGGAAACTCAAGAGTAAAAATAGAAAAATAGATCACTGATGAATTTACACTGAATGAAGGTTTTAGACAGGGATGTTGTATATCGCCAACATTGTTCAAAATCTATGTGGCAGCTGCTTCAAAACAATGGAAAAGGAAAATTCATGGAGTGGGAATAGAACTTGATAACACAACACTTCATACTTTGCAGTTTGCCGATGATCAAGCAATTATATCAAATGATAAGGAAGATATGGAGTACATGAAATCTTGGGTCTAAGGGTCAACATTCAAATGACCAAATATCTTTGTATCGGTGGTTCTCCAGTAGTAGTGATCTAACATTAACCTTTCACTGGTAACGCGCGGTCCCTGAGACCGAGGAAAATTTGTTTCTCGTTTTAAAACGCAACGCATCTCTTTCTCGCTGTGCGCCGCCAGGTACCTTCTACCCTTATCATTGGCCACTTATCGTTTTTCTGCTTTGCAAAGTGGCGGTGTGACACACCGACGTTACCAAAGTCGTATTTTTTGGGGGTGAGCATTAAATGCTTCTTTATTTTATTTTTGCTTATAAAATTACATTTTAGTTTCTACTATTCAACTATGTCTTACGAAAAAGAGCAAGAGGCATTGCAAAAATTATTTGATGAGGTTCCAACTGATTCCTAGGCCGGCGAACCAGAAGATGATAATGTAAGTTCTTGTGTTGATAGGTGTATAAGTATGTGTTAGTTTGGTTTAAATGTTCATTTATCTATGGACACCTGAGGGAAAATATTGAAGTAATTATGTTATTTTGTTCATCAGTTAAGAGTTTTAGCATTCGTTTTTGTATTAAGAAGTATATTTGATTTTTTTTCAATTTTTAAATATAAGGTTACCAAAAATTCAATTGATTATTTATTATTAGGATTTTCATTATAAAAATAACGGGACATACATCATAGCATATTTTAAAGCATCGGAACTGTTACAGGGCCAACAACTAAGATATATTTTTTTATGAAAAAAAAAACGTGAAAAAATCGGATCCAAAATTGGTCTTATAGACCGACGTTACCAGTTATGTACCAATTTAACCACGTATAACACGGAAGGTTAAATAATGATCGAACAATGACACAGTGTCAAGCCTATAACTATCTGGGAGTGAAATTTGACCCAACTGGGACAGAAAACAAAGAAATAGAAAGTAGAATAACAACAGCGAAAAAAGCGATATCTGGTCTCAATGGCATTCTGTGGAATAAAAATATTACAAGGAACAGAAAATTAAATATATATGAAACTTCAGTAAAAAGCAGCCTATTGTATGGATCTGAAAACTGGAGACTAACAGAGAAATATAAAAAAAGATTAGAAGCTGTTGAAATGGATGCGATGAGAAGATCACTCAGGATTTCAAGAAGAAATAGAATCAGGAATGACACCATTGAATAAATAATGGGGATTGAAGGTACCATTATCGATGACATAGAGAAAAAACAACTTACATGGTATGGGCACATACAACGTATGTCAGAAACAAAACTCCCTTAACAAGTAATGAACTGGCAACCGATAGAACGTCGGAAAAGAGGAAGACCGAAAACCACTTGGAAACAGGGCGTGGTTAAAGCCATGAGTGCCAGAAACCTGCAAGAAGTGGACTGGGACGACAGGAAAAGATGGAGGCAAGGCGTCGGACAACGTCGAGAGACGTCCTAAACCGGCCAATATATAATACAATGTTTGAGATATATATATATTTATTGGTTAATTGGCAGTATGAAAATTTCCAATTTATATATAATTAATGGTTCTTCGCCAACTTCTTTTATAAAAAATAAAACTTCAAAAGCTTTTCTTTTTCCAACGTTTCGACTCCTTTATTTAGGTTCATCATCAGGGCAATTTGTATAATACACATAATGAATGTTCTATTACAATTTCGTTATAAGACAATCTGCAACAATACCTTATACTAATGAAAAACTTTTCTTATTTTTATTTAAAAATGATATTAACATTATTTAATCAAAGTTGAAAATATAAAATTGAGAGTTTACAACAAACATTAGTTAAATATCCCTATTTTTTCTCATATTACAAAGCTTAAAATTGAAAAACTCACCAGCTACTATAACATATCCAATTAAAAAAAACCTAAAAGGATATGTTAAAGTAGCTGGTGATTTTTTCAATTTCAAGCTTTGTAATATGAGAAAAAATAGGGATATTTAACTAATGTTTGTTGTAAACTCTCAATTTTATATTTTCAACTTTGATTAAATAATGTTAATATCATCTTTAAATAAAAATAAGAAAAATTTTTATTAGTGTAAGGTATTGTTGCAGATTGTCTTATAACGAAATTGTAATAGAACATTAATTATAAATAAAGGATTCGAAACGTTGGAAAAAGAAAAAAGAGAAGCTTCTGAAGTTTTATTTTTCATGGAAGAAGTTGACGAAGAACCAATGATTATATATAAATTGTATTATATATCCAGTAGATAGCAAGCACCCCTGCTCTCAAACTTAATTATTCAGAGCTATTCCGAAATCCGTCAACCAAATAAATCTTTACTTCACATCCTAATTGAACAGTACCTTAAGATGTTACTTCTGATTTCACAAATTTTGTGTTTAATAGTTATATTTTCGAAAACCACAGGTTGGGTAGCCTCGAAATGACCTCAATGTTGTGCTAGAAGTCAAAAATTAAAATTATGAAATGGAAATCTAATATGTACTTTAAATATATATGGTTTATTTTCTTTAAAAAGTGGTTGATTGAGTAAAAACAACCATGCTACTACGCTTTGTTTTAAATAACTATATGAAAAACTATTAGTTTTTTGAAAAACAAACAGAAAATCCATGAAAAATTCAATCAACAATTTCAATGTTTTGACTTATTCAGTGTCAACAGCTTAGTAATTTCTGGTAAATTTAATGTAGCCAATGTAAATAGTCATGCGATGGCGACTTGCATACCACAGTCATTTTAGTAAAAGTTGACCATAAGGGCTGGCAATCCGTTTTGTTTTCCTATATCCGTGGTTACATAATATGGACGAATCCGACGGCGGTTATTCTACACTGGACGGGACTAACCAAAAAGCAAGATAGGCTACACTAAATTTGCAACCTGAAAAGTCGAAAGGAAAATATAAACATTTCATGGATTGGTGTTTATTGTGTTGCAAGGTACAGAGAAAATGTTATTTCCAACAAATCATTTGCCATTTTTTATGACACGTGTTAAGTATTCATTAATTTTATTTTAATTTGTTATGATCTATATTTAATATGTAAGGTTATTTAATAATAAAATGTAAATGTTAATATCTCATGCAAATCGTTGGTGGTATTTTTACACCTAGCAGACATACGGTACATACACATTATGTTCAGTTTGAAAACCCAGTTCTCCAAGCAGAGAAAGAGAAGCAGAACAGTTGTCGAAGTGAACCGTTCGTAGTTAATATTTAACGCACTAGTGTCAGGAACTTTAATAAAACCCATTGAACCCATGCTACAGTACACAATATCGCTTTAAAGAAGGGTTGCAACCCCGCAGAAGATCATCCGAGACATTCAGGTAAGAATACCATCTTGGGCGATTTGCTTGCATCATATTTTTTTTACATATAATTTGTAACCTTTCTTAACTTAACGAAAATATTTTTATTTTCCGAAACATTTTTTGGTCCTTCGAGATGGATGCTAATTTTCAAACTTGGCTATGAGAAATTTGAAAATATAAATTTTCATATCAACTTTTTATAAATCTCAAGGTTAACTGGCATTAGCATTCTCGATAATTAGTTATTTTTACTTTCTCCAAAATTTGACTATTCAAACATAAAATACTAAGTTTAAATAAAAATAAGTTGACTCTATTAATACAGTTTGGCCCAATTATGCTCTTTAAATAGCTCCATTCTCAAGTGTACTAAATATTTATAATTCATTGGATTCAACTCTAGTTACTCAATAAAAAATAATTATTGAATTGAAGATTGAATCTTATCTCTCTATTCACTTATTAGATACATACCTATTGTGTACTGGTCTTATAATTTAGTTGTCTCAGATTATTAGGTAGTATAAAGATTGAGTGGAATATTCATTAGACGCGTTAATTTTAATTTCTCAAATTAGGTATTTTAGCTTGAGTTGTATAACTTTAATCTGTATGTACCTATATAATATATTTATCAATTGAAATTCATTAGTTCTGTGTTCGTAAGTTTTATATAGGTAAAAGGTTTGGCATTAGAATCTGATCAATCTTATTATTATATCACAATGGCGGTTAGATTACGTCAAGCAAAAGCTCTTAGAGACTCAGCCTCTGATAGAATTTCGATACTGCATGATCTTACCATACAAGCAGAGGGGGATCAAAGTGCTCATAACCATTTTAAAGCTAGATATGCTGAATTGAAAACATTTTACATTGACTTTAACCTTCAGCATTCTACAATTATTACTGCTCTGGCCGCAAATGAGGAGGCAGATCTGAATATTGAAACATTGCTCAGACAGGAAGTAGATAATAAATATTTTCATATAATGAGTGCTTATTCTGATTTGTTTGATACTTACTCTACATTGCATTCCAAGATCAAAGGTTCCAATGTAAAGCTGCCAAAATGGAATATACCGGTTTTTTCAGGAGATTTAAAATTCTTTCTCTTATAGATACTAATGTCGTCTCTGTCTGACGAGGCTTCAATTCTCATTAAAAATATTAAACTTACAGAAGCTAATTTTGACTAAGCTTTTAGTAAATTGATTAGGCATTATCAAAATACGCGTGCGTTAGCCATATTTTATTGGGAACAGGTTTATAATTCTCGAAAATTAACTTCGGAAAACCCAAAATATCTTAGACAGCTTTTGGCTCTTTTTTGTTTGATAACTTGGAAGCTCCAAAACATTTGGGGTTACCGGTCCGAGATTGGGATTTTGATCTATTTCACCTTTTAAGCAAAAAAATTGATGTGGAAACTTTACAGCGATTCGAACAAGAAAATGCCACTTTTGCGTCCGAAATTCCTAAATATGATGATTTATATAAATTTCTTGGAAAGCAATGCGATGCTTACGATTCAGTTGTTTCAATCCAACCTCCTAAGAGAAATAACTCAAGTGAAATCAAATGAAAAATGCTAAACCGTACAATTCTGCATGTCTTGCTAATGTTGCAGATCTAACTAAATGTGCGATTTGTAAAAATAATCACTCGATTTATAAGTGTCCTGATTTTTGTGCCAAGCACCCAAAGGAAAGGTACGAGATATCCAAACGATACAAGTGGTATACTAATTGTTTCGGAACCAAACATACTTCAAATAATTGTATTTCTAATGGTGGTTGTAGAATTTGAAATAAAAGACATCACACTCTTTTACATTTCGATCAACAACCTTTAGTAAATATCAATATGACTGCTATGGATGCTCCCTCTTCTTCCAATTCAACTCAAATTTCTAGTTTAGATCCTATTGATCCTAAAATCGCCTCTGTCTTGCACACGTCAGTACGTTCTACTAATTTACTTCATACTGCCCAGGTTGAGGTACTGGATTGCCGTGGGAACTTTCAACAGGTTAGAGTTTTAATTGATAACTGTAGTCAAGTTTCTTTAATTACTGAAAAATGTGCTAGCAGATTGGGTCTACCAAGATGTAACAGTCCTATGCGAATAGGAGGAGTCTAAGATATTGGAACTTTCTCTAACAAGTCTCTAAGTTATATTTTAAAACCTTTGAACAAGCCAATTCCCTTATTCAATTTGGATGCTCAAATAGTGTCAACAATCTGTAACAATATGCCCGTCCAATCATTTTCAGTTGATACATATCCCTGTATTTCTAAGTTGGAATTGGCTGATAAGATGTTTAACATTTCATCTCCTATAGATATGTTACTGGAATCAGATATATTTGCCAAAATCTTCAAACCTGACAGAGTTCAAACAGCAAAAGGGGAACCGATTGCTGTTAACACTCAATTTGGTTGGATTTTAATGGGGAAAATAAATACCGCCAATAAACCATTAGTCTCACACTCTTTTTTTCATCATGTCTTACATCCCTCGATAATACCCTTCAAAAATTTTGGGAACTTGAAAGTATTCCTCGGTCTTCACCTATTTCTGATGATGATAAAAATGTGAAATGATATTTCAAAAAACTCATAAAAGAATATCTACAGGTCGTTTCAGTGTTACTTTTCCTTTTAAAACCGTGGATCCATTTTTGGGAGATACCAGAATATCTGCTCTAAAGAGATTGAAAAATATGGAAAACCGTCTTTCGAAAAATTCCCAGCTTTACAATGAATATAACAGCTTTATGATAGATTGTCTTTCCAATGGTCACATGGTTGAGACCTCTCCTATTTCTTCATTCGACAAAATCTATTATATCCCACATCATTATGTACTAAATCCTAATAGTGCTACAATCAAGCTAAGGGTTGTATTTAATGCTTCCTGCAAATCTCCTGCAGGTTTCTCGCTAAACGACACTCTTTTCATAGGGCAAAAGTTGCAAAAGGATGTAATTGAAATTTTATTGCGATTCCGACTTCATCCCTTCACTTTTATTGCTGATATTAAGCAAATGTATAGGCAAATATCAATATCGGAAGAGCAGCAGAATTACCAAAGAATTCTTTGGCGCTTCGCTCCGGAAGATCCCGTTCAAGATTTTAAGCTTACTACTGTTACTTATGGAGTATCGTCCGCTCCTTTCTTGGCCCTTCGTACAATTCAGCAGTTAGTACAAGAGGGAAGGGAACATTTTCTTCGAGCTGCAAAATGTTTATCCTCTGATATCTATATTAACAATATTATCACAGATGCCTCAACCCTACAGGAAGCCAAACTTCTCCAATCAGAATTAATTTCCATGCTGGACAGAGAAGGTTTTCTCTTTCGAAAATGGGCATGTAATAATCCCCAGTTAATGCAGCTATTAGCTCAGATTGAAGCTATTCTCAACTCCAGGCCGCTCTATTCTTCAAGTTCAGACCCCAATGATTTGTCCGTGTTAACCCCAAGTTATTTACTTATGTTAGAGCCGCTAACGGCAGTTGCCGATCCGGATCTTTCCCATTCAAATATGAATCATATGGATCGATGGCAGCTTATACAAAGACTACTGCAAGATGTGTGGAAACGGTGGCACAGTGAATATTTAAGTACACTCCAACAACGAAATAAATGGCTAAATCAACAAATTCCACTCAAACTTAACGACCTAGTTATTATTAAAGATGACAATGTCCTATCTTTAAATTGGAAATTGGGAAGAATTGTGAAGTTATTTCCGGATTCTGATGGTATCGCAAGAGTTGCTAATGTCAGAACCACTCAGGATCTTTTTCAAAGACTAACGGTAAAGTTATGTCCTTTACTAACATGCTCTAAATAAGTTAGTTAAAATACTATGTATTTTGGTGGGGGATACGTTAAGTATTCATTAATTTTATTTGAATTTGTTATGATCTATATTTAATATGTAAGGTTATTTAATAATAAAATGTAAATGTTAAAATCTCATGCAAATCGTTGGTGGTATTTTTACACCTAGCGGACATACGGTATATATACATTATGTTCAATTTAGAAACCCAGTTCTCCAAGCAGAGAGGGAGAAGCAGAACAGTTGTCGAAGTGAACCGTTCGTAGTTAATATTTAACGCGCTAGTACCAGGAACAGTAATAAAACCCATTGAACCCCAGCTACAGTCCACAATATCGCTTTCAAGAAGGGTTGCAACCCCGCAGAAGATCATCCGAGACCTTCAGGTAAGAATACCATCTTGGGCGATTTGCTTGTATCATATTTTTTTTCACATATAATTTGTAACCTTTCTTAACTTAACGAAAATATTTTTATTCTCCGAAACAACACGTTCATCTCATAACATTAAACGGTACAGTGAAAATAGTTCCCACCTTTCTTTTTGTCATTTTAGAATCGAATCATTTTATATGTAGAATAAAAACTATTGTGTGTTCCACGTCGCGAAAGTGGTTTTTCGGGCCTCTAGAAGTGGCTATGCTCGGCTACGCCTCGTGCGAATTATACTAGACCCAATTTGATATATATATATATATATATATATATATATATATATATATATATATATTGGGATGATAGTGCCTTAAAACTAATTTCTACAAAGTTTCGACATTACAAATGAATTATAATATTAAATAAAAATTAACCGTTTTATAATTTTTGTTTATACACGATAATTACCACTCAAAGTATAATTCAATAAATCTGTATACAATTGAGGTGGTAGAGTTTTAGGTAACTCATTTATTTTTGAGTACGTTTTTTCGTAAAACTCTTCTTTGAGATTTTCATAAACTTCAACCAGACGTAAATCCTCGAAAAGATTATGAACTTTTCGAACTGAATTTTCATTATTTTTCCCATAATGTTCACGTAGAATTTTCCTTTGAGCTTCGTTGCTCCTTCTGTAAGCCTCAATCGCTAACCAGGAAGTCCTACCTTCGGAAATATCCGTACATTCTTTGAGCTTCTCACTGAAAGGAGTCATTATCCCTTTCACGTCGTCCTGCAACAAGTCTTGAGTTAAAGCAGTGCTAAACAATAAGGATATGGTTGGGACTGATAAAATTAAATGTTTCATAAACCAGATAGGAAAAAGAGATTTTTTGGGTTTAGTTGATTAGTAATAGAAGATAATATAAACTAGGCTTAAGTGATATCCGAAGTTTTCTTTCAAGCTTCAGCGGACGAGGAGTAAGTAATATCAAATGAATATCAACGTGTCTGTCTTTTGTGAAAAAGCTAGGAGTGTAAAAACAGATGTAAAGTAAGAGTGAATACTTTAATAGCTAGTCAGCAGAAGTTAACTGATAAGAACGAATAAATAAACAAAGAATCCACGTTGGAATATCCTACAATGTTGCCAAATCGTGAAGAAAGTCTATACTAAAGGGAGTATATAGTAGTTAGGATCTTCCGTGAGAAAGCTGCTTACATACTGCGAAGCATGAACGATACAAATACAGACATAAAAAATCCAAAATATCTTTAAAGATATAGGCAACAATATAAAATTGATAGATGAGAAATTGATAGTGGTAATAAAAGAGTTGAGAAAAGATAAATTCGAAATTGAAAAACTAAAAGTAAAAATAAAGAAAAAGATGAAAAAATAGCAGCTCTGAAAAGATAAGTCAGGAAAAAGATTGGTACTGAAGGAAATAAAAAATAACCGAGGAAATAATTGAAAAGGTAGTTAAAGTAATGGAGGGAATTGGAATAGAAATTGACCCAAGATTCGATATTGACGAAGTCAGAATAATTGGAAAATCTAGAGATGGAGTATAAAGACCTAGAGTCTTAAAATAAAAAACTGGAAGCAAAACATTTGAAATACTTAAGCAATGCAAAAAAACTAAAATGCACTAAGATCTGGATCGATGAGGACTATCCTAAAGGAATTGTTTGGGAACGGAAAAAGTTATATCCGCAGCTAAAAGAGGCAAGAGGCAAAGGTTATAAAGCTGTTAATGAGTACAGGGCGTCCCAGGAGTCCGTACCAAAAACTTGAGAGATGACATAGAGACTAAAAAAATTTATGGTATTTCATATAAAATGTATTTTACACCCTTCGTTAACGAACCATAAGAGTCTAAATTTTGGAATTGAAATTTTTATTAAATGGCTGATTCGAAATCAGTATAATTTCAACCGTTATTTAATACCATAATTGCACACTTTTTGGAGGTATCAACAAGTCTACGCTAGAGGTAAGTCGCCTATTATGGGGTACCATTTTAATTTTTACAAAAATTTCATATTTTTTATTTCTGTTTAGCTTTCGGTTTAGCAACATTGATTACTCTTTATACTAGCAAGACAGTTCTGAATAAAAAAACGGTTGAAACTAGAATTATTTTATAAAAAAATTTTTCAAAAATATTTTGTCCACCCCATATTAGGCTACCAGGTAGCCTAATATGGGGCCCTTATAGGACTTAATATGGGGTACCTGGACCTGATATGACCCAATACGGGGTACCTGAAAAACAATGTAAATAGTGCAATTATGTATAGTAGGTACAACAAAATAAAAAATCTTACTCAAAAACTTTTAAATTTTATTTAGAGATGATACAAATCAATCAAATCATACAGTTATTAAAACTCAAATAGAGTGTATCTGAAGATTCACATGAAAATGAAAACATATTTTTTTTTCAGAAACAAAGAGAATATTAAATCTTATTTAAACAAACTATCTAGAATAGGAACATACATAAATTAAAAACTCCTACAAAAGTCACAAATGTAGTTAGGCGTGTCATTTCCGGCACAGTGGACATGGGCCCATTCCAAACATCCTTCACAGTGAACCCACTCATCTCCACTTCTATCATCTTTAAAGATGATGTGACAAAACATGCACTCTGCTTCCATTTCATCGCAATTAGAATCGTCTGATTCTTGAAAATGCATCTCGATATCTGACTCAGATGATGAGTCTCTCTCAGTCTGTTTCTTGCGTTTTTTATCTTTCATTTTGTTGGTAGTTTTCTCTTTGCTTAATATCGGTTTTGATTCGCTGAAAACTTTTCTATTGGGAACATTTTTTATTCTTTTTTTACACTCTCTTCCAGTTCTTCTTTATACGGTTTACTTGTAACCACCACACACTTGTCCCCTCTGTTTTTTTCTGTTCATCAATTTTGATGCTCAAATTTGTAATAGGCAATATATTTCTGGGTAAAATCAGTTTTTTAGGAGGAGTGGAGCATCTCCTCAGAATTACACTTTGAAGTGCTTGGAATGGCATGATCTGCAACTAATTTTGACCTAACAGACAGAGCACCAACCAAACTATTTGTTGTCGAGATGCTTGGTATGGAAAAATCTTTTGGTATTCCTTCCATATCATTTGCCATATCACCAGCATCCACCACACCATCATCATTCACCAGATCCCCAATATTTTCTTTTGTATTTTCATCTAAACTGTTTTCAGCAAAATCGTAATCTCGAAAAAAATTTCGGTTTACTGGAAACATTCCTGTCGTTCTAAAGCAGTTAGTTGCCGTTTCCACCGTAGCTGCTCTATTGTATACCATGCCAAAAAGCTCCGCAATTTGGTAAACTGTCACCACACGACCAGGATGTTGCTTAAGCCATTGGGAGATTTCCTGTGCATAGTATGTTTTAAACGGCGACATAAATGCAATATCTAACGGCTGCATTTTATGGGTAGAATGGGGTGGCAGGCAAATTATTACAACATGAGCTCTTGCAACATTAACTACCTCCAAATTCTTCGTATGTGAGTAATGGCCGTCGAAAATGAGGACAACGGGATCTTCTTCAGTTGGCTTGGTGAATTTTATAAAATGGTGCAGCCACTGAACAAATATTTCCTTTTGAATCCAGCCCGACTGGTGACTGCGTATATTGAACCTGCCGGAGCATCATTCATCAATTCAATCTTCAGATTTTTTCTGGGGAATATTATCAATGGTGGCACATATTGTCCTATGGCATTGAAACAAAAAACCACAGTTATAGTAGATCCTCGTTCTGCGGATGTTTTGGTTCCTATTTGTTTTTTTCCCTTCCGAGCTATCACTTTAATGTGCTTATGTTGAACATTTGATATCCCAGACTCATCTCAGTTATATATCCTGGATGGATTAGGCCCAATTTCATTCATTTGAGGTTTATATAAATTAAAAAAATTGGAAAAGTTATCAGGGCTCTGGATGACGCCGAAGGAAACCTTTAAACCATTTAGAGCCTGTGCGCTCTTTTATATTGTTAGAAGGATTAAAACGCTGAGGGTGACTATTCAAAAAATTAATTCATAACATTTACTAATGAAGGAACAAAATGAAAGAATAATAATTTTATAGCTAGTTACGGGATACAGTAGTCGAATCCCTCGATGAAGGCCTGCTGGTATTCGTCCAGTTGGATAGGAGATCAAGGCTCCGGAAAATATCAGCAATACTACGCCTCCAAGTCCCGCAATCGTGACCCAGTTTCAGGGAGAAAGGAAAAAAAAAGGTAACGAAAACCCACTATAAGAAGAAGGAACAAATTAGCCTACGGTGTAAGCGCTAAACTGAATTTTCGGCGTTGCCTCGTAACTTCGACGAGAATTTCAATGTAATGTATTTGCTTTGTTATTAAATATAATTATTTCAGTATTATAGTCGGGTAAAATTTTGTCACAGTTTGACCTTTTCTGACAGTTCATGTTTGTGTCGCCATCAGTGCTTTTTGTTGAGTTGAAACATGCTTGACTACTTCACTGCTTTTTGTGAGAGAGAGAGATTTTGCGATTGGTCGGGGTTGTTTTGGCTTGGCGGATTGTGGTGTTGGTCGCATTTAGTTGTTGTAACGTTTTTGTGATTTTTTGTAGTGCTCCCTGATGATGGAAATAAACGTTTCCGAAAGCTTGGAAATATTATAAAGAGTGTACTTTTATTTGCTGCTACCCCAATATTTTTGCCAATTTTTTATATATATATATATAGTTGGTTAGCTGTTGAGTTGTGGAATTTATGAATTCTTTTCTTACAAATAGAGTTTATCAATTGTTCGGGATAACTGTTTTTAAGCAATGCCTGTTTAGCCTTTTGTATAGCTTCTTGTCGGTATTCCGGATCAGGTATTCTATTATACACTTTTTGTTGTTTTTGATAAAGGCTTGGATTGCAGCCGGAACGTTAAAATAAATCAAGTACACACGATGTCTCAGTGTCTATTTTAAATATTACTAAGGACCGAATCCCAAGAAATTGTACACAAATACATATTAAACTTTGGTCCAAGAAAATTGAAAACAATTTATTATATATATATATATATATATATATATATATATCTATATATATAAATATATATATATATATATATATATATATATATATATATATATTGCAATACTTTATTATTGTAAGTATAAAAAAAACAACCTTTTATAAGATTTTGATTCAGACTAATAAAACTTGTTATTATAGTTCAATCAATTTCTGGGCGCCTACCTATCATTTAAAAGGTGAGTAAGATTAAATAATACTATTTAGAAATTGTTGGAATTGTCCCAAATAATTGTAAATATATCCGCTCCGGCTCTGTACAAGATGACCTGTCTGCAGGGAGTCGATTCTTGAAAGAACTGTGGTATTGATCTATATCTCCTTTTATAAATGTTTCCTTCTTTTATGAAAGAAAATTTGAGCTGATTCAAATTTTAATAATATATTGAAACATTGATAAAGCTTTTAACAATTGATGCAATATTAAGATTAAATTCAAACTCCATTCTCTATTTAAGAAACACCCTGTATCTAATTTTTTTTTAAAAATAGAAATAATAAATTATATATATATATATATATATATTTTTAATTTATTCGCAATTATACTAAAATCTCTTACCTTCCAAACTATAAATACAGGAATTGCTTCTTAGTAATCACAAACAAAGATCTTTGTTTCTGGATTTTCCTTTATTATGTTAAGACTACCTCATAAGAAAATATATTAATTTAAGATCTACAAAAACATTCAATGTCTTATGGTAAAAATAAAACTTCTGCAATATACACTATTTGAGAATATTGATAACAATTAACCAGACCTTTTAAAGTGATTCTCTTCTTTCTTCCAATTCTTATAAACGTGTTCTATATGTATTAAATTTCTTTTCAAATCAATCTCTTCTGTCTTCCAATTCTTATAAACGTGTTCTATATGTATATAAATTTCTCCTCAAATCAATCTCTTCTGTCTTCCAATTCTTATAAACGTGCTCCACATGTATATAAATTTCTTCGATTATTCCAAAATACCCATCTGAATTGTCAATTACAATGTTTTAATTTTAAATTATCACTCCTTAAACCAGTTAAACCAAATGCAATCAACTTTTCAACATTTCCAAAGTCCAGAAGAAAAGGCACTTAATATATGAGAGGCTACCTTCCAACGGAGATAGTTTATAATTTGATCACGTGAGATGAACAGTGAACAAGTGAATATAGAAACTAAGTCTAAGTAAATAAACAGTAGTTTAGAGAATAAATAAATTATGTGTGTAGACCAACTGTGTGTATGAATTCACCCCACCTGTCAGGAAGAACTGTTTTAGATAAATAAGAAAAATATTACAATATAGAGGAGCCGATGCGGACACCGATCAATTTTTCTTTGTGAAACTGAATCTAGAAATAAAATTTAACCAGATAACAAGATGTAGGTGCTAGTGGGACCTAAAACAGCTAAAAATATTAGGAAAAAGACGAGGCGGAAATTGATGAATGAATTAGTGGCATACAAGAACGAGAAAATAAAGAAAAAATTGGAAAAAAATATCAAATGGACGCTCCTCTATGATAAAGAGATCCACAAGATACCCACTGAGTGTAACTACAATTCCCATGGAAATGCCTAGTCATGTATACAGATACTTACATCGATTTTTTGAAAACGAGCAATGTCCAAACATATTTCTTCCGAAGCTGCATGAGCGTCTTTATCATCAATATTTGCCAAATACAAAGCTGAAGCTACAACTGGTTGTGTCATAATATAAAATTTGGCGAAATCGTGAAATTTTTCTAAATCTTCCACTTTATGTTTCCTAATTTCATATAGTTGACTAACGTTTGTATTGGCGTAAGATCTTAATAATTCTTTGTGGATGTTAACGTATTGGGGATGATTGGAAAAATTATTGATGATTAAAAAATGAAAGGCGGATTCCATGAAAGCAGCATCGAGAATAGCGTCGTTGATGCTTACTCCCTCAAGCTGGTGCCAAGTTGGTTTGTTGTAACGTATTTTAGTAGCGTCTGCGATATCGTCATCCATAATTATCGAACAATCTATCTGTAACGAATAATTCTATTATATCCTTCTTATTTATCCAAACGAAAACTTACCATCTTATTACACCAACCAAGAATACAAGCTCTTCTAATATTATCTTCTGTTAAAAGTGACGGTTTTTCCAACAGTCTATAAGAGTGAACTGTAAATATGGCTCTTGACAAAAACTTTGTATTTATATCGTGAATGTTGTAATACATAAATCTGGAGTATCTGTCTCGTAAATCTGGAAACTTTTTATGATAAATCAGCTGTTCGTCTAGTATCTGCTCATTGATTTCAGGAAACACCTTGAATAATTCCGATATTTCCATAGACACGTCCACTGTTCGTGGGCGATTCTGATATCTGGTTCTAAAAATATGGAAACTATTGGATCAATAAATAAATCAAATATTTGACTAAAAATGTGATTTATGGGATCCGATGTGTAGTAAAAGCTTACAATACAAACCAAACAGCTACTGAAAAAAAGGAGAAAACTTATTAAAGACGACAAAAGGAATACAGTAGAGTATACTGAACTGAACAAAACAGCAAGGAAAATAGCCAAGCAGGATATGAGGAAGCATCAAGGAAATCAAATAAAAAAGTTGATATAGAGAAACAGAGGCTTATCATTAAAAAAGAAAGTGGACATAATAAAGAGATGATCAAGCTGAGAAACGGACAAGTTAATATAACAGAGGATCGAAGAGAGATACTCATGGTAACAGAGGCGTTCGATACAGGATTGTACGAGTCCAAAATAGAGAATGAGGATGCCAGAAGAGCAAACAACGACCAGAACAACCGGATATGTATTGTTGGCTCCGAAGATCAACCAGGGATTGAGAAAGAAAAAATTCGGAAAGCTTCAAGCCAACTAAAAAAGGAAAGGCAGCAGGTGAAGATACATCACACCGGAAATGCTGAAGAAAGGTGGAATCCTACTGGTAAGGGAGCTTAAATCACTATTTAATACATGCATAACCGAGGGAAAAATACCACAAGATTGGAACACCGGATAGTCATACTGATATATGAGAAAAGCGATCCAAGCAACCTAGAAAACTATACACCAATCAGCCTGCTATTACAGATCTACAAGTTATTTATGAGAATAATAGTGTTTTACATGAAACTCACTGTTTCTAGCTTATTCCACAATATAATGAAAATTGTTTAAAATTCTGAAAAATTGACAATTGTTTCGATAAATCAATATCATCGTCCGAATGACAGAAGTTACATTTCATTTGATGCCTACCTGATGTTTAGTAGTTATTTTTGGCTAGACCAAGAAGTGACCTAACTTGTGATTGACTTAATATATGTTTATAGAAAATAAAAGATGTGATATTACAAATATTGAAGCTTAGATACTATTAGCCCTATGGTGATATCCTGGATATAATTTTTCCAATTGAGATCAGTATAACTGTGCAATGATATAGAAAACCAGGAAAACTATATCTACTGATCTTTACAATTATCACTCATCAATACAGTTTATTAGTGGAGAACTCCCTAGATTTATCTGTTTATTGACAACTTCATATTGTGGGTTTCTTAAATGTCTTCTAATTTTCAATTCTTCAAGGAAATCCAGTTCTAGTTTCTTTTCACAAATATGCAGCACTTCTAGTTCTGTGTTAGGTGTCAATGAATGATTGGTGTCAAGTAGATGTTTTTCGTAGTGGGATTTATCTGGTTGTTTCAATCTGTATGCTCGTAAGTGTTCACTGTATCGGATTTCAAAATTTCTATGGGTCTGACCCAAATAGACAGCATTACATTCTGGACATTTGAGTTTATATATACCTGATTTCTTTATTGGTGTTATTTTTGTTTTTACATTTAACAATTTTGTTCTTACGTTACTTTGTGTTTGAAAAGAAATTGTTGTATTCGTTGCTAAAGATATTATCTTTGGAATATTATTAGAAATATTTCCTGCATATGTGATGGTTTTATAAGTAATTATTTCATCAGTTTGTTTAGGAAATATTAGTTGTAATGCCACTTTTTCCACTTTTTTATTTATGAGCTTATTTATCATACGTAATGGATAACCGTTGGATGTTGCTATTTGTCTAATTGTATTTATCTCTATATCAAAATTACATTTGTTCATAGGAACTGAAAAAGCTCTATGTATCACTGAATTATGTACCGCTAGTTTATGTGACATGGGGTGATTGGAACTATATGAAATTGTCACATCAGTGTGTGTTCGTTTTCGGTAAATTGAATAATCAAGTACATTATTAACTCTTTGAATTTTCAAATCAAGAAAATTGATGGAGCTATTTTCTTCAATTTCTAATGTAAATTTAGTTTTGTCGTTCACTACCCATAAAACAATATATTTCATCTACATATCTATACCAAAATAAAACATTTTTCGGAATATTACTTTCAAAGATCTTTCTTCCTTAACTGTCCATAGAAATGTTTGCCAAAATAGGTGATATGGGGCTTCCCATTGGTAAACCTTCATTTTAAACGTATATTTCATTGTCAAAAGTGAAATAATTCTGATTAATACATACATCAAATAAATTAAGTATATCTGATATTATTCCTGGAATAATATTTTTATCTTCTAGTAATTTTCTTACAAGTATTAGACATCCGTTAGGAGGAATTCTAGTGAACATATTAGTAACATCAAACGAAATAAGTTAATAGTTATCTTGCAAGTTGATTTCTTTTAATTTTTTGATTAGTTCTATTGAATTTTTAATTGAGTACTGAGATGACATATTAGCTTGTTTTATGGGTAGTGAACGACAATTAGATGTATTTTTCAACTACATTAATAATTTACACCCAAAATTTAAATTTACATTAGAAATTGAAGAAAATAACTCAATCTATTTCCTTGATTTAAAACTTCAAAGAGGTAATAATGTACTTGATTATTCAATTTACCGAAAACCAACAAACACTGATGTGACAATTCCATATAGTTCCAATCAACCCATGTCACATAAACTAGCGGCATATAATTCAATGATAGATAGAGCATTTTCAGTTCCTATGAACAAATGTAATTTTGATAGAGAGAATAATACAATTAGACAAATAGCAACATCCAACGGTTATCCATTACATACGATAAATAAGTAAAATTAATAAAAAAGAAGAAAAATTGGCATTACAACTAATATTTCCTAAACGAACTGATGAAATAAAAGCTTATAAAACCATCACATATGCATGAAATATTTCTAATAATATTTCAAAGATGATATCTTTAGCAACGAATACAACAATTCCTATTAAAACAAAAAGTAACGTTAGTACAAAATTGTTAAATGTAAAAACAAAAATACCACCATTAAAGAAATCGGGTATATAAAAACTTGAATGTCCAGAATGTAATGCTGTCTATTGGGGTCAGACCCTTAGAAATATTGAAATCCGATACAGTGAACACTTACGAGCATACAGATTAAAACAACCAGATAAATCCCACTACGCAAATCATCCACTTGACACAAATCATCCATTGACACCTAACACAGAACTAGAAGTGCTGTATATTTGTGAAAAGGAACAAGAAATGGATTTCCTTGAAGAATTGGAAATTAGAAGACATTTAAGAAACCCACAATATGAAGTTGTCAATGAACAGATAAATCTAGGGAGTTCTCCACTAATAAACTGTCTTCTTAAGTGATAAGTGTAAAGATCAGCAGATATAGTTTTCCTGGTTTTCTATATCATTGCACAGTTATACTGATCTTAATTGAAAAAATGATATCCAAGATATCACCATAGGGCTAATAATATCTAAGCTTTAATATTTGTAATATCACATCTTCTTCTTTTTTCTATTAACATATATTAAGTCAATCACAAGTTAGGTCACTTCTTGGTCTAGCCAAAAATAACTACTAAACATCAAATGAAATGTAACTTCTTTCATTCTGACGATGATATTGATTTATCGAAACAATTTTCAATTTTTTAGAATTTTCAACAATTTTCATCATATTGTGGAATCAGCAAGAAATAGTGAGTTTAATTTAAAACAATAAAATATGACTAGATTCCACGAAGTAATTGCCGAGACAGTTAATTTAATTTATAAGAATAATACCAAACCGCCTTGAACACAAACTAAACACATGCAAATCCTATGAACAGGCAGGCTTCAGAAAAGGCAAGAAGACTGTAGAATATCTCCACACAAGAGAGGCGTTAGACAAGAAGACATTGTGTCACAAAGGAAGACAGAGGAATTAATATATCGGTAGATTTTTTGCCCCAAACAGCGAAGAATTACAACAAATGCTTATAGAACTACAACAAGAAGCAATAAAAGTAGGCCTAGAAATCAACATCTCTAAAACCAAACTCATGACATACCAACGGACATAGAGAGTATAAATGTGCTATGACAACAAGTAGAAAAAGTGAACTCTTATGTCTACCTAGGCCAAAAAATAACATTGTATTGCCATAGTCTCTCTATCCACGTACCAATTTGTTCTTCGGGTTTTTTAAAATTCATTAATCACTGCAAAGCGCTATGGTCACTATGGTCACTTATTATAACAAAACTTCTACTATAAAGTTAAGTATAGAGTTGTTCGAGGGTTTTGATAATAGTCTAAAGTTCTTTTCTGGTGACGCAATATTATTTCGCAGCCTTTCCCATGGTGTTACTAAAGTATGCAATCACTTTTTCATCGTTATCTAGTTCTTGTGATAACACGGTGCCTAAGCCGTGTTGAAAGGCATCACAATCCAAAATCAATATTCATTTCTTCCGTGGGTAGGTCGAAATAGGCCAAATGTTCTATTCTATTCTCAGGCTATCCTACCTCTAGCTTCAATATTTCCTGAATCTGTGCTAGGCCATTCATAACTACTTGTCTACGACTCCCCTCCTTCTGACTTTCCTTCTTCCTCCGTTTTGCGCCTCTCCCTCTCCTCCTCACTTCTTTCCATACCTTCTTCTTCCTCGTTTCTGCGCCTTTTCTTTTCTTCTTCCATCTTCAAAAGCCATACTAGGGGTCCTGTAGTATCTATGTCTCAGTTGCATGCGGTGGATCTAGTATTTACCATAAGCAGATAGTAGAACAGATATTTCTTGAATCCCACCGCTGTCACCAATGCCACTCTCCTACTTTCTAACTTTTATTTATGTCTTTTAAACTATTACAATTAAATCTAACTTTCTAACGCAAAACTCAAATTGTGAATACTTTCCTCAGTTCTCATTTTCTTTCCCAAAATTGCATTTCTCGCCCTTCATTTAATGACAGTTCCCATATGATTCCTGTGTTTTTTATTTTGCTTTGTTTTTATGGACCTTAACATATACTCAGTTCAGTACACACGTAACAATATACATTGCTATTGCCCTCCCCCCCTATCTTTTGAACGGCTACACTTACATTAATGAAATTTGGAGGGTGAAAATAAAGTGTTGTAAACTTCTCTACGAATGGTAACAGGTGACGTAATAGTAATACATGACGTCACAGTGCCACTCTGGTCAATAATTTTAAATAGGACCTTATGGCTTGTGATATCTCGTTTGAAAGGCATTGACATTGGCTACATAGCCATATTAATTTTGTTTGGGTTCAAATTAATTTTGACGGATAAATTAAATAAATACCAAAATCATTGAAATCATTTTTTTGAATTTAATTAATCAAATATCAACAATGGATTCTTATAGCAAGTGTTCGAAATGTGCTCCGTCTACTTCTTGACAGTAATACATCGGCCGGCGAGATCCTATAGAATGGCCACCTCGGTAACCAGATCTGACACCATTAGATTTTTTTATGAGGGTACTTGAAATCCAAGGTTCATACTACGGCACCAGATAGCAATGGCTTTTTGAAGGAAATAATTACTGAAGAATGCAATGCTATTTCAGCTGACACATTCGAACGAGTACGACAAGAGTATACTAATAGGATGTATTACTGTCATGAAGTAGACGGAGCACATTTCGAACACTTGCTATAAGAATCCATTGTTGATACTTGTTTAATTAAATTTTTAAAAAATAATTTCAATAATTTTGATATTCATTTAATTTATCCGTCAAAATTAATTTAGACCCAACCAAAATTAATATGGCTATGTAGCCAATGTCAATGCCTTTCAAACGAGATATCACTTGCCATAAGGTCATATTCAAAATTATTGGCCAGAGTGGCACTGTGACGTCATCTATTACTATTACGTCACCTGTTACCATTCGTAGAGAAGTTTACAACACTTTATTTTCACCCTCCAAATTTTATTGATGTAAGTGTAGCCGTTCAAAAGATACGAGGGGGGAAAGGGACTTTTGAATAGCACATGGGTTGAGTATCAGAATAATGGTATATGAGTAAGTCATCTCATTTTAGTCAATCTTAAGGTGAATGAAGAAAATAACTTAAGAATCGAGCATAGAAATTCAGTTATCTGATTATTTTGAAGCATATATTTCAATGATATAATTCCAGCACAAACCATCACAGATCCACTACAAAATTTTCCAATTTCTCTCCACTGTGAAACTTGCCAAAGTAAAATTCAAACACAAGTTAAAACACGTTTTGGTACGGATCTGCTTGGTCTCAGATTGGCTTTTCTTAGTCTATTCCGATATTTCAATATTATTAGTAGCTGTAAGTATAATTTGAATATCTTTGGCTGACGATATGCGAGAAAGCAAAGCAAATATGTCCAAAAACCTCTCTTGAGTTCAATTTATTTTCCTTTTCAATGTGTCTTTTACATCCTCCGTTTTCTACAAATCGAATCCATAGAAATAACATGATAAATGAAATATCAAACTTAACGATTTATGATGAACTGTCAATTAGTGTTTTAAATTAAACTCACTGTTTCTAGATAATTCCACAATATAATAAAAAATTGTTGAAAATCCTAAAAAATGAGACAATTGCTTCGATAAATCAATATCATCGTCAGAATGACAGAAGTTACATAACAGTGAGTTTCATTTAAAACACTAATATGAGTAAATTCCACGAAGAAATGGGTCGAGACAGTTAACTGTCAAGATTGCTTCTTATTCAAAAGCACAGAACATTTCTAAATTAAAATCTTTGTTGCTCACCCCATTGTAGTTATTGTAGTATATCGAATTGATAATCTTTGTACTGATAAAATTGATTACTAACATGCTTCTTCTTTGTTCATATCCACACAAACCATCATGCTTTTAAACTCGCCTTAGGTTTCTTTATTTTTAAAGAATAATCAACTGGAAATATGTTTAAAATTGACTTACCTATTTCTTGTAGTAGTATGTACAAATTGTTTGGATAAATCAAACGAAACCAAATTCTTTGGTCTGTTCACAATCACATTCATTATTTTCTGTAACATATTGGATAATATATCGTTCAATAACAATTTCTGTTTTATATGATGATTATTGTTAATTATCAGACTCATTTAGAATTGAATATTGATTACAAAATAATTGCAATATAATTAATCGTTTATATGCGTAAAACAAAACTTCGACTTTAGAAATACACATTCGCTATCTGTATGTATAGGTTTTAGGTTAAGAAAATAGATTTTCGATATTCTAACAAACGAAAAATTAGTCAGTCATTCACGAGTCAAAACTCATTAGAGTCGGATCGTTATTAAGTCGTCAATATCATAACAAATTAAAAACGTGCTTTTTGTCATGATTACAATGTGATAATAAAACTTGTAAAGTACAGTTTCTCTGCAAAATTGGTGAATATTCCTCAAATTTACTTTTTTATGCTGGAAATAAATAGGCCAGTCACTGAGTTACAGACTGTTTCTCTGAACTGAGATTTACTTATATATTTTTATATATTTTTATTTCTATTTCTAGCTATTGATTGTGATTTTGGTATCCAGAATCACATCAATATGTCAAACCTCCCCTCACAACCACTGCTCTCAAATACCACCACTTCTTCAACCTCCACTAAACAATCTATCACAATAAACACAAATACCCCTTCAATACCCATAACTAATGCCGCGGCTACTTCCGCAAGACTACCTCCTCCTCCGGTACCATTTCGAGATCAAGCCATCATGATGCCTTCTATCCCCAACACTGTACTATTCGATTATATCAAAGCAATAGGTAACATTGTCTCTCCCAAAAACGTACATTTCGCTTCCAGAATCTCTCATGGCTGCATATGTATTTATTTATCATCTACCACTCAAGTCGACGACCTTCTAAAATCGAATCAAAACATCTTAGCTAATTTCAATGTCATTCCTATTCGTCGGCTTATTTCCCCCACCAAAAGAATCCTTATTTCCAATGTCAGTCCTTCCATTCCACATTCCGTCATTGAAAAAGCCCTGTATGACCAAGGATCAACACTTACCTCACCTATTTCATACGTCAAATGTGGCTCGCCTGATGACGAATACGAACATGTCCTGAGCTTTCGCCGTGAAACTTACGTTCTGCACACCGGTAACGATTGTTCACTGCAAACTTCGATTCTCATTACGCATGAAAATACATCACACAGAATATTCATTTCTACTGATAAACTTGGATGCTTTCTTTGCAAGCAGGCTGGACATACCGCTGAATCATGTCCCAACACTCCCCACGACCTTCCCCCACTATTAAATACTTCCGTCAATCTTTAGCTGACTCAGCTACTACTGATACCTTTTCAGACAATCCCGAATTACCCTCTCAAGTACCACTTGCTCCCTCCTCCCCTGTACCTGGCGAAAAGCGACCCCGATCTGATAATAGCACTCTTGACTCCCCGCAGTCTATATCACCTTCCAATACTCCTCTCGATAATCCCAATCCAATGCCTCCCCCAGAATTCCCAAATTCTAATTCAAAAAAATCTGCAAAAAAAAAGAACCAAAAAATCCAAACTGGCTGAAGATGATTGTCACAATATAAGCCCCGAATCACGTTCTATCATACATAATCTTTTTGAAGAGTCTCCTAAATCCTTCTCCCTTAATAGCATCCAACTTATTACGCGTCAACGACCCTCTACCTGGAGCCAATAAATTTATCTCCGACACTGCTCCCCTACTGAAAGATCTATCCTTAATTTATTCTAATATCAACTAAAGATCTTTGAAAAATCGCATTACACGTCTGACCAATAAAATTAATTTTAAACTTCACCTCGACCGAAACAATCTTACTGACGATCCTTTTTCTGATGACGGTACCAACACTGACTCCCCTACACTATCTCAGTAATTAACCTCTTTCCCCCTTTAATTAGTACCATTCTCTCTAATTCAATGGGACAGCGATGGATTTTATCCTCGCTTAGAAAGAATTCCGAAAATCGTATCTCTCCATACCCCTGACTTTCTCTGCCTCCAGGAAACCAACTTCAAAATTGACCAACAATAAAAGCTAAAAAACTTTGAAGGTTATCATTACATCCGTACCAACTGTATGAGAGCCAGTGGTGGTACTTCAATATTTGTATCTAGCGATGTATACTCATCTCATCTCCCACTAACCTCAAATCAAGAGGCAATTGCTGTAACTGCTTGGTGCCCCAATAAGCTTACCATTTGCAGTATTTACATTCCACCTGATCACCTCCTCAATGAAGAAGACTTAACCGACCTAGCATTTCAGCTCCCCCACCCATACATCCTTGTTGGTGACTTTAATGCACATCACACGATGTGGGGCTCAACTCGTGGTTGCACTAGAGGCAAAGTTATTGAAAACGTCATAAACTCCTCTGGAATCTGCTTGTTGAATACTGGACTCAACACTCACTTCAACATTTCCTCCGGCTCCTTCTCTACCCTTAACCTCAGCTTATGTGACCCTAAAACTGCACTTTCCCTTTCCTCGCAAGTTTCAGATGACCTTCATGATAGCAACCATTTTCTTATCATTATATCCAATCATTATAATAAAGAAACTATAACTAGAAGCTTCTGGCACTTAAAAAACGCAAATTGGTCTGAGTTTACCTCTCTCTCCCAAACTTATTTATCATCTTTAGCTATTTCTGCAAACATAAATGACACTCTAAAAATGTTTACTGACAACATACTTGCCGCTGCAGAGACTCACATCGGTAAATCAGTCACTTCCTCTGCATAAATAACTGTGCGTTGGTGGAATTCAGCTTGCGAAAATGCCATCCGAGAGTCCAAACATACAGGTTTAAACGGAATAGAATACAAGAAAACCTTCTCCTACACAAACAGCTTAAATCTAAAGCTAAATTCGTAGTCAAGCAAATCAAAAAATCCTCATGGCAAAGATATACCACCTCGCTGAATCATAATACAAATCTCAGTCAAGCCTGGAAAAAATTTCACAAATTCAAGGCAAGAAAACCAATACTGAAATTCCCTCCTTAATATTGAATGGCGCCGTTATCTCCGACAACCAAACAATTGCCGAGTCACTTGCACAAAATTTTGATGACAAATTTATTAATCGAAACTCCAATTCTGTTTATCACAATTGTCATATTCAGCGTTCTTCCACTTTTCAATCAAGCCCTCATGACGTTGCTTCCGTCAACGCCCCATTCAGCCTAAATGAACTTAAATCTGCCTTGTTCACTTGTAGAAATTCTGCCGCCGGCCCTGATAATATTCCTAACATATTTCTCAAAAAACTATCCAATCCATCTCTCTCTAAGCTTCTCGAAATCTATAACCTAATCTGGAATACCAATCAGTTCCCTGACGCATGGCGCAAATCCATAATTATTCCAATAAAAAAAGCAGAGCAATCCACCTTATCGCCCAATTGCTTCCGACCGATTTCACTCATTTGCACTACCTGCAAACTCCTGGAGAAAATGATCAATAGAAGACTACTTTGGTTTCTTGAAAAGTACAAAATAATGCCTAATGCCTAATCCGGCTTCCGGCGTCATCGATCCACTCGCGACAACCTTGTTCTTCTCCAAACACATATCTCTTCAGCAATAAACAATCACCAGGACGTTGTTGCAACCATCTTTAATATTGAAGGGGCCTTTGACTGGATATCTAGAAAGGCAATACTAAATAAACTTTCCCAATATAATCTTCATGGGAACATTCTATCGTTCATTCATAATTTCCTAACTTGTAGAACCTTCAGGGTTTCCGCTATTGGCAAACTCTCCTTGTCTCAACCACAAAATGCTGGTGTCCCTCAAGGATCAGTATTAAGTTCTACTCTATTCATCCTCACAATAAACGAGCTCTGTTGCAAGTTTCCTGCTTCCATAAAATATGTCCAATATGCTGATGACCTAATTGTTCATTGTCATGGTAAATCGATCTCATCCACTTGCAATCTCCTCCAAACCGCAGTAAGCCTTCTACAGGACAGATCTTCTTACCTGGGATTATCCTTATCGCAACCTAAATCCAAACTTATCAAGTTTTCAAGAAGAACATCTTCTCCTCTACCTCACATTTTCTTTAATAATTCACCCTTACCCACTGTAAATTAATGTAAAATTCTCGGAATAACCTTCGACTGTCGACTTAACTGGAAAAACCATATCCATGAACTCAAAGGCATCTGTCTAAAGATATTAAACATAATAAAAACGCTCAGTCACTTTCACTGGGGTTCCGAAGAAATCGTATTATTAACCCCTTACTGCATGATTTTTTTGATTAATATTATTTTAATTTATATAATGTATTATGACCTCAGAAGATCTGGAAAAATATTGGAAAATTCTACGGCATGTTTTTTTTCTTATATTCAAAAATTGTGACATGTGCTAGATATGGAACAACTTTAGGTAACATTAATAATAAAAAATATACATTTTAATTTTAGTAATGAAAATATAAAAAATATTTCTTATTCAGTATGAAAGCAATAAAAACAGTTACGGTCCTTATTAAGACACAAGAAAACCATACATTTTGCACAATAAATGTGTGATTTTCCTTTGCAGTCTATATACGTGCAGCGTTGGCGCTCAGTAGGAGACCATTCCGGTAAGTGACCCAAGTTATCAGTTCTAATTTCTTGAGCTGGTATTTGCGCAAATGGGTATTTTTTCTTTTTTAATTGCAATTGAGTTTGTAAGTCATTGCTTGGCCTTCCCCTTTTTTTGTAGAACAATAGCCCTGGTTAGAATTTCTGCTAGTGCCAGTTTGAATTCTGCTAGAGGCAAGTACATATCGTCAGTTTGAGAGCGTCGCCATAAAATCCAACTATTGACACACAACATATCTATAAAATGAGGTTAGGTAAGGTTAGGTTAGGTTAGAATTTCTGCTAGTGCCAGTTTGAATTCTGCTAGAGGCAAGTACATATCGTCAGTTTGAGACCGTCGCCATAAAATCCAACTATTGACACACAACATATCTATAAAATGGTAAAATACTCTCATATACCACTTCTTCGACCTGATCTGGATTCTGTAATAACCCAACATTGAATCTAAGAGATCAATACCACCCATATAGTTATTGTATATCCCAATACACTTTGGATGGGAAATCTGTATATGGCACTCTGTTTTCCTACAGAAGCGTTTTACGTCGGACATGGGCTGGCTGACTTCCAACATAAGTTGATATGGTATTCACTATTTTATTATCGTACCAAGACACTACAGAAATATCTACACCATCTATGTTGGCAACTTTTTCTGTGACAGCACCTCGACCTTTTTTCTTCATTTCTGCTTCCTTAGGGAACTAGAAATCTGGCACTCGATTAGATTTTACGGTTCCAAGAGGTGAAATATCCTGTTTTGATAGGTATACTAAAAGAGGAATACTAGTGAACCAGTTATCGAAAAAAAGTTTATAATTTTGATTTTTAGGATTAGTCCATGACAGTTTCACCACTACATTAGAAATCGCGCCTAAATTGGGTCTTCTAGTTCAGTAGGTCCACTATAAAAATCGAAATCATAGCTGAACCCAGACACCCCACTCAAAACAAACACTTTGTAGCCCCACTTGTGGGGCTTTTTTGGGTTATATTGTTTCAAACTCGACCTAGCTTTTGTCGGGATTACTTGTTCGTCAACAGCCATATGTTCTTCCTTTGGAACAAACAAAAGTCTTTCCCTAATTTTGTTCAACAGAGGTCGAATTTTATAAAGTTTGTCATATTTAGGTTCTCCAAGTCTTGGTTGATTCATATTATCGTTGAAATGGAGAAACCTTCTAATTTGTTCAAATCTATTGCAACTCATAGCATTAGAAACAGAAGGAATATCTGACGAACTGTTCCAATAATTTCTAGTAGCTGGCAATGGAACAATTGACATATAGATGCATATGCCAACAAAAACTTTTATTTCTTCCTTCGTGATATTAGGTGGCTTTTCTGGCCTACAATGTACACCAGAAAGATTCGATTGTTCCGTTATATAAGTAACAATTTCGTCCGTAAATAAAAAATTTGAGAATTGGATGATTCCATCAAGATCCTGTATAATGTTGGGTAGTGATTCAGAACCTTTGAATTTGATGCCATCTTCAAGGAATGGCAATTTTTTTTTCTTCCCATTTGGTTTTCTCTTTTTCAGATTTTTTCCCCCGTGATTTCTGCCAAATGAAGTGGAAGGTGTAGAAAATTCATATTCTTTCTGGTTCTGAGATGCCTTTTTGATATATTGAGCCCTAGCAGACTCAAGACGGGGAACCAAAGGAACGTCATCATCAGTGTCATCAGTTTCGTCAATAACTTCTCCTGTCACTGAGAAGTCAGTGTTACTCTCAGATTCATAGCACAAAACTTCTTGTCTTATTTCTAAGTCATTTTCATCGCCGTCAGATAAGTTTTTGTCATCGCTTATGTCAGTAACCGGAATTATGGCCCTTTTCGAGCCATAAAAAGTTTTTGTATCCATCTGAAAATAAAAATGAACCCTATTTATTTTTCCACCTACTTCGGCCTATGACAAATATGGGACATGTAAACAAAGTAATTTGTTTCAGCAAACAATACGTTGAATATGTTTATATGTTCAAGAACTTGTGATAGAAACTCTTACCTTTCGACCACTTATTTTAGTTTCGTAAAATTTCAGCCAATATTCCATACAACAACAACAGAACTTTCAATAAATAACAACAACACCTGTACTCCAACAGACATAATGAAACTAAATCGTGTACGTCTATTTTGGAAGGAATTGGCTACCGCGTCGCCACAAACCAATAAGCGAGTGTGTCATATATAGCACAATTTGAGATAAGGTTCTGAGTAACGTCAATACTAAATAAAATTTGGCTTGTGCCATATTTGACCCGGGATGCAGTAAGGGGTTAAAAGTTTACAGAGCTCTCATCCGTTCGAAGCTTGACTATGGTTGCTTTATTTACATGTCAGCCTCCAAATCTGTTACAGATTTGCTGATCACTGTTCACAATACCGCTCTCCGTCTCTGCCTTGGTGCCTTCCGCTCTAGCCCTGCTGATAGTCTCCATATTGAAGCTAATGAATCACCCCTCCCCTTAAGACGACAATCCCTACTTCTTTTTTATGCCGCCTTAGTATCCTCCAATCCATTCAATCATGTTCACTCACTTTTCACTTCAACGACTAATCTCCCTACTAACCCTCGAACAATTATCAAATCTCTTCCCCAATTGCTCACTCCTCTAGTCAAAGATACTGACCTCTCTCTGACATCCCCGATCCCACTACTTTCTTCTCCTCCTTGGACCAAAATTATTCCTATAATCGATACCTCACTCACCATTTTTAATAAACATGAGTCACTCACTGCACTTGTAAAGAAAGCATTCCTTGAATTATTACGAAAAAAATCTTACGATCTAACACTTTACACAGATGCTTCCACAACTGACTCCGGAGTTGGTTGTGCAGTTACCTCGAAACATGAACTCATAGGCTCCTTTACTTCACATTCAGTGTGTAGCGTCCATACAGGTGAGCTTCATAGCATTCTTCAGGCTTTTAAATATATCTCCCTCCCCCACAAAAATATTGCAATATGCACTGATTCCCTTTCCTCCATTTTATCAATTAAATCAATCTTCACTGACCACCCAATTGTCCAGCACATACATGATATATATCAAACTCTCGTTGCTCATGATATAACAGTCTCTCTTATCTGGCTACCATCACACATTAGAATTGCTGGTAACGGAACTGCCGATCGCCACGCGAAAGAAGCTGCCTCTAGCAACAATCCAAAACACATAGTCCATTTCGCCAGCGACCTCAAGTTCCATTTCAAAAACGTCACGCAAGAATCTTGGCGACATCTGTGGCGCAACAGTACGACAGCACTTCACGATATTCATTCATCTACTTCTCCTCTCTCCCTCTCTTCAGGAAATCGTCCTGTTTGCCATAGCTGTAATACTATACTGACCGTTAAGCACTTACTGACTGCAAACAATTTTCCGCTACATATGAACGATTCGACCTAAGGCCTAACCTCAAGGAAATGCTCCACTGTCTCACCGAGATCAAGAAAGTCTTACAGTTTCTGAAAGCTACGCATCTCTACCATAAAATTTAATTTAAAAATTAGTAATAGTTGTTATTTAATATCATGTAAATATTTGTAATCATTTTTCTGTGCCAATGACCTGCGCTGTCGAGACACGTTAAGTTAAAATGAAAAAAAAATTAGTCAGCTACTTCTTCTTCTTGTTCCTTTTTTGGGCTATATCCTGTGGGATAATTTACCCAGTTTTATACCTGTAGGAGGAAAAAGTCTTACTCTTGGCAATATTTCCCTCCCTCTAGAATGGATATCTTCCTTAAACAAAAGTGCACTACTGTTGAGCATAGGTACTATGAGTTATTACACTTTTATATTACTTATGGTGAGTATTGGAGTATTTGTATTGGTATTGGTTAAACCAGGGAGATTTTGGTAATTGTTCGACAACTTTGTAATAGAACGATCTTTTATTATGTTTTATGAGGTTCCATTCATTGTTCCATTTAGCCCATATGCTCTTCTTGATATCTGGAAAGTAGTTTTGATAATTCAGTTTTATATTCGCTGGAACTGTAAGGGAACAACCTGTTTTAGCTAGCTGATCAGCTTTATGGTTTCCTTTGATTTCAGGGTGGCTTGGGATCCATGCTAGTATAATATTAAAGCCGTTAGTATTTGTTAGTATAATTCCTTGTTCAGTTAATATTGACGAATGCTCTGTTTCTTTGGAGAAAGCTGGTTCACATATTTCTTGTAGTGCAGTTTTAGGGTCTGAGAAGATTATGGCTTTAGTAGTGTTAGTTTTTAAGATGAATTGAAGTGCATGGTTGATAGCAGTAATTTCTCCTGACCATATTTGTGTGAATTTTGGTAGCCTAGATGAAAATGCATAGTTGAGTTTTTCACTGTAAACTCCAAACCCTGCAGTGCCATTGGAATAGAGAGATCCATCTGTAAATACTCTTGTATGATCCGGAAATTTGGATATAATTCTTTGGTACTGAATTTGTGCTAGTTCATCAGTTTTATTAGATTGAATATTTGCCACATTTAATGGAGTTAGCTAAATTTCTAGGTCAAATTCATGACAAGGCAATATTTCTTTTGTGAACATCATACTAGTAGATGGTTGTAGCCGGTCAAGGATTTGTATTAGAGTTGGTTTTTATTTGTTAGTCCAATATCTTGAGTTTTTGCTTATGTTATTAAGCTTCTTTAGAATATTGATTATAGGGTTATTGGATATTGCCAGGTTTTTTATTAAGTATTTGGAGCTCAGCCATTCCCTCCGATATTTGAGGGGCATTTCACCGTTTTCTGATAATAAGGCTGGCATTGGAGTTGAATTCATGTTGCCTGTAACTATTCTTAATCCTTGGTTTAGAAATTTGTCCAACGTTGTTTTATTCTTTTTTGTGAGGGTGAAAATCTGGCTACCATAGTCCACGTGACTTAGTACTGTTACGAAACAGCACACTGGTATAGTCCCTAAAACCGACTCTGTCTAAGCCAGGTATAAAAGTTGAAATTATGGCGGATACGCAGTTATAAAAAACTGTTTACTAGTTTAAGACTATCTTATGCAAACATTGTTTTTGTGACCAGAGTGATCTAGAAAAGGACAGAAAAATTATTTGTAACTGTGTAAGCCGCAGACCAGAATTTACTAGTAAAAGCGGCTTTAGTATATAGGGGACTGATCAGGAAGAGTTAGTTTAGTTGAAAAAAGTGATCTTGACAAATAAACAAGTAAATAAGTGAATGTAAATTGTTTATATAAATTATTTTGAGTGAATATACAGTTAATATAAATTAATAATTAAGTGATTAATTAAGTATATATAAATTAAGTGTTAAGTGAGTTAGTGTTTAAATAAATTAGTAAGTAGCCATACCGAGTGTTTAAAGTTCATCCCACCCGTTCATTGTTTAAATAGATAACAAAAAACATTACAGTATTATTGCTTTGTAAAGTATTCTCAGTGTGAGGGGATCGCAGCCTCACCAAGTACCGCAGAGAGCTCGCATAACGTTTAGTCCTTTACATATTTTTGTTTCTATGTATTGTATATGTGCATTCCATTTTAGGTTTTGATGAATGTACATACCTAGGTATTTAACTTTATCCACCCATTCAATAGTTTCAGAATTTATTTTTATTTTGGGGATAGATCTTTGTATGATTCCTTTACTAAACATTACTGCATGAGATTTATTGGTTAATAGTCTGAGATTATGTGTGTCTTACCATGTGTTGAGTTTTTCTAAAAATGTATTCAAATTATTTACCATTTGGCTCACGTTCGATCCACCAACTATCAGAACCATGTCATCTGCATATTGAACAAGATTAACATTTTTAGGGAGGATCTCATAAATAGGTAGGGTATAGAGATTAAACAGGATTGGACTAAGGGCAGATCCTTGGGCTAGACCTTGATTAGCTGGCAAAGGTCCTATTGTTTGTCCTAAGTTGTCTTGGACGAATATGACTCTGTTATTTATAAAAGCATAAATTAAGTTTATTATATATTTAGGTAGGGCTAGGTTTATTAAAGTTTTGTACAGAAGTTGGATATTAACTGCCTCATATGCAGCGGAGAGGTCTAAGGAAACGCCTATGGTGTATTCATTGGCTGAATAATTTATAAGGATATAAGAGGTTAGAAACGTTAAACAGTTCACACAACCTTTATTCCTTCTAAATCCAAGCTGTAGGGGACTGAGTAATTTTTTGTTTCCTACATACCATTCAAGCCTGTTTTTTATTATTGATTCTAGAAGTTTAGCCACACATGAAGCTAGAGCAATTGATCTATAGTTTGTTGCTACAGATTTGTCTTTGTAGGGCTTTATAAGAGGATGAATAATTGTTTGCTTCCATGTGTGTGGAATGGTAGCAGTTTGCATGCAATCATTGAAAAATTGTAGTAGATCCTTAGACAAAGATGTTGGCATGTGCTTAATCATAGAGTATGAAATTTGGCCCATACTTGGTGCGGAGTCTTTTTTTACTCTATTGTGAATTTATATTCCTGATAGGAGAAGGGTTCAATTTCTGTTGATAAGGATGTTTGTATGTTTTCGGTAATGATAGGTGGGCATAAGGAGGATAAAATTTCTTGAGCCAGAATGCCAGGTGGAAGTTGACTTGATAGGTTGTTGTGAGGTGTACGATTTGAAGCTTTATTGATTTTATTCCAAATAATTTTTAATGGAGAGTTACGGTTTATTTTTGCACAGAAGTTGTGAAAACTGTTCTTTCTTTTGGACTTGAGGAGTTTTCTAGTAGGGGCAACGTTCCTTTTAACTGCTTTAAAGTTGTTTATCGTAGGGCAGTTGGTAAATGTTTTAATTGCAGATATTCTGCAGTTGATGGATACTTGACAGGAGTTATCCCACGGAGGGATATTGTAATTTTGGTTGTGTTAGATTTTATAAAATGGTATTGCCGCATTTGCTGCTTTCATAATATTATCTTGGAAGGTTCCAAATTAAAAGTGGGTTAGGGGTTGTAGGGTTGTACAGAGGTGTTCATAAAAGGGGTTCCAGTTAGCTTTTTTTTAGTGTAATAAACACGAGATATGACATAGGAAATTTCAAGAACACCCTATATAGATAAAATTTTCTTAATTCGAAATAAATTAATAATAAAATAATTGTTGACCTCCAGGAAAGAAATTGATACAAACAATTTTGTTATAATTAGCAAGGTCAATAAACATTACATCTGATGGTTTGCCATGCTTTGTTTATCAATAGATATAATCAAAACGTTGCCAACTAGAATAATGAAATTTAAAATTAACCTTCACACAAGGGCATAGACGGAATAATTTTAAAATAAATAGCAGGGATTTTTGAAACTAGGGAGAGAGGTAGTAACACTCCCTAAGTGACCAGGCTAAGTACGGCCGGCCACTTCATCGTCGACAGTAATATTGTGTAGTTGTGATTTGTGATATTCCAAAACGTAAGTTTTTAACGTATCTTTATTTTTTATGTACTGTATTGATATTCTTTTATTTTTTAACTTAACTGGGTGTCCCAAAAGGTAAAGGAGACCTATATTTTCGGTCATATTGAGTGTACTGTTTACATCTGAGCCCCTAACCGACAGATCTAGTCTAAAATTTTAGGCATATACGGGAGATATCGTATGTTCGATGATCTTCTCTCTATATATTTTGCTTTCTGTATTGTGCAAGGATATTCAACTGTACAGGATATCATATTTATTCTGATTCAATTACAAAAGTCTTGTTTTACCTTATACGGTACAGGATATCCAAATTCACGAGATATCATAATTATTTTATTCGATTTCAAAATTTTGTTGATATATATGATTCACTATATTGTACAGGATATCCAAAATGCCCGAGATATCATAATTATTCTACTAGATTTCAAAAGTTTGTTGATATATTATTTACTATATTCTACGAGATATTCAACGGTACGGGATTTCACATTCATACCATTAAATTTACGAAGAGTTGTACGATAATCATTTGTTTCTTATATTATACCAAATATTTAACTATACGTTATGTCGTCCTTTTATCTTTCATAATCAGGGCAGACCCCTTTTCAAGAGTTTGGAAGAAGTTGTGCCCAAGTCAGGTTTTTGTTTTCGATGGTTCCAATTCTTATACAGGGATAGTCCTATATGAGATATCCTTTACGGGTGTCACGAGAACGGGTAACTACTTCCAGATTTTGGAAAGAAGTTTTTCCTTATCTGAATTTTTTTTACCGGGGCATTTCCCCGAGTAACTGTCATTTTATCCAAAGCAGGGCTGTATGATTCACTGTTATTTTGTAATATATATATATATATATATATATATATATATATATATAAAAAAAATTAACTTTTAAATATTATGGGGTACAGCCAAAATGTATGGGTGGTTAAGAAAATTCGATTTTCACTATACCAAGCTTTCGATAATTTTATTATTATCTTTTTCAAGGCTAAAATACAATTTTGTTAAACTAAGAAACAAGGTTGTATTTTAGCCTTGAAAAAGATAATAATAAAATTATCGAAAGCTTGGTATAGTGAAAATCGAATTTTCTTAACCACCCATACATTTTGGCTGTACCCCATAATATTTAAAAGTTAGTTTTTCAACTATTCAGCCGTGACTACCCTTCTACTATATATATACATATATATATATATATATATATATATATATATATATATATATATATATATACTTGTACATACTTATCCTTCCAGTCTGTTTCTTTAACAACAACCCTTACCCTCGTACCAGCAAATAGAACGGGCTGACGCGACCTGCATTCAAACTCAGGCTTGGCACATTGTATAAGCCCAAGAGGCTTCACGGAGACCTCGGCCGCTCGTGCCAGGAAAACCCCTCTTTCGAGGTAACCCGCAGGGAGATTTCTGGTTCTTAATTTTGTGCCGTAAGGCACTGGTGACAGCACGCTGCAAAGATTTCTACTACAATCAGAAGAAAAGAAGCCATAAAAATAATACCGTTTACTATACCAATTGGAATATACCAACGACCTATTAGTGTGGGGACAGCGGTAACGGGATACACCCCAAAGGAGCAGAGAAATTTATTACATCAGGTCAGGAGTATTACACTGGTGACAGCGGTGGGATAAGTCAGCAACATCGGCTAAGTTGATCACTGCTTCACCATAAGAATGAACATAGGAACTACCCATTTATTAGAATAGTTTCTTTTTTTAGTTACTATCTGATTGGAGTTATCTTTATTATTGGAATAAAGTTTGCAGATGGTTGGGTAATGATCACTACTTCCAGGATCTAGGAGGACTTCCCAGGTAGCATATGGAGTTCACTCAGGAGATATTAGGGTAACATCCACCACCTATTTATCCTCACTTGGTGAAGACAATCTGGTAGCCTGTCCATCATTCAGATATACTAATTGGAGTGACTCTGAGGAGTCAATAATGTTTCGCCCAATAATACTTATTTTCTTGCTCCCCCATGCGGGGTGATTGCAATTTAGATCTCCCATAATAACTAGGGGTTCTTGAATTGCTGAATAAAATGTATCCAATTATTTACTCTGAGTATTGAGCTTGATGGGCAGTATATATTTAGAATATTAATGTTATGTTGTGGTAGGTGTATTTATATAGTCAAAGTTACTTTGGTAGGTTATTGGGATGAATTTGATGGTATTTTTTATTAGAATAGCTGTTCCACCGTAGCCATCGGCTCTGTCATTTCTGAGAATTTAAAAGTTTCTGCATGAAGTATTATAGTTTTGTTTTAACCATGTTTCATTTAGTAGGATTATATCAGGATTATGGTTTCCAATGATTACCTTCATATTATCTGTGTTGTAGTTGTATGAACGTATATTCCACTGGATTACAGTTAGTGGAGTGAATGCGAATAAAATTCAAATATTACACAGGAGATCAGAACATGTCCGTGTCGGACAGGTCCATATAGTCCCCTGAGGTATTTTGTTTTTTGGTGCATGGTGATGGAGGTGTACATGTTTGTGCTGTGTTTATTTCTGTTAGCTGACCCACTTCTTGCTGGGGGTAATATAATTATTAGGAATCAAGTTTCCTATAAACGTTAACACAAGCTCTCTGTGGGATTCTGATAAAAATGATATTGCTTGTAATACATCGAGTTGGAGCTTTTCTTCTTCCTCTTTTCTTGCTAATTGTTGGGGCTGTTCACTATGTGTTGTCGTTTTGTTTCCTATCTCTGATCTGCCATTTGGATTATTCAGGAATTTGGTATGTGCGGCTTTGTCGTAGCCTGTTTGTCTCTGTCTTTTGCTGTTTGGGGGTGTTGTGGCTACTTGTACATAAGATGCTACTTCGGGAGTTGTGGATATTGTTGCTAATCTTCTTTCATGTACTTGAATTGAGTTGGCCTGTTCTTTTGAGTTTTGTTTTCTTAAAGTTGGAATGTTTTATAGGTCATTTTTTGGTGGGCTGGTGGGAGAATTGGATGGTATTTGTTGGCTAGCTTCGTAATATGAGATGTTTGAGAATGCCATTAGTTGTTTAATGTCTTTTTGTCTTTTTTGATCTTTGCATATTTTATCAACTGATGAGTGATCATTATTTTTGCAGTAGATACAATATAAATTGCAGATTGAGGCATTGTCATGGCTTTTACTGCAAGTTTTGCATTTTTCTTTGCCTCTGCATTGATTTGTGCTATGTCCATAAAGTAAGCAGTTATATCATTGAATTACATGGCTTATATATGGAGTTACCAGGGTTGGAAGGCCATATACTTCCACTTCTTGTGGGATGATTTTTACTACAAAAGTTAAACACACTGTGCCTGTGGGGATGTACTTTATATTTCCATCAACGGTCGCTCTTCTATTCATTCTCTTGGCATGTAGCACCTTACAATTATTGATGTTTGTTGTTGTAAATTGGATTATTTCTTGTTCTCTAAGGGTCGAATCTACAAATCTTACAATACCTTCGTTTGATACATTGTGACTCGGTATATATACTTCATAACCCAAATTTTCCCAGTCTTGTTCATTAATAAAGTTGTTAGCAGCTTCTGCATTCTTGAAAGTGACTCCCATTCGGTTTTTACCCTTTCTGGTGAATTTCATAACATCAAGTAGTTTCAAGTTAAAGATAGTTTTGGCTATACTCATAATATGTAAATTACCCACATTACCTGACTTTCCCTGAATATATACTTCAAAAGGGGGAGAGCTATGTGGAATGTATAAGATTTTTGTTCTATTAATTTGTGATATATTTTGGTCTTTATCATTATTTTCATCATGAGGTTCGGGAGGTTTATCTCCCGCCATTTGACCATTTGACTTACTTTTTTTCTCCTTTTTTTCTTAGTATAGATTTTGTATATATGTAATAGAAATAAGTTGGAATTTACTTAGTCAGGTCAAAGGAAGAGGATTTGACATAAAAAGTGGTTAGTAACTCACCCTATCTACTATAAACGATTAAATCACACTTATATTCAGCGATAAATCCGTATTCACAGTTAAATTCGCTCAATCGACGTAAGATTTCACCTCGATCCAACCGAACCAAAAAACCGAATTCTTAGTCAGCTACTTAATCATTACGTATCAATTTTACAGAAACTGTCAATAGAGAAATACTTAGGTACAGTTTATTAACATGGGATTATATTCCATTTCGAAATTTGAATCACATAGGAAATTCTGCTGCTGTCATCTCTTTAAAATCTATAGGGGTTTGCAGCTGTTTATCTTCCAACATATCTCAATGTCTTGGTACACAACTGGTTTTGAAATCAGAACATGCATACAGTCAATATTGCAATCCCAAATCAAACGCTTGTATTTCCAGAGCATATTTGAATATATTACAGAATATATATGTCATCTTAAACATTAGATACGTTCGCCACCTAAAATATATCGACTGTTTCCTATGTTTAAACTAAAGTTAAGCAATAACTCATCGCAAAAGACAGATTTTCGATAAATTAATTATGTTATGACCTTATTTTAGTAGTGGTCGACTGGTTATTGCATTTTCCTTTACCATATGGTTCATCCAGATTTGTATCCACGTAATAAGTCCCACGGGCTCTAAAAAATACAAATAATTCAATATAAAATATTAATTTTGATGATATAAAATAACAAATTACAACGTTGTCATATCTCATTCACTGTGGTATATTGGAGGACATGAATTGCTCTGCAAGGAGAACAAACCATGTGAAACTCAAACAAATAGATCTATAGAAATATTGATAAAAGTTGGTGATGATAGTTGTAATAACAGTGCATCCCACAAAACTGGAGAGTCCGGTCACTCGGCCCAAAAGTAGTGTTTGTGGTGAACGCAGATTATAGGAAAATTTTTTGACTTCCCGGTGTATTACCGTAATACCATTTAAACTGATATATTAGTTATGTTTGTTTGTGTCAAACACGTGAACTTTTTCAATTGGCAAAAAATTCTTACTTATTTTCCGTGTACGGTCAAACTAAAAATTTCCAATAACTTGCGGCTGATATGGTCTTATCGTTCGCTAGATTAATGTCGTTTATTGTGCAAGGTTGTTCCAGATGAGGGGAAATTAGAAGATGGTTTGGGTCCTGGATGGAACCACAATCACACAGGATACTTCCATCCTCCGGCAGTAGGCCCCATTTCTGCATGTTGGTCATGCATCGTCTTACTCCCACTCTCATACGATTTTGGGTTCTCCATGCCGCATAGGATTCTCCACTTAGTGATTCGGTTTGATTCTGGCGTTCCTTCCAGAGCCCGTGTTCTTTTCATGAAGCTTTACCTAGTCTTCAGCCGTCGCTTCACTGGTTGTTTTCCATATTACGGGTGACGTGGGTCTGTTCCTCCTTATTTCTCCCTTGATCTGCCGCAACTTCCCTACGGATATGTGATGGAACTATGCCGATTGGTGGGTATATTTTCTCTGTTTTAGTCGATTTCAGGCACCCTGAAACGATCCTCGTGGTTTCGTTCAATTCTACGTCCACCTAATTTGCATGCGCGAATGCGTTCCATACTGGTGAGGCGTACTCCACTGCAGAGAAACATAGCGCCAAGGCAGAAGTTCTTAGAGTTTGAGGATTTGCACCCCAGGATGTGTTCGTCAATATCCTGATTATATTATTTCGAGAACTGCCTTTCCTCTTAGTGTTAAGACAGTGTGGTTTAAAAGTTTGGCTGCGATCCAACGTCATATCTAAGTATTTTGGTGCATGACAGTGATGAAGACGGTATTTCCTCTATGTTATGTCCAGATTCCTTCTCGCGTCTTTATTGTTGAGGTGAAAAGCACATACTTGTGTTTTGCTAGGATTTGGCTTCAAGGGATTTGCATCATAGTTGGTAGAGAGTTCTTCCAGAGCTCGTGTCAGCTTCTTCTCCACCTATTAGAACCTCGAACCCTGAGACCCTGGGAGGCCATCGCAATGTCATCAGCATAGATGAAATTTTGGGTATAGTCTGCCAATGGTTGGTCATTCGTGTAGATGTTGTAGAGGATTGGCGAGAGGACACTTCCTTGTAGTAAGTCATTTCTCTGATTCCTCCACCTGCTATTCTTTCCCCGAAGATACACGTAGAACCTTCTCTGGTGTAGGAAATTGCCTATCAGTTGGTAATCCCCCGTGAGTTCGTATACTTTCTTCAGCAGCTTTCTGTGGTTACCGTGTCGTATGCGGCTGTGAGGTCAATGGAAGCTACGCCTGAGATTTTCTTATGCTCGAAAATAAACCATCCTCAATATGCTGGGCAAAGAATATAGATGATAGTTCATGATATCTGACAAGCATCAATCAGAGCATCAGCTTCTTCGATACGATTTCAAGTGTAAATCGAAGGCAGAACTGCGGGAAAAAACGAAGATAGTAAAATATTGCTAGTTGTCGGCTGAGATCTCGTAGAAACCAGAAAATACATTTTTTTTAATTGAACAACAACGTTTTCATATATACATATAATTTCAAACGCTTGAATATATATATATATATATATATATTAATACAGATCCTCTATTTGAAATTTAAAGAATAAGTAAAACATAAGGAAATTTACTTAATTTTGGCTGCCATACTTTCGATACACACTGTACTATATGTAAATTATTAAATTTTGAAAGATTCAGTAGAAATATCGAACATGACATTTCATAATGTCGATGACATTTGTGTAGAATATATCTAATGATAGATAGAACATAATAGGATTTGGAGAAAATATTTGAAATTGCAAAATATAGAGGTCTCTGCTAGCAACATTACAAATGTAATAAAAGAATTTCAAAATCTCACTTGGTTATTGAAAATTATAGATTAGTAATTTTTTTGAAAAACAAGAGAAATCAGTAACCAACGGAAAGAAAGATTATTTATTTTATTAAAATTTAGGAGTAGTTTTTTATCCTTTGAAGAGACAACATCAGAATTAGAGTTGTCTCAATTTTTTGGTAGATTGTATAAATTGTATATCATACAATCAGATAAATAACCCATATGATAAAGCCAGTGCGTGTATAATTCGGATAAGAATTGCATCGTAAAAAGTGTATGTGGTTCCAGTTCTCTAAATTGTATATATTTAGAAAGTTTGCAGAATTCTAAATACGTTTAGAATTAGTACAAGTTTTCCTGATCCATTTGGTGAGGCCACTCCAGTTTTTAATTTATTTCTCGAGAAATATCAGGCCTTTTTAAATACAGTTGAAAATTTAGATCATCTATATAAGAAATTTTGAAATATACCAAAATTATGGATACATATATCAGTTTTAACATCAAGTGAATAGACAATTTGAGCAGAAATTTCGTTATTTGACATTGATACACGTCAATTGTAAATTACACAGGTTGAACGTTTTGATAATAATAATTAATCAGGTTAAATTCTAGCATAGTTGTATACTAATTTTAAGTTTTTGTAGAGATTACGACTGTTGTTCTTTTATGGTATTTTTTAGGAATAATAATTTTGTTGAATTTGCGTATCTGATAGTATAATATTAATATATAATTTTGATTCTAACTCACGGTAGTATTCATTTAGTATCCAATCTCACTGTACTTATCATTTTACATTCATAAAATTTTCAATTCAATCAGTGACATTCGGTTGATTTTTTGGTGATAGTAAAATAGTAAATGTCATAAAATAATTAAAGGGCCTTTTATTATATTGAATTAACAGTTATTCGAGAGTTTGAAAATAGTGAAACATTTAATTTGGAAATACGTTAAAAAACAAATAAATTTCAAGAATTAATTTTGAACAACTTTGATCTCACCCTGAGATAGGAGTAATAGGTCGATTGTATATAAATTCATCTTTAGATTGATATTTATTAGCGCCGGGCATATTTTTTTTGACAGCTACTGTCAAAATTGAAATAGAATACGTATTTAAGTTGCATGTACAATAGTTGTCGCTGCGAGAACATATTATAAGTTGTCTCCACAACATAGGGCAATTACAATTAAAGAATATTAAGTAATTATAATATTAAAAATATTTCAATATATATATATATATATATATATATATATATATATATATATATATATATAATATATATATATATATATATATATATATTTATATATTTGTCGTCTGATTTCGTACCTATTTATAAAACATTTCAATGGAGATCATATTTTAGTCACAACAATGAAATATTTGTTGCCAAAGTGCTTTACCTCCCAAATATTTCTGACTGCCCGACTTTTCTTAGAAATTTGGTTTTCAGTTTATCTTACTCTCCTCTTCAAAATTTATACGTGCGCTTTTTGTTTTTATGGGGTTAGAACTAGCCCTAAGTGAAAAAAAATGGTTATGCTGTAACGATGTTTCCTTTCTTTAATAGTTATTTTATGTTTTCGAGTATATTTTCATTTGATGTACCCGTTATACCCTCTAACTTCTGTATAGGAATAATTTTATGATTTTTAATTATTTAAAGCTTCGGAGGATATTTTCATTTACCCTCTGGCTTCTGGGTAGAAACCATGTTATATATCAGGTTTATAATTATTATAAATTTACGAGTATATTTTATTTACTATCTGGCTCATGTGGATAAATCATTTTATGTTTATAATATATTTATTCCGCTTTTGAACTGAAAATTCCAAAATATTGGTTTCCCCACTGCTACGAGATACGAGAGTAGGTAGCGCGCAGGTCGAACTAACCGAGAGAGGTGGAAAGTGAGGAAGAATACGAGAAGTTTGGAATCAAGAAGAGAATGCTGGCTGATTAGAATTTGAGACTGCTAGCAATCGTTCACCGCTCCGCTGCCGATTTGTTTTGATCTGTTTCTTGCCGTACCTGTTCTGATTTTGTTTAAAACACTTAAATGAAACATTTAATTCATGTACTGTGAAGATTAGAATATCTCTATGGTAGAGTTGTTGTTAGGATTCACGAATTTAGCTTTCCCGTAGTGTGGGCCAGGAGAATAACTTTTGTTTGAGGACCAGCGAGAACATTATTTCTCGCAATAACTCTCTCGGATTTCAACAACACTAGACCCCTGCAAATTACCGTACCGCTATCTGAGGCTACTTGGAACTCTTGACGATTGAAGTCAAGGGACAGTGGAGACAACCACGTTGAAAATCTGGCGCCCGAGAAAGTGTAAAGTTTCAAAGGTGTCAAAAGTGACGTACCGAGGCAGTAAGAGGTGGGGTAAAAGGCTGCGACCTTAGATAGCAATAAGACCCATCACATTTTGGTGCCCGAGCACCTTATTGTTGATCGATTGATAATTTTGTTTTGATAGTGTACCGTTTTATTTTGTTCTGTTTGCCGCCGTATTGCTGATTGTTTGTTAAAACAAGGAAGGTTGTATCTAGTTTTGGATTTTTCCGTGTTGTTCCGTTTCCGATTTCGTTTTCTGTATTGTGAAGAGCAAGGACATGATTATCGAAAGAGACCTGTTGATAACTTGTTTTGAAGAGGGAACGTTTTATTCTGTTTTGACTGTAGTGCCGTATTGCTGATTGAACAGGCACTCTGATTGTTAAAACAGGAACCGTCGTATTTTGTTTTGGGACTTTATTTTTTTCGTGTTAGTACTGTTTTATTCGGCCTCCAATTTCTGTTTCAATATTATGAAGGGGTGAAGGTGGAGTATAGGCAAGAAACTGCAACCACTAAAGATAGAAGAGGCAGAGGTAAAAATAGATGTTCAGAGAAAATTCTGAGGAATTGAATATTGCTTTCCTATTTGAACGTGAAGCTGCTGGGTAAACACTATCCGTTTCCACAGCACCGACCCAATTACCGATCGTAAGTCCTGTGGAAGAAGTCATAGACCATCGTGTAGGTTGGGTATACTTGCTGTAAAACGAGGAATTGAATACCCAGCTAGCAGAAAGAAATTTATCCATCGCGGGAATCGTGCCGGAAAAACGGAAAAGACTTGTGAACATTCTAGGACGAAGAGATATTTCTCCGAAATCCGCTGAAAACCACGAAACTGAGAATTATCCTACCTCTATGGCGACTCCACCTGTTGATGTGAACGATTGGAATGTGTCTTTTGGAAATCGGGGAGGTCCTGCCTAATTCATAGAAAGAATCGAGGAAATGTGTACAGCAGAGAATGTCCAGAGAGACAATTTGCTTCCCGTGTTAGCGAAATTATTATCAGCTGAACCCGGAGCTTGGTACTGCAACAACCGAAGTAGGTACACAACCTGTGACGAATTCGAAGCTGACTTCAGAATTTTCTTTCATTCAGTCAACTATGAAGTCGACTTAGAAGCCGAGATAGGAAGACGTCTCCAAAGACGAAATGAATCCGCTGCAACGTACATGACCGATCGACAGACTCCGCTGAGAAGGCATGAGAAGCTAGCTTCAGAACAACAGTTAGCATGGATGTACCGTAAACCTTTACCCGAACACCAGCTGCAGATCCAAAAAGGAGATTCCAAGGATTTTCCCACATTCTGTCAAGCGTTAAAAGAGTGTGTACCCAATCCCAGTGGACCGAACCGTGGACCAGCCCGTCCGCAGCCAGTAAGTACACCTATATATGGACCGTCCCACAACCCGCCGCTTGATCCAGCTAGAGAGGCCATCCCTGGTACCAACTGCCCATCACCACCGAGCAATACTCCTCACGGTCCGCCACGTGATACTATTCGGCAAACGTCTGGCTCGTCTCCACCCCAACCAATCTGCTTCCGCCGCCGTGAATCCGGACACTACCGAAACAACTGTCAGAACCCTCAGGAAATATTCTGTTCTCTTTGCAATAAGAAAGGAGTAATTTCCCGAGACTGTTCCTGAGGAGACAGGGAAGCTAATCCGAAGCTGTCCCGAGGAGAGCCCGACACAGCTTCTGTAGATACTCGCCTCTCATGCCGAAACGTCAGAAGAAATGACCGATTCTTGACCGCACATCGACGTCGAAATTGAAAACCATAAGTTTACAGCCCTGTTTGAAACTGGAGCTGCTAAATCATACATCGGTGATCAGATAACTAGGACATTTTCCCAAAGAAAACAAACCGTCGAGCTGCGAGAGCCCGGTTAGCTAATGGAATTTTAGTCTCCATCACCGACACTTATGAGCTAAAATTGAAGATCGAAGGCGTCATTATGGAAGGTCCATTCGAACATTTCCCTGGTCTGATAACTAATATTGTGTTGGGACACGATGTCCTTCAAAAGTATAATTTTCGTTTTGAACTAGGAAGCGGGAAGATATACATGAGAGAAAAACTAGTGAAGCGTTCACCATCAGCCAGTCCTGTTGAAATATTGGAGGTAGTGAATCCGCCCAATAAAGAAACTGATGCTGCTATACCGATACTAAGTAGGAAAAATACCAACAATCGTCTCTCGGAAGACCGCAGTTCTGAAGTCTCTGCTTCTTTCCTGGTGTTAGGGGTTAACAAGGAGCAATCTATTTCTGGTCTCTGCGTCTTCCCTGGTGTTAGTGGTTGACAAGGAGCAGTCTGTTCCTGGAGTCTCTGCGTCGACCCTCGTGTTAGGGGTTGACAAGGAACACTCCATTTCTGAATTTTCCCCGGTGTTGTTAGGGGTTCACATGGAACAATCTAGTTTTGAAGTCTCTGCGTCTTCCCTGGTGGAAGGGGTTAACAAGGAGCAATCTGTTTCTGAAGTCTCTACGTCCTTCCTCGTGTTAGGGGTTGACAAGGAGCAATCCATTTCTGAAGTTTCTGAGTTTTCCCCGGTGTTGTTACGGGTTGACATATAACAATCTGGTTTTGAAGTCTCTGCCTCTTCCCTAGTGGAAGGAGTTGACCATGAGCAGGCTGTTTCTTAAGTCTCGGCTTCCTCCTTGGTGTAAGGGGTTGAAAAGGAGCAATCCAGTCCGGTTTATGGTACAAAGACTTTATTAACAGAAAAGAAAATTCTAATTATGATAAGTTGTTTAAAAAAATATAAAGCACGCAAGTGATGCCGCGTCCTTTAATTTTTTTACCGAAGTAAGGGAGGGATGTAACGAGGTATCCTTTCTTCAATAGTGATTTATTTTATGTTTCCCGAGTATATTTTCATTTGATCTCGGAGGATATTTTCGTTTACCCTCTGGCTTCTGGGTAGAAACCATGCTATATATCAGGTTTATTATTCTGTGTAGAAAATTTATTCCGGTTTTGTACTCAAAAGTTCAAAATATTGGTTTCCCCACTGCCACGAGATAGACAGAAGGTGGCGCGCAGGTCGAACTAACCGAGAGAGGTGGAAAGTAAGGCTGGATACGAGAAGTTTGAAATCAAGAAGAGAGTGCTAGCTGACTAGAATTTGAGACTGCTCGCAATCGTTCACCGCTCCGCTGCCAATTTGTTTCGATTTGTTTTTTGCCGTAACTGTTCCAATTACTTTCGAATTTTTCTCAAACACACATAAATGAGACAATAAATTCAGTTGCTATGAAGATTAGAATATCCCTATGGTAGAGTAGTTGTTTGGATGCACGAATTTAGCTTTCCCGTATTGTGAGCCAAGAGAATAACTTTTGTTTCAGGACCAGCGAGAACGTTTTTTTTCTAGCAATAACTTTGCCGGATTTTGACAACACTAGTCGCCTGAAATTTACCGTACCTCCATCTGAGGCTACCTGGAACTCTTGGCGATTGGCCGTGAAGACAACCACGTTAAAAATCTGGCGCCCGAGAAAGTGTAAGGTTGCAAAGGTGTCAGAAGTGACATATAGTATATGTTAAATACCTAAAATTTCTTACTACATTTTAAATAAATTACTTAATCAGTATATTGTGACGATGATATTCAATTATCGAAACAATTGTCAATTTATTAGAATTTTCAACATTTTTCATTATATTGTGGAATTAGCTAGAAACGTTGAGTTTCATTTAAAACACTAATATGAGTAGATTCCACGAAGTAAGGGTCGAGACAGTTAATTTCATAAAAGATCCTGATTATATCAATTGTTTTGATACTTGTAAAAATATGTTATTGAATGATCCTATTTTACAATACTCCGACTTCTCTCGTCCATTTAATCTCACAACAGAACCAAGCAATTTTGCTCTAAGCGCTGTTCTTACCCAAAGAAAAATCGGAACCGATTTACCCATGGCATATGCTAGAAGAACACTCAATGATTCTGGAGTAAATTATTCAACAATTGAAAAGGAACTCCTCGCGATTGTTTGGGCTGTAAAATATTTCCGCCAATATCTTCTCGGAATAATATTCACTATAGTAACAGATCATAAACCACTTCAATGGTTATTTTCTTTGAAAGAACCCAATTCTAAATTAGTTAGATGGCGGTTGAAACTCGAAGAATACGACTATAATATAGTGTACAAGAAAGGTGCATTGAACACTAATTGTGATTGTTTATAACGAATCCAGGTAAATATTAATGAAGTAAATTCTTTGGATAATCCTCCCGAAAATTATTAGTTTATACAGATAAATCTGATTACTCACTTTCAAATAATAGTTAAAATAAAAATGTAGAAACCGAATCACTCAATGTAGAAGCTGAAGATTTTAATGACGAAATTGATGACGATAATAATACCATTCACACTAACATAGAAAATCCTATTGCAGGAATACCTATTTCGGAATCTGCAGTAAATGTGGTAAAAAATCAAATTATAATCTCTGAAGATAAGTTTTTAAGAAAGCTGCTTTGTGTAAGACATTGCAACATATTTATCATTGTTTGACACGTTTTTAGAGTATTTCTTCGATGAGTTGTTATATATTTTATAGACTCTTTGTTTGCAAATACGTTGATACTATGTATTGGGTAGTAATTGTTTATTAAAGTCGTTCTAATTGGTTTTATAATATCTGGTGGGTATTCAGGCGAAGTAAGTTTTATGGCTCTATCGACTAATTCAGTAATTACGCTCTTTTTATGGGACGTGAATTATAGTTAAGATATCGGCCTGATGGGGTTACTTTATTATACGGTTGGGTGTTGATATTATTATAGTTAGTTCCTATTAATGTCATAGCTAAAACATTTATTGTGTTATTTTTTTCCGTTACTGAAGTGAATTTGATTTCATAAAAATTATTAACAATATGTCATCAATACTATCATTGGGTACTGCTGCTAAACAGTCGTCAACATAGAGTTTAAAAAAACAGAATATTGTGATTCAAACATATCAATACTACTTCTTCTAGATGTTCCATATACTAACTGAGCAAGTGTAGAAGACGTATGTGCATCCATTTAGTTGTGGAAAAAATCATTATTGTATTGAGAGTAATTATTGTTTTGAATCAATAGGATGACTTCAATGAATTCATTACAGTACAGTCTCTATAATCCGGCCGTGCGCCACTCCGGCACGTCCAGTAATCCGGCACTCGGCGTCGGAGGAGGGGTCAGCTGTTTTCATGTTTCTGCATGTCTAGGGTAGAGCGCCTCGAAGTAAACAAGTCAGTCGCATTACACCTGCCGTGAATGACTATTAGTGTCTGTGCCTTTTTCCTGTAGTGCCTACGGATTTGGTATTTTCAAAATACGCCATGTCGGACAAACGGAAACATGTCACCTTAACTTTAGATAAAAAGTACGAAATTTTAAAACGTTTGGATAAAGGTGAAAAGTTAGCTCATTTGTCTAAGGAGTACAACATTGGCCGTGCGACAATACACGACATAAAACAGAAGAAGGACCGAATTGAGTCGTTTTTCCAGAGTAAATAATCATCTTCTGTAAGAAAAACTTTGAAAACAGGTGAGTTTCCACAAGTAGAAGATGCACTTTATGCTTGGTTCATGCAAGAAAGAAACAGGCACACGCCTATTTCAGGTGAAATTCTTATGGAAAAGGCTAAGTTTTTTTATCATAAAATTATGAAAAAGGATGACTTTTGTGCAAGTGTGGGTTGGCTTGACAAATTCAAAAGGCGTTTTGGAATTCGATTGTTAACTTTAACCGGTGAGAAGCTTTCATGTGATGTAGAATCTGTTGGGCTCTTTGTTGAAAAATTTAAAAAAATCGTTGACCAAATGGACCTAGGCCCAGATCAAGTCTATAACGAAGACGAAAGTGGTATGTTTTGGCGCCTTTTGCCAAAAAAACATTCGTTCATAGGGCTGAAGCTAGGTGCTCCTGGCCGCAAATTGGCTAAAGACAGAATTACTTTTATGCCGTGCGCTAATGCTAGCGGCACTCATAAGCTAGATATGCTTGTCATTGGGAAATCAAAAAATCCCAGGGTTTTTAAAAATGTAAATTTGCCTGTTTTATACAAAAACCAAACTAAGGGATGGATGACCAAAACACTTTTGTGTGACGAGGACGAGACGGAGGGGGGTTCTATAGAAATTCTTACCCATCCACACACAGTGAACAACGAGAAGGCTGTGAATGCACTGCTATCACATGGGCTGAGGAAAATGGCGCGGAAGCATCTGACATTCTAATGTTAAAGCGACTACAGGAAAATGCTTTGAGGATTTCTTTAAATGCCAAAAAACAAAAAACTATTAAACACTTTTTCCCACTTACATATTTAAGCTCTTCGTAATTGTGTTAAATCTAGTTTTAAACAAACCTTAACTGTGTTTTGCTTATAATATTTCTATCGATTTATACATAATATTATGTAATGATTTTTATACTGTACTTAACAAATAACTGGTTAATTAATAGCCATTCTAATAACCATTGATAATAAAATCATATTATTTTTTACAATACAATACAATACAGTACCTATATTTTAACTTGTTTTGTAGTAATTATACGATGTTTTTATGGTCTATTCAGCTTTTTTTACCATATCTCCACTAATCCGGCAATTTCGGCAATCCGGCACTACCGATCTCAATATGGGGCCGGATTAGCGAGATCCTACTGTATATCGAAATGTAGTGTGTTCTTTTATTATATCCCATTTCATTTGTATAGTCTTAATTATTAATTCGTTAGGTATATTCGTGTACAGTGATATTACGTCCAATGATATTATTTTATAATTAACTGGTATATCAACAGTGTCAATAAATTTTTTGGAAGAAAATTAGTCTTATAAACAATTGTCACCTTCACCGATGACATTTGAAAGGCAATTGGCTAGATATTTAGACAAATTATAAAATGGTGATTGTATGTAGGATAATATAGGCCTTAAGTGTACGTTTGGTGTGTGTAATTTTCGTAAACCGTGTATTCGAGGAGTGATCGCGTTATGTATTTGTAGTTTTTTTTGCTTCGTTTTGTGTGATCGAACAAATCGAACAATACTTTAATTAGTTTGTTCTTGTTCTCTTGAGAAGATTTGGTTTGATCTGATTTAATTTTTTTGTATAATGTTTGATAACTTGAAAGATTATTAATTTTATTTTGATAATCGCTAGAGTGCACAATTAAGGTGTGTTCAAGGGTTAGAAGTTTTATTTTTTTAATTCATTACACAATCAAAGAACCATTTGTTTTTGAAAAGATAATAGTTGATAGGCTCTGTACATGAAGTGCTCTCGCTATCATATATGGGTTTAAAATGTCTTACTTTGTATCCAAATAATATCCTCCCATACAAGAAACATTATTATTAGCACATAAACCCATCTCATACAACCAATAACAGCTACAACTCGTCGCCGTAAAGTCGTTATGTAATACACTTTCCACAAAATAATCCAAGGCTAATAAATGGGAACATCCTTTTCCAAACTCTATTCCACATCTCGGCTGTCTCTTACCTCCGTTGACGTAATAATCAGCGGTTCCCAAAGCCCTGATGTCACCCATAAACAAATCAGTGTGGATTATTTGAACGTATTTGGCACTTGCTGTTGTCATACCTTTAAAAGTCAACTGGACAGATAATAGTCCACTTGTTGGGTCTAAGCCTGAAAAATAGCAAATTGCAATGTTATGATTAAAACTATATTGCGTTTAAAATCTTAATACAAAAAACATCAAGTTGTCGAATTTTACAACATTCAACATTAAAGTCTTCAAATCACGTCTTGACTCTTCAACGTCTTGGATTCGAATCCTGAATTCGCTGAATTCAAAATTACCGAATGCCCTCGCCTCTCTCTGAGTGCCTACCATCACCTCGAGTCCATATGGTAGAGGGGTTAGGTACGATAGATACCAGTCGATGATGCCATGGTATGGAAAGACAGGGTCGGCTCGGTTTGCTACAGTCTCCCCCTCTGGTGAGGAATGCATCTCTACAAGTAGCCAGTAGTAAGAGTAGCTCGAGAAGACTCTGTAGGAGTATAGGTCCCTGTTTCTTAGTCGTCCTCGCTTACGTAGTGTCCTTAATGGCTCAGCCGTAGTAGTGTCGCTTTCCTGAAATGGGGTAAGGGTACTAGGGTTGTATACACCTAATGTGGTGCACTTGTCCTTGAGGTCTACGATTATATAAGTTGTAGGCCCTTGCTGCTTTAAGATTTCATACGGTCCGTCTCTTTTAGGGGGAAGTTTGGCAGAATACTCTCGCTGCGTATTGCTGAGGAAATGGCAGCGTAGTAACACCCTATCACCTTGTTTATACTTGGGATTAGGCCGTCGTTTCTCATTTCCATATGCTTGATTACGATCTTGCCGCTCTTCAGTAATACTCTGTGCCAGCTTAAGTGAGATTGCTAATTGCTGCAACCTTGGTGTAATCTCTGCAACGAAGTTTTCGTTTTGTACCATGAGACTTAAATCACTAGTTACTTCTTGCACAGTTAGGAGTTCGCGTCCAAAAGTTAGATAGTAGGCAGTATAACCCTGTGCTCTGACAGTTTGACGTATTTAGGGCAAACCATATAGCGGGTATGTGTTCACACCAAGTCGTGTATTCTCTTCCGACCAATATTCCAAGTTGTACCTTCACATGGGAATAAAGGATTGTTTGATTCCCAAACAAAATGTAAGCTGCTGAACTACGGCCGATACGACCTGTACACCATTGTTTTGATTCCCAAACAAAAATGTGAGCTTCTGAACTACCGCCGAAACGAACTGTACACCATTGTCGCTCAAAGTTCTACGGGGTCAACAATAATGCAGGAATATATCCTCCAACAGGACTTGTGTACAAACTTCAGCGGTTGCTTTGGCCAACGAAAATAGTTCCACCCAGCGACTTGTCGTGTCTTCTGCAATAAAAATCCATCGTTTGCCGCTTTTGGATGTGGGCAGAGGCCCGAATAGGTTGATGGCCAATACTTCTAATCTCTGTTTAATTGTGGATATTCACATTAACACAGGGGTTTCCTGTTGGCTAATTGATATCTTTAACGGTCTAGGCCGTGTGCAACATGTTTGGTAATACACTGCCTCATTTTCGGCCAGTAGTACCGCCTTGAGATTCTATGGAAAGTTCTCTCAACACCATAATGCTCGTAAAATATTATCCCACTGGGATTCGGGAACTACCACTCTGGCGTCGTCGTCTTCCTGTTCTTCAGTGTATCGATAGAGTACGTCTCTCTGCAACAGGTATCTTCGATTGAACCGTTTTTGGTGTGCCTGCAATTACTCTCATGCATTCACTATGATGTTTAATTCGGCGTCTGCCAATTGCTCCTCGCGGATCTCTTTTCCGCTCCGTACGGATAAGTCGATCTGGACGCTGCATACGCTACAGTTTTCAAGATGCTGTGAACATGACGGTCTAGATAGAAAGTCGGCAACAGTATTGGTTCTACTAGGTGACTACTGAATCTTTAGTTTGTAGGATTGTAGCTGCAGGATCTATTTTGCTAATCGACCGCTGGGAGACTTTAGGGTCACTAACAATCTAAGCGGCTGGTGATTGGTTATGATAATGGTTTCGCGCCTTCTATATATCCTCTAAACCTGGCCACAGCCCACACGATAGCGAGGGCTTCTCGCTCCGTCGTTGAGTAGTTCCTTTCCGCACTGGTGAGTAAACGACTTGCATATTCTATAGGATGTTCTTCCTCCTTCTCCTCCTGGACCAAAACTGCTCCAATTGCGCAGACACTAGCGTCTGTTTTGATTATAAATGGTATAGTATCGTCGGCTTGTCTCAGAATTGGTAAGACTATCGAATGCTCCTTCTTCCTGCTCACTTCACTTCCATATGGATTTCTTTCTGGTGAGATTGGTTAATGGTCGGGCTATATGAGCGAAATTTGGTATGAATCTCCCATACCACGAGCATGATTGTATAAATGAAAGAAGCTGCTTAACGGTTTTTGGTGCCAGTAACGACACGACCGCATCCGTTGTTACGGGTTCATTTTGCACAATGAAACCCTTCCTTTTGTTTAAGGAAATAATGCCTGTCTTGATCGATATGTTATAATTCGATAGAGACGAAATCTTCACCCTTCGTCATAACCGAACGCACTCCTGTTTACTGCACTTCTGCTGACTCTGATTGTTCTATGATTAGAACTAACAGGCCACGGAAATTGGTCCTTTAGTTTGCACTTCCGGTTACTCTGATTGTTCTATGATTAGAATCAACAGACCATGGCCATTGGTCATTATGATTGCTTGGAGGTGAAGCGTGGTGTAACGTAATTTCCACCACACCTTAAGTAGAGTGTAGTTCAGTGCAGTTAGGAATGAGTCAATATTAAGTATCGAGTGTAAGGTATTGCGTGTACATTACACCGCACGTAGGAAAGAGCTACACTTCGATACATATGAATGAACCTAATATTACTCTTGTTTATTGTGCACGCCAGCTTAGTTTCCCAAATGTTATTGTGTCCTTGAATTTACCTAAACTCTCTCTGGTTTTTCCACAACATCTAATTGTCTATGTGATTTGACTAATGGCATATGCCTTATTGTAGTTGTGTTGGTTCGGCCAGAGATGGCGTGATTGGCGACTCTAAAATTTTCCTGGTCTTGCTATTTCCATTAGATTTCAATGACAAATGGTTGTTTATTCATTGTCTCTTACATCGAATACAAATGTAATAGGCATGATATGCAGTAAACATTTGATAAAGTCATGACATTTGTATTCTATTCAATGTTGGCGTTCTATGTTCTAAGTTCCGAGTATACTCCTAGCGCACCTTGTCGGGTGACAGATGACTCAAATTTCCGAACCCTTCGCTGGAAACTTTCAATTATATATTCCATCGTTGGATGGTTCTGAGAAATTTCTGGCTGAGAGATTTCCTTATATTGTTTGCGATTATAAACGCTGTATATTTTAAAGATAATCTCGATTTACGGGATTTTGGAGATCAATGTAAGTTCTTCGTAGAACTTCTCGAGCATGGCTCTGAGACTTCGCGTTGTGTATTTGAGGAAATCCATTCGTTAATTGGTTTATTCAAAGGAAAAGAGCTGGTTGTCAGACGGTAAATAGACCAACGGGGCAGTCCAAGAAACCTCTGTCACATTGAGGTTAGTATTATGGCTAATAAGAGCCCCCGTACTCAATTAGAATCGAAAGTTAGACTGGTAATGTTTATTTGGGTTCATTCGACGATCTGGTCGTAATCAATCCACGTTCTACCATCATGTCAACGTACAACCTTAACATCAGGTTGGAGATTCAAATTCGAATATCGAGTTTGAAGCCACTGCTTGTTGCCAACTCCATCTTCACGTCCACCCTTCACTGTCAACGTGTATTGTCTCTACTGTCCATAGTATTTATCCTCACACAGTCTACCTTCTACTTTCTTCGTAACTACGTGCTTGTATTCGTGTATTGTACACCTCCTAGAGTCCACACACTCACCAAAGCGCTGGATTCTTGGGTGAATATATTGAGAAGCTGAGGGGCCACTACCACTACCATACAATAACCACAGCTACGTCTTAGATCTTAAGCTGATACCACCCTTAAGGCATTTTTTTTAGTACATAGCTGTTAGCTATCATAGTGACGTCACAGACAATCTCAATTCAGGTGTGGAATTTGTTTATTGAGCTGATACATCCTTTTCAATCATAGTTTACCCACTCATTTGGTGTGGTACTTATTTACAATCACAGAATATTGTTGTGTGTTCCATTTGTGCCGGTACAGTATAACCGTTTCAATATATTCTGTGTAGTTAGGTTAATGAATGTTTCTTTCTCCTGATCCAAGTTAATGATACCAGGTACCCCGGTAATCAGAGGTGAGCAAGAACCTTTTCTTATTTTTTAATGAGATTTACATTACCTTATAGCCAATCTTTATTATTAAGTGATATTATTGCAGTGGGTTGTCCTATCCCATCTGGGTGGTTTCGGATTCTCACTGGCTAGAAATCGGTGGCGCTCTGAAAAATTGAACCTCATACATTTCAGTATAATCGAAATCAATTTTTATTGTCGAACCTATGCCCGACTGAGCTACTGGGACAGTTAGAGGCGAGGAACACCAGTGCATAATCACTGCTCTGATCACCTAAATTTTTTTATTTTGTTACCCAAAAAGTGTGGGTATTTCCCGGAAAACTAAGGGAGTGAATTCTTGCCAGGTTGTATGTGGTATTTGGGGAAGTAATTAGACCTGATCACGGATCTAATTACTTAGTTAGTTTAGATGTAATAACTTGAAAAATAACTAAAGTGAATATGATAAATTGTTGGACGCCAGTTACTTTCTCAAAAGTAACAAAAACCCAAATAACACATACAAATTATTTTTTTCTTGTGAACCCTAAATTTCGCCCCTGACACTGTTTTACTTGGATCCATACTGATTTCATCTTTTGTTATTATATGTCCCAGGTATGGAAGAACAGCGCAACTAAAGTTGCATTTTAATCGGTTTACTCTAAGTCTCTATTGTCTAAGACGTTCAAAGACCAATTTTAGGTCGCAAATATGTTGCTCTAAGCTAACAGATTTTATTATTAGATCGTCTAAATATGTGAGTAGTGACACTGTGTGTAGATTGGCTGTAAAACGGCCCCTCAGTCGTTGGAACGTTGAAGGGGCGTTCCAAAGACTTAATGCCATTTGGTTAAAGCGGTAGACTCCAAATGGAATTATAAATCCTGTTTTGTTCCTATATTCTTCGTGGATGTCGATCTGCCAACATCCTGACTGAAGGTCAAGGCTTGACATATACGCGCAACCTTTTGCTGTGTCTAATTGATCGTCGACTCTAGGAACCAAGACCATTGGAGATATCCAAGGATTGCCACTCTCTTCAATAATGCGGTAAGCATGTCATCTAATTTGTCGCGAAGGATCGCTTGGCGGGATGAATTCAGCCTGTGAGAGGCACTGGCTATTGGAGCATAATCGGCTGTGTTTATCCTTGGCTGAGCATAGCACGTTGGTGGACTTTCTTCAGCGTAGATATTTTGGAACCGTAGCAGCGTGGTATTGGAAATGTCCCTTTGTCCTTCGGTTAGTCCTAAGGCTCCTTCCGGACTCAATGCTACGTCTATTCCAAATATTTCGAACCTTCTTCTTTTTCGAGGATCACGAGGTGGACTATTATAGATGGAAGGTATCGAGTCTTTAAATATTTCATCAATAGCATTTGGCGAATATGATTCATTGTGCTGAAATACTTCTTTCAATGGTTTCCTTGCTGGTCATTTGGTAGTTCTAGGTCGCATATATTATAACTATGCTCTTCTGGTACTGGCAATGTAAATATGTTGAGGAACGGTGACCTTACTTGATTAACCCCGGTTTCCTTCAAGGGCGCTTGCCGTCTTCTATTCAGAGTATGTTTCGTTGTTTCCAAGAACTCAAAAAGTTGGTTTGGTTCATCAGCAAAAGACCAGCACCTCTGTGGTATGTGTAGGGTCATGACCACCTTCTCGAGAAAATCGATTATCTGCAGCGTTCGGTAGAACTATAAAGTTCATTTGAAAATCCTGGTTTCAATATCTATTTGAACTGTGGTGCTAAGCAGCTCTTGCGTTTGATTAGAACCATCGGCTAGGGTTACCGTAGCTTCCAGTTTCTTGAAAATAACAGACGTTGTCTTCTTCAAGTACTCGTAGAGAGCTCTACCAGCGACGTTAGTCTTGGCTGCAGTGTCTATATTCGCAATGCCTCGAATGCCTTGTTCTGTTATTGGTATTGTCGGTACTTGAGTGCTTAAGCTTTGTAGTGTATTGAAGGAGTAATAATCCACAGTTTGGGTGTTTACGTTAGGTCGCGTAGCTGTACATACTGGGAAATTGCTTCTGTAGTAACATATAATACCGTTATTGGTTTGGGACAATTATTTTATCGAAGTCGGCGTATCAGGCGCTTTGCCGGTACCTGGAGGGTTTTCATTTTCTTTAGCCTACCGTTTTCCACACACATCAGTTGTGTGACCCTTGTAGTGGCAAAACCCACATCACGCCGGCTTGCGTTTTGTTGAAATGGCTTGTTTTTTGTCTATTAATTCATTTTTCTGGGATAGCTTCTTTGCGAATCACCTCACATTGTTGGCATTTATCTAACCCATAGACAGTTCTTTATCTAAAAGCTCACTGAACGTGGTTATTTTATCTCGGGGTACTTCTTTACGTATGTGGAGATTGAGCAATCCATATTATTAGATCCAGTTGGGTCTGTTAGGGGCAGTTGAGCAAGTAACGCCCTCTTCTGCGTAACGAATTCATCAATGGTTTCGTTGGATTGTTGCTTATTGTTAAATATATCAACATACACTTGGTGTGCAGGTTTCGATGGTGAGAATGCTGTTCTAAGAAATTGGGTAGCGTCGTTCCAAGTTTTACCATCGTTCTGGATGCCTTGCCACCATACAGCTGCATTTTCAGTAAGCAATAAGGGTAGCCTATTCAGTGCGTCTGCCTTTGATATCTTCTCAATTTCTTTATAAATTCACACCGTTGCTATAAATGTTTCAACTGCATTATGACATCGTTTACCGCTAAAACGTGCAGTGCATTTTTAAAACTACCGCTGGAATTGTTGGTGCCTGGTCTGGTTGCGATTGTTCCGGGTAATTCGTCAGCCATAGACAAAGTAATAGTTGTCATATTTTCAGCAAATCTTTTTCTAAGTGTTGTAACGAGGTTTTCGTTAATAAAAGGTTATTTTGTGACACCGAGTGTATTTTTATTTAGTATTTTCTGTCGCTGAGTATATTTATTTTATATTATATATCACCCATTATGTATTCTGGCCTCTGTATAAAAATAATTTTATAGTTTATGTCGCCCAGTATATATATATTCATTTATATTATGTATCACCCGTTACATATTCGTTCCTTTGTATACAAACCATTTTATAGTTTATGCGCCGAGTATATTTTTATTTTGTGGTTTATGTCGCCGAGTATATATGTATATTCATTTATATTACGTATCCCCATTATATATTCTTTCCTTTGTATAAAAATCATTTTATAGTTTATGCCTCCGACTATATTTTCATTTGATAGTTTATATCACCGAGTATATATTTAATTTATATTATGTATCACCCGTTACATATTCGTTCCTTTGTATACAAACCATTGTATAGTAAATGCGCCGAGTGTATTTTCATTTTATAGTTTATGTCGACGAGTATATATAATCATTTGTATATTGCATCTACCCGTTATATATTTCGACCACTGTATCGAAATTGTTTTAGGCATAAGACTTATAAGAATTGTAAATCTCCGTGAACATTTTATTTTATCCCCTGGTTTCGGGTTAGAACCAATTGTTGTAACAGGTTAATAATTATTCAAAATTCCAATGATATTCTTATTTCTTTCCTATCTAGTTGCGAAGTGAAGTCGAGGGGCCGCTGAGACAACCACGTTAAAAATCTGGCGCCCGAGAAAGTGTAAGGTTTCAACGGTGTCAGAAGTGACGTTCCGAGGCGTTAAGAGGTAGAGCAAGAGGCCGCTACCGATATTTTACGCGCAACGTAGCGCACCGAAGTCGCCTCCGAGGAAAACACGTCACAGTGTCGAGGTTTGATCAGGACCGGCCACGTTTGGTGTAGTCGTCGCTTACGAGTTATCACAATTATACAAATCGTCACAAAGTGAATTCTTGTCGATGCTTGTTCGTGCGGTGCAGAACTGATAAAGCAATGCAAAGCTAGCGAATGTTTTGGTTACGATTTTCATTATCAAATACCAGTGTAAAATTACTACTCAAGAAATACTTACTCCACAAACCGAAATAATTGAGCATGAATCGGCAAACCAACAACCAAAATTTGATTCAAATCAATATCCGTTCCGTAGGACCAAAATTTCTGGCATATATCTCACGAACAGATTTATTAGTGGACTGTATAAAATATAGAATATTCAATATTAGTAATTTCATATCATCTTTTTTTCTATCCATCTTAGGCTAAATACAAGGTAGGTCACTTCTTGGTCTATCCAAATATAATTATCAAACCGTTGCCGATTTCTTTAAAATTTTTATCATTTTCTCATTATATTGAGGAAATATTTAGAAACGGTTAATTTCATTCAAAAAAGTAGTATGAGTAGATTCCATACAGAAAGAGTCAAAACAGTAAATTCAATGAAAAATCTGGAAGAGATAACAAAAAAAAATATTTACAGTCTTCTATACATTCTTATGTCTTTATTTTGACAGTGTGACAGTATGAACTGAGATACTGTCAATTTTCTTCATGTGCTTTAATATCTTCGAATATAAACTAGAATATTATTAAAAAGAGAATCTACTAATAAAAAATATCAATATCAACTCAGTGATTATTAATCAAATAAAAAGCGAAATAATGGACTGCTGGTGCCCTTTTTATGAGCTACTTACCAATAGCTTGACTAGCTCTGCCGTTTAATAAATATCCAATATGACCAGCAACAATAGCTCCAAAAGAATGCCCACATAATGTAGTACGACTTAAATTCAAGGCACCGTTTGTAGCGAACTGCTGTATCATCTCACCCCCATAGTTTGCAGTTGGTCTTATTGTTAATAGTAAGAAGGGGTATGGAATTTTAGCTGGTACACTCCAGTCGAACATAAAAACATTGACATCGTTATTTTTTAATATAGCATTCTTCACCTTTTGTCCATGATTTTCTGACGTAAATATATCCTTATAACCGTGGAAATAGAAAAAAGTATCTTTATCAGGATCGAAACCGACACGATTTACATCTGTAACATTGGTAATGTCTACCTTGATACCGTTAGAAGAATTCGCGGAGTTGTAAAAGTAGAAACCCAAATCTGTTTTTTTGACTGTTATAAAGGTGTCTGAAAAAAGAAATAATTATGAATAATTAGATATTTATAACATTCATTTTACTTACGTATTGAAGATACCAATAGAAGATCTATAAGAATAAAATGTTTATTCATGTTACTCATTGTGAAAAAAAGTACTTGAATTGAAGATATTGCCATTTATACCATTCAGTGTAATTTTGGTCGGAGTACAATATGTTATTAATGAAAATGCACAAAATCTTCCTTCAAATAAATGAATATTCAATAATTTAAATTTTATAAAAATTATGTGTTCAACAAATACAGGGTCATTTTATTTATTAAAGCAAAAGCTGTTCCATTTCAAAACCTCGGTAAATGACAAACATCATGATAATCATGATAAATTTTTGTAATATAATACACTTTATGAATGAAATTATTCACCTGCTTTTTCAACCCCTAGGGGTAATACCTACCACTATAAACATGTTTAACACTTTCACTGCTCACTTTAAATTGTGAGTCATGCCAGGAGCGGTAATGGTTTTCTTGGTGAAAGTGAAGCAATTTAACGTCAGAATTTAGTTTTTGTGTGTGACATCAAATATACGATGACGCTCATCTGTTTTTGACGCGTGACTCCGATCGGCGTTAAGCGCACCTGATTAAAAATTTTTTGCTTAATGCTCACCGACGCCGATCGAAGTCAGAAAATTTTTAGATTATTTTATAAGAAAAAAGGTATATAGAATGTACCTATCCGCTGTGAGACAATACAAGACAAGTAAAGCAACAACGTGAATGAAAATAGTTTAATTATAAAAACGAAATACAATATCTCTCCTACAAAAAAAGTTAACTGAAATAGTAGCATTTGCGTAAAAAATATTTGAAAAAAGCATAAAACTTACGTGAAAACATTTAAAACAAAACTGATTGCAAATACTATAAAACAAAGTAACGAAAAATCTATTCCGCATGGTCGTTGTCGAAACATTCTACGCCAAATCCTGGCTGACTGGGGCAAATTTCGCAATATCTTTCCGTATGTTTTGTTGAGAGCATACCTTGCAACGTTTCCTCTTACTTCTTCCATCGTTACCTTTCGAAGAAATTTCTGTCAGCACATGTCTCTTCCGCTTCATTGATGGATTTGTTTTGGGTTCTTCTTCTATATTTAGAAGACTACACAAAACTGATTGTCGAAAATCGTATAGAGACATTTTATGACCAGAATATTTTTGGTACAATAAATAGGAATTGAGGAGCATCAACTGAATATAATGGATTCCTGATTTTTTGTACCATCTTAAAGTTTTTCATTGACTAGGGTAATACGCATTTAATTGATCCTGACGATCAACATCACCCATATGTTAATTATAATAAAAAAATGCAGCCGGGTTTGCTCTTTCTCGCCCCCTCTTGTCAACATACTCCACCATTTCTGCGTTATGTTCTTTTGAAATGTATAACACCTCTCGGTTATCACGCCATTTTCCAATTGTTACATTTTGACAATGTGACACGGTAAACTCCCTTCTTTCATTTTTTTTCTCAAAACATTTACAGCATTATGTTTTTTTTTCGCATTCATGGTACCGCTACAGTATGTTCGACGAAACGTTAGTTGCCAAGCCAAATCGAATGAGTTATAAAGATTATCCATATAAATGGAATGGCCCAAGTCAAGATAATTTTTCGTTAATTCTAAAACGACTTTGGTTGTATGACCGTTTCCTCCCATGTCGTCTAGTGCCCCTGTATAAATCAACCAACTCAAAACGACCCCGCTAGGTTCCGTCAACAGATAGAGTTTGATACCATGTTTGTGCCTTTTGTTTTTTATATATTGACGGAAAACTAACCGTCCACGAAATAAAACCATTGATTCATCCAGAGATTGTTCCTTTCCTGGATAATAAATGTATTCCATCATATTATTAAAAAAATCCATCATTGGCCTAATTTTAATTAGCCTGTGTTGTGCATTCTCTCTGTGAGATGGGTTTTTCGAAAAATGCAAGCATCTCATTATGACTAAGAAACGATCTCTGCCCATAAATGCCGAAAAAAAAGTCAAATGAAATAACGGGTACTCCTTCCAATATTCTTGTATCTGGTTGACTTTTATAGTCTCCATAGGCGGTACCAGACCTATAAAGGTTAGTAATTCATCTTTGTCAAGTGTTTTCCATCGGGTAATTCTGGAGTTTACTGTAGTTTCTTCTCCGCAAATGATTCCTTCGGCATACCGATTTGATTCAGTTACGATCAGCTTGAGTATTTCATTGTTCAATAGTAGTCGAAAGTATTCAATAAGTACATTACCTTCAGGTATAGGTATTAGTAGTTGATTTCATTTTGTAAATGGAAACGTTTTCATTTCACCGGGACCATCAGTTCACTTTGGTTCCGAAATGTTCTCTTGTTCATTCTTTGCAACGTCTTGTACCGTACTGAGCACTTCCTCAACTATACTTACAAAAAGTTTATGTTAAATAGGTAATATAAATTTTGTAAATGTATCTACAATTTATTGTACCCGTGTCATCTACGTCGACGTCTTCCTGCCATTCAGAATCCGATTCTATTTCAAAATTATCATAACTCGATTCGACTACATCGTAATCATTCCCATCATCACTGTATTGCAAAGTAGCCAATAGCTCCACCTCTGTTAGTATTTTTGGGTTTTTACAAGGTAATTTACATTTTTAAATGTTGGAGGGACCTGGTTCACTTCTGTCCATCTCTATCTCGTAATAAATAGCAGAATAGAATACTGCACATACATTTCACAATTTCTAACCTTTAATACCACACTGACAAATACACGTGCGTTAAACTTCAATGCTAACATCACAATTACTGTTTTCATGTAGGTATATCAGTCACGCCGTTCGGCGGCGTGCGCACTGCGTATTCAACCACTATAACGCCGATCGACGTCATGCGCACTGAACGTGTTAAGGAGAAGTTGTCTAAACGTGTTTAAAATTCTCTATTCAACAATAAAGCACTTTTTGATTTTTAGGCTTATTTCAGAAAGAAATTGGGCTATTTTAGAGATTAGCATGCGGAAAAAGTTCAATGCAGTTATTCGTTAAACTTACCTTCGGCTGCTCTATATCACACAAAAGCCGGGGCATGAAGACTCCCTTCTCTTTGGGTTCAGGCTGCCAATAACTCAATTCAATAATAATCAAGAAAATATATATATATATATATATATATATATATATATATATATATATATATAAAGAAGATGTAGGAATATCGCGTGGCATTATGTTAACAACAACAACAAATAGATTCATGGGTAATTCACGGAATGAGAATAAGGGCTACTGAAACAGAGTGGTAACCGCGGACATGCATGTTTCTGGCTCATTTGCCGTCTTCAGTACGGTATAACCAAATAAGGATGTGAAATTTGGGAGCAATGTTAATCGAAACATGGGAAAACACAAAACAACGGATTTGAGCAGGGAAACCAAACGCAACGCTCATTTGTGCCTTCAATTGGAAGATCCCGAGTTATCAGGACAATAACCAAGATCGACAAAGAAGGTTCAGGCGGAGGGCTATATGCGCCTCCTTGTCGAAATTATATATATATATATATATATATATATATATATATATATATATATATATATATATATATTACCTCAGGGTTTCGCACCGCGAATACGGGTGTGGCGAGCCCGAGGTACCCTAGCTAGGCTCACATCTCACTCCCACGGTGTGATCCGTCCCTAAAACCCCTAAGTCCCCAACTCTTATCCTTCCCGACGCTATTAGTTTTGCGAGGGCTAGGGGATTCCTTTTTATATCCTTTCCACTGTGCCAGAAGAAGATGACACATAGCCCTTAGTCGTCCAGTGTAATGCGACCCGACTGGCGAGGGTATCAGGGCCAAGTGATACCTGCAAACGGAGCCTAGGGATACCGGGCAACGTCCCTAGTATAAGTGCCTTATTCCGGCATGCGGGGCTCTGCCGGAACGGACTCTTTATGTCCCAAGCTACGCGTGGGAACAAAATGGATAGTCACGAATCAAATTTTATGAGGAAGGATGGGAATAAAAGCAAGCATGGAAATATGAGTCAGGGTATCAAGAAGTTCATGGTGCAGAACAATACTGAACCATTGTTGAGAGACAAGACAGATGCAACAACCGTTTCGATTGAAAAGCAAAAGGATCCATTCGCAAGAAGGAACTCCATAAACAGGACTCCGCCTAGGGAAAGGGCTAATTCGTTACCAGTCCTAGATGCGAAAAATCTGGCTTCGTCTGTTATTGACGCAGCGGATGACATATCTGAACAGCCAAATAAACGAAAACGAATGGAACCGTCTACCAAAACCAGCAATTCTAAAAAAGACATAGAGGGGCCTAGAGAAATTATTCAGAAACTGTATAACCAGATTAAGACGCTGGATAGAGTCATTAGGGACTCGTATAACCCTAAGAAGGACATAAAAGAGGCTGTATATAAACTAACATTCCAAGCTGAAAAAATGCAAGGCAAATTATTCCAAGAGTGGATGAATTACATGAAGAAAATAAATCACTTCGAGAGGTGATAAGGAACAATCACGAACACCAAGAAGAAGGAAATTCTGGAAACAGCACGCAGGGAACCACAAATAACATTTGAAAACCGAAAATCACTTCTTGGCGATGGGACGTACGATGACTTCCAATCTGTACCAGAGAACGTCTGGACAGATAAAACCTTTCCAAGGATACCTGTGAGGCCTGGCAATATATGGGAATCTCTACCTCAGTATGAATTGGTGTTGCCCTGCTCCAAAGATATTGTTGGAGTTAATAACCATGTAAGGACCGCTGTCAGTAAATATGGAGGTATAGATGGACTCAAAGGTCAAAAAGAACCTATAGGGGGTGTAGCCTATATGAGGCATTCTCTGGAATTTCCCGATGATAAGGGAAATTTCTCCACCGTCACTAGAACAATATTTTATCCTATCATAAGTGATAATGAAACCCGACGTGAACCTCAAGATAGGGATATATTTGAATCCCTCAAAATAATAAAGATGCTCGCTCTAAAGAACAGCATGACCAAGTTGGCCGTACCGTTTATTGATGGAATTATGGGGATAATATTTCACAGAATGACAGAATTTGTTTTTTCGGATACACCCATCGAGGTCGTAGTTTATAATCCTGTAATAAATAAAACTACATTAAGCGGTAAATTGGCACACGCAAATAGTGTAATCAATCCAAAAAGACCGAGAGATGATGTTTTGATCATAAAAAGGGATGGTAAAACCTATACCGAACTACTGAAAACAGTTAAAGAGACAATTAACTCTACATCAATAGGAGTAGAAGTGAAGGAAGTACATAAAACCAAAAAAGGTGACCCAATGGTAAAAATTCGCAATGGAACAGCCAAAGCGGAGATATTGAAAAAAGAGATAAATGACAAAATACCCAATGCTATGGTGTCGGTGTTAGTGTCTAAGAAGGTGATTCATATTAAAGGGATGGACGAGGTCACAACTGTACCGGACATAAGGGAAGCAATATCGGAAGTAGTGAATATCGATCAAAACCGACTTGATATACGAGCCTTACGGCCCTCCTATAGAAATAAACAAAACGTGACTATAATTACAAGCGAAGAAGATGCCAATAAACTTCTGGAACTGAAATCTCTAAGGATCGGTTGGGTGGACTGTCGGATCCTTGAGAGACAAAAAGATGACAGATGCTACAGATGTTGGGAGTACGGACACAGTAAAGAAGAGTGCAAATGACCCAACAGGGAGAATTTATGCATGAGATGCGGAGAAGACGGAAACAAAGCAGCTACCTGCGATAGAACACCCTTCTGCTTGAACTGCAAGGGAAAATGCCATCAAACGGCAAGTCGTGGCTGTTCTGAGTTCAAAGAAGGCGTTTCTAAAAAAAAAGCCTAACTTTCAAGAAAACTAAATATAAATATAAAATAAGCCAAAATGAAAACCAAAATCCAAAATAATGCAAATAAACACAAATAGAAGTCTTAGAGCACAAGACATGGCAATTGCTACTGCAAGAGAAGAAAATGTGGGCATACACTTGATTAGTGAACCAAACAAAAATGCCATAATGGACTGGATGTTTGATAAAGAGATGGATACAGCAATAAAAGTACTGGATAGAAATATAGCGGTTAAACGTCAGGGGCATGGCCATGGATTTACATACTTTGTAACAAATTCCTTTACAGTATACAGTTGTTACGCCTTCTCAAATGAAGAGATAGACGACCTTGAGAGAACCTTAACAGAAATAGGAATTCATCTCAGAAGGCATAAAGAAAAAAGTATTATAGTAGGAGAGTAGGAAAATCTGCCCAATGGGGAATGAGGAATACAGATAAAAGGGGAGAAGCCCTAGTGGAATGGATGGCAGAAAACGACCTTGTCTGTCAAAACCATGGAGATAGACCTACATTCCAGAGAAACCAAAGTTCGTCAATCATCGACATAACGCTATCAACCAATGATATTGTAATAAAAAATTGGTATGTGAGTGACAGAGAGACCCTTAGCGATCATAACTACATTTTGTTTGAGGTACATGAGAACAGAAAATCGGACAAACTAAGTGAGAAAGTAGTCGACAGTGGGTGGAATATGAGGAAGCTAGATACTGCAAGCCTAAGCCAAATAATTTCTAATATTTCAGTAAATGCACCTACACCAGATTCAAAAAGTTTTTATGAAATACTCGCGAACATATGCAATGCCTCGATGCCAAAAAGAAAGAGCTACCCAAGAGGTAATCCGGTATATTGGTGGTCGCAGGAAATCGCAGACCTCAGACAGGAATGCACAAGAAAAAGAAGAATCAGCACAAGAAACAACAGAAGATATGAACCAGAACTGAAACAACAGTTACAAGATAAGTACAAAGAATCCAAAAAACAGTTGAGGAATGCTATAAAAAAAGCCAAGCAGGTCTGCTGGAACAATATCTGTGCAGGTATAAACTCCGATATATGGGGCAATGGCTATAAAATAGCTATGAAGAGGATCATTGGCTACCCTCCGAAACCCCAACTACCGGCAGATACTATACATAAAGTGGTAAGGCACCTCTTTCCGATACATGAGGAGGTACGTTTTGAATGTAGAAGAACCCCTTACTTCCTAGATTTTACGGAGGAAGAACTGAAAATGACAAATCAGAAGCTAAAAACAAACAAGGCACCAGGTCCAGGAAATATCCCTGCAGAAATTCTGAAATACCTCATTGACAGCAAGACGGACTTTGTTCTAAGATTCTACAACTACTTGGCGATACAAAATACTTTCCGAAAGAATGGAAGCAGGCCAGACTGGTACTGCTTGACAAAGGTAAAAAAGCACCAGAGGACCCTTCTTCATATCGACCCGTATGTCTCTTAGATGTGGAAGGGAAAGTATTTGAACACATAATTTTGGCTAGACTTCAGAAGGAACTGGAACGTACAGGCGGCCTTGCTAAAAGACAGTACGGCTTCAGGGAAAAAAGGCAAACCGTAGATGCTATCATAGACGTCATAAAAATTGCAAAACAGGCTTGGGATTTCTCTCCACAAAATAGAAAAATATGCGCTGTGATAACTTTAGACGTGAGAAATGCCTTTAATAGTGCTGCCTGGCAGATAATCTTAAATAAGCTGAGAAATAGAGGAATTAATGAAGACCTACTTGCGTTGATAGCATCATACCTCTCCGAACGAGAAATCATAATCGGATATGAGGGCATTGAGGAAAATATAGAAATAAATAGCGGTGTTCCGCAGGTTTCGGTTCTTGGCCCTACACTTTGGAATATACTATACGATGATCTGCTAACGATGGACTTGCCAAAAGACGTCACCCTTATAGGCTTCGCTGATGACATAGCAATGGTGGTTGTGAATAAACAAGAGAAAGGCCTTATGGAAAAAGCAAATCTGGGAATTCTGATGGTGTCAAATTGGATGGAGAATAACTCTCTCAGTCTAGCACCGGAGAAAATGGAAGAACTCGAGTGAGTCCTGTATCTTTCAACATTCATGGAAATAAAATCACTCCAAAGGGGTCGGTGAAATATCTAGGTGTATGGTTGGATCCAAAGCTTTCATTCTCAGAACATATACATCGTACGATTGAGAAAGTGGAGAAAACAGTATCTGCCTTGTCCAGTCTTATGTCCAATCTGGGAGGCCCAAAAGCTTCAAAAAGGCGAATCTTAGCTACTGTGGCTCAATCTCAGATCCTCTATGCCGCCCCAGCGTGGTGCGCGGTTACGTATAATAAAAGACTTAAAAGAAAACTAGTTAGCATACAGAGGCTGATGTCGATCAGAGTGGCTAGTGCGTATAGGACAATATCTGCTGAAGCATTGGGAGTGATAGCTGGTATCCCCCCCATTGACCTCTTGATTGAAGAAAGAAAGGCGATTTACGAGGAAGTGGACCGAAACGTTGCACGTACATCCTTAAAGACATGTTGGCAAGAGCGCTGGAAAACTAGTACGAAGGGACGATGGACTTACAAAATAATTCCAGATATCGAAGAGTGGATAAATGAATTCTGTGGCGAAGTCGATTACTTTCTGACGCAAGCAATCTCAGGGCACGGTTGCTTCAAGTCATTCCTTTACAAGAGGAAGAAATCGGACACTGATCGCTGTCAGTACTGTGAAAACGTGGACGACGTAGAGCACACGTTGTTCTTTTGTCCCAGATGGGAAGAGATCAGAGCAGGGTACCAAGAATAGAGAAATAACTTGTTTACCATTGGAAATTTTTCAAGAGACTTAGTTGACGGTGAAAATGCATAGAAAAGTTCATATAAAGTAGTAAGAACCATTATCGAGATCAAGGAAAAAGAGATGTACTCAGTGAGCTGAACAGCATACCTGCCACCACATCGAAGTAGTGCGACAGCGGTTCCAATGTGGTGTGTCAGAGAAAACGAGGAGAGGTTTTTAGTTGGTAAGAATCCGACACTACCAGCAACAACATCACTGGTGTCTTATGTAAGATTTTCCTCTCCATTGAAAATATATACAGGGTGTCCCGGGACTAATGGGAAAAAAGTCAGGAGCGTATAATCTGAGCCAAAATAATGTTAGTACTTCATATAAACTTTTTCTATGCAGGCCCTCGTTTTCGAGTTATAGGCCTCCAAAGTTTTATTTTGAATTTGGTTTTTATTTTTATTTTTTGTACTAGTTATTTGATCTTTATAAAATTTACGGCAAAGCTATAATGTACGCGTATGTTTAGTTTGGAAAGGTAAACAGATTTACAGTAATGCCTTGAAGCCAGGGACGGACTACTCGCAATGGTTAGGGATCCAAAAATTTTGCAGGGATGGTACACCCTATATGAAATTATCGAAATTGACTTCCCCACACATTAAGCTAACGTAAAGGTACTCCTGTTGGAATTCGATAAAATAAGCCGTTTGGCTAATATTTACAGTTTTATTAATGAACTGCGTACCAATTTACCTAACTAACTTATTAATACGATGTCCATGATTTACCTACAGTACTACAGAAGAATAATTTGATGATAGCAGTTGATAAAAACATTAAGAACTTATTTAATGGGAATTAAATAGATACGCAAACAACGTAATTAGTTGCTTTTTATCAAAATTACGAACACAACATTATTAAACCATTAAGAAACCCTCAAAAAACACAAGTTATAAAACATTAGACTAAAACTCATTCATGAACAACAACAAAAACTAACGTTATTCTAATAAATGTTCAATATGAGCTCCTCCCACTTCCAAGCACATTCTAAGTCTACGAAGGTTGTTTCTTTGGACTTGAAAGAGCAATCCCATATTATTTCTAATAACATTGTAGTGTAACACAATTCTGTCTATTAAATCTTGTCTTGTTTGCACATGTTTTGCGTATCTTAATTTTGAGAAGACCCCAGAGAAAGAAATCCATAGGATTAACGTCTCCTGATAGCGGTGGCCATCGAAAAGGACATCCACGACCAATCCATCTATTAGGAAACCTTGTGTGCAAATGCTGTCGTACATCTAAACTGAAATGAGGAGGGGCCCCATCATACATTAACCATAAATTCCTACGAGTTAGTAGTAGCACATCATCAAACAGGTTCCATAACTCATTTTGCAAAAACTCCAATTATCTCCGACCTGTCAAAGTACCGTCAATAAAGTAGGGCCCTATCAAATGATTGCCAACTATTCCTGCCCAAACATTAACCATGAATCTATGCTGGTTCCTAGTTTGGATAATGCCATGTGGATTCACATCATCCCATAAATGCATATTATGAGAATTAATGACTCCATATCTGGTGAAACCGGATTCGTCCGTAAAGAGAACGTTACTAATAAATGTATTGTCTGCTTGTTGTTGTCGCAAAAACCACTGGCTATACTCAATTCGTGCAGGATAATCAGCCACTGTCATACTGTCTACTTTTTTCATGTGAAAAGATATAACAGCTGTTCTTTCAGGACGCGATGAACAACTGATTTCGTGACGTTATGTTCTTTTGATAATTTTCGTAAACTCGTTGATGGTTCATTATCAACTGCATTTAACAAATCTTGTTCAACTGCCACAGTACGTACGCTTCGAACTGGACCTTCTCCAACTTTTTTTGGCAAAAACTTCCTAAAATTTAAAATTTTGTTTTGTATACATGGAAAATTACATTTACTTATTCATACCTGTTTCTCGTAACCTGAGATCAATACGCTCAAACATTCGTCTGTCTGGCAATGCTCTGTTTGCAAAATGTTCAGCATAAAGCCTTCTGGCCTCTAAACAGTTTAGACAAGCCAGTCCATACATTAAATGCATATCTACGTACTCAATAAAAGTGAATGTTGCCATTGTAACTGTTAAATTAAGGACTTATGAACTATTGACAAGTACTGACTACGAACTATTCTACACAACGTTAGACAACCAAACCTATGGTTACTTGATTAACGGTAAAAACACTTTTAAAATGTTTTTACCAACTTTCGAATTAATAAGTCGTCATTGTTTTTTATCTTCTGCTATCGTTTAATTATTTTTTTGTAGTACTGTAGGTAAATCTTGGACATCGTATTAATAAGTTAGTTAGGTAAATTGGTACGTAGTGCATTAATAAAACTGTAAATATTTGCCAAACGGCTTATTTCATCGAATTCCAAGAGGAGTACCTTTTCGTTAGCTTAATGTGTGGAGAAGTCAATTTAGATAATTTCATATAGGGTGTGCCATCCCTGCAAAATTTTAGGATAACTAACCATTGCGAGTAGTCCGTCCCTGGCTACAAGGCATTACTGTAAATCTGTTTACCTTTCCAAAATAAACATACACGTACATTATAGCTTTGCCGTAAATTTTATTAAGATCAAATAAGTAGTACAAAAAATAAAAATAAAAAACAAATTCAAAATTAAAACTTTGGAAGCCTATAACTCGAAAACAAGGGCCTGCATAGAAAAAAATTATATGAAGTACTAACATTATTTTGGCTCAGATAATACGCTCCTGACTTTTTTCCCATTTGTCCCGGGACACCCTGTTATATATATATATATATATATATATATATAACAAGATGAAGAAAATAGTGCGTGACATATGAACAATAAGCAACAAATAGATTAATGGGTATTGCAATACCCACTAATCTATTCGTCGCTTATTATATATATATATATATATATATATATATATATATATATATATATATATATATAAAACCACGAATATTGGGGTAACGGCAAGTTAATTAAAGAAAACTCTTGTTACTGTTTTTCTTCCAAGCTTTCGGAAACTTTTATTTCTATTATCAAGGATAAGTAAATTGAGATTGTTATAAATTGCTAAATATAATTATATTTGAATTTTTAAAAAAAAATTTCAATCATAAATCATTTTGACATTTTGACAGATTCATGAATGTAAACATCTTCTTTATATGCTAAAATGTTTTTGAAAACCTTAGAAGAAAATAGGTTTTATTTGTAATATAGGTTAATAGTTATTCAAATATTCTTCTTTTATTATATAAACTTCAACCTCAAATTATTATAGATGTCAACATGTCATCTTAATAATTTAAAAGTATTGAGAAAATTTTGAAATCATTTACCTAAAATAAAATTATTTCTAAAAATCATCAAATTTTATTTATATATTTACCAATTTATAACAATCTCAATTTACTTATCCTTGTTAATGGGAATAAAAGTTTCTGAAAGCTTGGAAGAAAAACAGTAACAAGAGTTTTCTTTAATTAACTTGCCGTTACCCCTATATTCGTGGTTTCATACCTAATTAGTCGGCAAAGACTATCTCATATATATATATATATATATATTTATATAGATATATATATATATATATATATATATATATATATATTTATATAGATATATATATATATATATATATATATATATATATATGTAATTTGAAGAAAGATAATTGCCAACTTATTTGTAATTGATATTTTTGTGGGGATGTGGCAATGAGACTCCAGAGTAAATTCTTTCAGATATTTATTCCCGAGCTTTCGAATAATTTTTATTCATTATCAAGGGCTATAAATAATTGGTCAATGTTATCATTATTGATAATTAAATAAAATAATAAATACATAAAATCTATAGCGAATTTTGGAATAGTTGTAAATTTTTATAATAAATTCTTTTAAACATAAATCAATGAAAAACTCAAAAAACAATATGACAATAAACAAAATATTTGATCTTGAACTACTACAATTTTTATTTTTTTTATCATAAAATTAAAGATTGTTATGAATCTTCTGTTCTTTTTTCATAATCTAAAAGATATGCATAGATAACACTAAGGTTATTTGAATCTGATTTTTTATTTATTACATAATTTTGTTCTGCAATATATGTTGTTTCCAAAAAAAGGCGTTTTCTATAATTACTTTCTATTGCTAAGACTTTGGCAGATTGATAATCCATAGAATGGCCTTCATAAAACACGTGTTTCGCTAAAGCACATCTATCAGGAGATAATCTACTGTCACTTTTGTGAGAGGCGATTCGATTGGTAACAGTAAAAGATCGCTAACCAATCGAATCGCCTCTCACAAAAGTGACAGTAGATTATATCCTGATAGATGTGCTTTAGCGGAACACGTGTTTTATGAAGGCTATTCTATGGATTATCAATCTGTTAACATCTTAGCAATAGGAAGTAATTACAGAAAACGCCTTTTTTTGGAAACAACATATATTGCAGAACAAAATTATGTAATAAATAGAAAAACAGATTTAAATAACCTTAGTGTTATCTATGCATATCTTTTAGATTATGAAAAAAGAACAGAAGATTCATAACAATCTTTAATTTTATGATTAAAAAAAATAAAAATTGTAGTAGTTCAAGATCAAATATTTTGTTTATTGTCAAATTGTTTTTTGAGTTTTTCATTGATTTATGTTTAAAAGAATTTATTATAAAAATTTACATTTATTCCAAAATTCGCTATAGATTTTATGTAAGTATTTATTATTTCATTTAATTATTAATAATGATAACATTGACCAATTATTTATAGCCCTTGATAATGAATAAAAATTATTCGAAAGCTCGGGAATAAATATCTGAAAGAATTTACTCTGGAGTCTTATTGCCACATCCCCACAACAATATCCATTATATATATATATATATATATATATATATATATATATATAACAACAAATATATTCATGGGTAATTCACGCAAAATAAAGGGCTACTGAAATAGAGTGGTAACCGTGGACATGCATGTTTCTGGCTCATTTTGCCTCATCAGCACGGCATAACCAAATAAGGATGTGAAATTTGGGAGCAAAGATGTTAATCGAAACATGGGAAAACACAAAATAACGGATTTCAGCAGGGAAACCAAACGCTCATTTGTATCTTCAATTGGAAGATCCCGAGTTTTCAGGACATCAACCAACATCGACACGGAGGCGCATATAGCCCCCCCGCCATGAACCTTCCGACCCATAGTAAATAACAAAGAAGATGTAGGAATATCGCGTGATATGTTAACAACAACAACAAATATATTCATGGGTAATTCACGCAAAATAAAGGGCTACTGAAAACTCGGGATCTTCCAATTGAAGACACAAATGAGCGTTTGGTTTCCCTGCTGAAATCCGTTATTTTGTGTTTTCCCATGTTTCGATTAACATCTTTGCACCCAAATTTCACATCCTTATTTGGTTATGCCGTGCTGATGAGGCAAAATGAGCCAGAAACATGCATGTCCACGGTTACCACTCTATTTCAGTAGCCCTTTATTTTGCGTGAATTACCCATGAATATATTTGTTGTTGTTGTTAACATATCACGCGATATTCCTACATCTTCTTTATATATATATATATATATATATATATATATATATATATATTTATATAGTTAAACTTGATCTTTGCCGTATAATTATTACTAAACATAGGTTTATTGGGGAAGCGGCAAATTAAAACGAGTACCCTTCATACTTTTTATGTCCAAGCTTTCAGAATTTGTTTATTCCATTATCAAGGATAATTATTGAGGATAAAGTATATGAGAATGCATATTATAATAGATGTAAATAGTAAATTGTATTTAACATCAAAAGAAATATTTGAATTTTTTAAAAATAATTGTCAAATTGAAAGTAAATAAAATTGTTTTAAATAGTTATTCTTTTTTTATATTGGAACATAGAAATAATTAAAGAAATTAAGGTTATGTTTAAATTAACCATAGATCTATAAACAGTTAATGTATTTGTGATTATCTTCTTTCTTTTTTGATTATAGAAATGACATTTTATCAACCTACAAACTGTTTTTTTAAATAGAAGAAGAATTTGAAATTGAAAGACATTTATGATTTTTATCAATAGACAATAAGTAACAATAAATATCACTTAAATTATTATGATCACTTTTCTAATTAATGATATTAATTTCTTGAGATATGTGAGCAATTTCTAAGAAAAGTCTTTTCTGAATATTTGATTGAATATCGAAAATACTTACAGAATCAAAGTCCATAATATGATCTTTATCAATCACATGTTTTGCCAAAGCACATCTATCGGGATACAATCTACAATCGCTATTTGGCATTATTATTATTATTACGAATTCTGCTTGTAACTTTGTAGGTATCGGTAATAAATAACATAATTCAAACTCAATATTAAAAGCTATGGGAATTGACAAAAAGTATACTATTCTATTTTTCCTTATTCTACATGTTACTTCAAAAATTTATTCAACGTGTTAAATATAGTCGTATTTCACTTTCAACGGAAATTATAATTAATAATACGAATATATTTTCTGCAACTCTGTAAGTAATCCCATTGATTTCATTATACTCGGATGCAGAAGGAATAGAAAATCTCTACAGTTTCTATCATATTATATTATAAATGATTGAAACTTAATAAAATATATGTCTAATAAAAAAAAATCATCATATAGCACGTGTAGTATATCATATCCTTTGCAGAAAAACTTGCTTTGTTTTAAATGTTCTAAAATTAAACTTATTCTGACATGAAGGTATAAGGTTTACTCTTAGGTCGTTTTATATTTGAAATATAAATATCTTCAGTGGTATTGAATTGACGTGTTACAACTTTTGCAGTTTTATTTTTTCTGTTTACGGATTTTATTTTTTCGGGTTGATAATACTTTTTTAGGTAGAGGGTTTGGTAGGTCCATTTTTACTTTCATTAGCTTCTAAAATGACTCTATCCTTAGTTTTTTACAATGCCTTATTTATTTTCGAATAAAGTAATTTAATTTTTTCTTTGTGATTATAAATATAATTGGTTACTAATTGTCGATCAATGTCAAAATCAAATGGAGAGTTATTTTTTAAATGATCTTTAATAATCTCGTATGGTTATAATTTTGTTACTGAACGAATACTATTATTATATGCTAAAAGAGCATAATTCACTATTAATTCAATAGGTTCTTGCTTAGAGTCGGTCTGAAATTTAATAGTCTAATAAGTTCAATAATAATTGTTGAGTGAAATCGTTCGGCAATGCCGTTCAATTTAGGATGTTGTGAACTGATAAAATTAATTTGAATTTTATGAGTTTCGAATGAATCTTTTACTAAACTATTTTTTAATTCTGTCCCGTTATCTGACTTTATTTCCGGCATACAATGATGGGTAAAATATCTACTTAAATAATAGTGTTTTAAATGAAGCTTACTGTTCCTAGCTAATTCTACAATATATTGAAAAAATGATGAAAATTCTAAAAAATTGACCATTGTTTCGATATTAAATCTAGCCTGCTGGGGAAAAAAACTATAAGTCAAAAATATTGGTATTTGATGAATCAAGTATATTTGTATAATATCAAATGTTTTCCCATTTTTTAAATTCATATAAACTTTAAATATGTATTTAATATGGAATAATGCATAACTAATAAGGTATTGAAAAGAATCGACTTATTCTGTTTTGGCCAAAGAAATTAGGGTCTTGTCATAAAAAAACCATAAATGGATTATTACATTATTAACTCAAAACGAACTAGATGGACATAAACATGTATAATAACCTTATAGAAATAAACAAATAATAGAAAAATGTGAAATTGACGAATTATGCTACTAACTAGTTTCGTCTGAATCTTCAAAATCAGGATATGTATCAGGCATGTCACTAGTTTTAATGTTTCTGTGAAAAGCGTGGAATTTAGGTGAAATCAGTGGTAAAAGGGATATAAGATCCTTCTTTTTTTCTTTGGAAATGGGTACGAAAGGTGTGTAACAGCCTTTAGAATGTAAGTTTTTGACTGATTGTACCCCACGAAAGTGATTTAAAGGTTTAAATGGTTCCTCATCATGGAAAGAATTTTTATAATAAATGATTCCAGGCTCGCGGGTGTAACAAACATATCTCCAGTTAAAAATACTTCCATCGCTGTCCATTTTTCGAAGTGTCAAATTTATTTTCAAAAGGTCTGCAAAATGAAGCTGGTTCAATTGTGTTTTAAATGAAACTCACTGTTTCTAGCTAATTTCACAATATAATAAAAATTGTTGAAAATTCTAAAAAATTGAAAATTGTTTCGATAAATCAATATCATCGTCAGAATGACAGAACTTACATTTCATTTGATGCCTACCTGATGTTTAGTAGTTATTTCTGGCTAGACCAAGAAGTGACCTAACTTGTGATTGACTTAATATATGTTAATAGAAAAAAGAAGAAGATGTGATATCACAAATATTGAAGCTCAGATATTATTAGTCCTATGGCGTCATCCTGGATATAATTTTTCCAATTAAGATCAGTATAACTGTGCAATGATATAGAAAACCAGGAAAACTATATCTGCGGATCTTCACAATTATCACTTAAGTAGACAGTTTATTAGTGGATAACTCCCTAGATTTATCTGTTAATTGACAACTTCATATTGTAGGTTTCTTAAATGTCTTCATATTTCCAATTCTTCAAGGAAATCCAGTTCTTGTTTCTTTTCACAAATGTGCAGCACTTCTAGTTCTGTGTTAGGTGTCAATGAATGATTGGTGTCCAGTAGATGGTTTGCATAGTGAGATTTATCTGGTTGTTTTAATCAATATGCTCGTAAGTGTTCACTGTATCGGATTTCAAAATTTCTAAGGGTCTGACCCAAATAGACAGCATTACATTCTGGACATTTGAGTTTATATATACCTGATTTCTTTAATTTTGGTGTTTTTGTTTTTACTTTTAACAATTTTGTACTAACGTTACTTCCTGTTTTAAAAGAAATTGTTGTATTCGTTGCCAAAGATATGATTAGAAATATTTCCTGCATATGTGATGGTTTTATAAGTTTTTATTTCATCAGTTTGCTTAGGAAATATTAGTTGTAATGGCACTTTTTCTTCTTTTTTAATAATTAGCTTATTTATCATATGTAATCGATAACCGTTGGATGTTGCTATTTGTCTAATTGTATTAATCTCTCTATCAAAATTACATTTGTTCATAGGAAATGAAAAAGCTCTATCTATCATTGAATTATATGCCGCTAGTTTATGTGACATCGGGTGATTGGAGCAATATGGAATTGTCACATCAGTGTGTGTTGGTTTTCGGTAAATTGAATAATCAAGTACATTATCAACTTTTTGAATTTTTAAATGAAGAAAATTGATTGAGCAATTTTCTTCAATTTCTAATGTAAATTTAATTTTGGAGTGTAAATTATTGATGTGGTTGAAAAATACATCTAATTGTCGTTCACTACTTATAAAACAAGCTAATATGTCATTTGCATATCTATACCAAAATGAAATTTTTTTCGAAATATTAGTTTCAAAGATCTTTCTTTCTAAACTGTCCATAAAAATGTTTGCCAAAATAGATGATATAGGGCTTCCCATTGGTAAACCTTCATTTTGAATATATATCTTATTCTCAAAAATGAAATAATTCTGTTTATTACATACCTCAAATAAATTATGTATATCTCATATTATTCCTGGATTGGTATTTTTATCTTCTAGTAATTTTCTTACAAGTATTAGACATTCTTTAGGAGGAATTTTAGTTAACATATTAGTAACATCAAACGAAATAACTTTATAGTTATCTTGCAAGTTGATTGCTTTCAACTTTTTGATTAGTTCTATTGAATTTCCAATTGAGTACTGCGATGCATATCAGTAACTACTAAGTATATCGTTAAGCCTCTTTGCCAATATATTATTAGGAGCATTAACATAAGAAACTACAGGTCTAATTGGTTTCGTTATTTTATGTAATTTAACGGTTCCATATAATTGTGGACAATGAGGATTCTTATGTATGATAGACCTCTTTTCGTAATCACTCAAAAGATCATTTGAACTATTATTAACAATATCCCTTACATTAATAGAAAACTTTTTTGTTGGGTCTGCTTCAAGAACTTTTACATCGCTAGAATCTATAAGTTATATATATTTGAATTATAATTTTCAGTTGTCAAAATGACAGTTGTGTTCCCCTTATCAGATCTTGTAACTGTTAGGTTATTATCTTCTACTTTCTCTTTGATTGCATTTAAAACTGTAATGTCATTTTTTGTTTGACGTTTAACTTTTGAAGATTCAATATTTTTGATTAAATTGGCAATTTTTAATTTCTTAAAGAAAATTATTTGAATTAGATTTTAAAGCTATTTCTGACTCTGTAGCTATCATTTGTTTAATATGATTCGTGAATTTTGGTGGTATGCTGTACTTTAAACCTTTATTCAAAAATTCTATTTCACTATCTGTAAAATTAGTGTCTGAAAGGTTTTCAAATCGTGGTGCAAAGTGTGTTGGTATGTAGGCACTTACAGTTTCATGATATTTAGAGTATTGAATTTTATGTTGTGTGTGTTCAAGTTTCTGTAGCTTTTGTTCTTGTTCCTTAAATTCCATATGCTTCATCGTGCTGACACTTTCTCTAATTTTCTCATCTAAACAGTCAAATTCTACTGGATGGAATTGGAACGTGAGTTCTGAATGTACAACTTTTATGTAGTTGTCTAAGGACTCCCTCACATTGAACCATTTCTTACATTCTCCTTTTATCCAAACTCGTTGAGTACATTTTATAGCTTTTTGTGCTTGTAGTGTTTTAGTGTGACATTTTATATTCACATAATTTGGTATTCCCTTTTTCCTAAGGCATTCTTGGTTAAACCAAACGTTTCGTGATGTTTTGTAACGTTTTTGTAGTAACTTCTGGTACAGTTGGGTCAAATCTTCTCTCGAAGATTTTTTAATGAAATTAACTGTCTGACCCCCTCTTCGTGGAATCTTCTCATATTAGTGTTTTAAATGAAACCCACTGTTTCTAGCTAATACCACAATATAATAAAAATTGTTGAAAATTCTAAAAAATTTACAATTGTTTCGATAAATCAATATCATCATCAGAATGACAGAAGTTACATTTCATTTGATGCCTACCTGATGTTTAGTAGTTATTATTAACATATATTAAGTCAATCACAAGTTAGGTCACTCCTTGGTCTAGCCAAAAATAAGTACTAAACATCAGGTAGGCATCAAATGAATTGTAACTTCTGTCATTCTGACGATGATATTGATTTATCGAAACAATTGTCAATTTTTTAGAATTTTCAACAATTTTTATTATATTGTCGAATTAGCTAGAAATAGTGAGTTTCATTTGAAACACTAATATGAGTAGATTCCACGAAGTAAGGGTCGAGACAGTTGATTTCATGTATAACTTCAAAGTTTTTCTTCTTTCCAACTGAACGAACTAATTGATACCAACCATGGGTATGTGAAATGGGTACTTGCAGCTTTTGTTTGTCAATAATCCCATGATACACGTCGCACTCTAAATGAGTGTGTCCTCTCACCAAAAACTTATGATCTAGAGTTTTCAAATGTGCATTATTTTGCAATGCTACAAGAAACATGGCACCTACATGAGAATTCTTTTTTTATCCACCACATGTACCTGAGTATAATGTTACATGTGATACTTAAGATGGCAATGATGTAAGTTCTTTAAAAAGGCATGTGACAATTTGGTTCCCTCCTCGGCCACCATCAGCCTAATGCCACATGTACCATCTTAGCAATCCCCCACTACTCTCATGAAGAATAAGATTAAATGTCCATAGTTACCTTTTATAAAAGGCAAGGTATTAAGCATGGGAGTTGGTAGACATTGCTGAAGATCAAACATAACAACGTCTACATTCATCGTCCACAGCTTGGCTTTTATCTCTCTTTTTTTCTTCATTGCCCTATCAGCTTCTGCGTGGTGTGCAGCTAATTGTAATTCGCTCTTTCTCTTTTCTTCGCCTTCAGATATTCTAATTTTCATTGTGAGTAAATCACATGTGTAACATGTATCCACTTTAAGTTCCTTATCATTTTATGGAACTTTCTCTCATATATGTGTCTAGATATTGGTATATCTCCGGCGCTATGTTGCTCACGGTATAGATCGTACATTAAACTCAATCTCAGATGTGAAGGTAAGGAACGCCTAGAACTTTCCTTGCGGGTATAGTGCGATTCTCAAAGCGGAAACGATAAGATGCGGTCTTTTACTTTTTGTATTTTTTCATTACTATGTTTGTTTGCAGGTGATGATAATCCCCTGTTATCGTCGTAAGTTATTCCAGATATACTACCATTCTTATTGGCAAGGGCCAATGTATCAAACATCTATGTTTCCCCAAGAGTTTTTTTAAAGCAACCGCGGCAGACGCGCACCCTTTATAATAATGTGGAACTTATGAGTCTTGAAACGATTTTTTTCTTTCTCCGGGTCCGTGACCCTCTTCCTTGAAAACATGGGCTGCATAGTATTAACCAAGCTAAAGATAATGTTTACTCTTTTATTTCGATCACTAAGCGACCAATGTTCTTCAAAAATCTTTTCTCTCACTGTTTTCTGTTCATCTAACTTAACTACATTCACATCGGCAAGTATTCAGTGGTATTGGAACTCGTTATTTAACTTCTTTTCCTTTTGCTGTTGTGTATCCTTTTTCCGTATTTCTCTTTAATTTTCTCTCTATCCTCTTCTTTCTTGAAGATACCCCTTTCATAACTGCATGAGTTTCAGTGTTAGAAACTGTTTGTTTTTCTGGATCTCTATTGCCACTTTTCTCCCTTCTCAACTTCTTTCTTGATGAAGCGGTTTTAAACACATCGATTTCATCGTCACTACTTATTATGTTTTTGGAAAGTATCTAGAGATATTGCAAATTATTATGAAAATTCATTTGAAAATATAATTATGATTTACCTGGCATAGCAACTGAAGACGCAGACAACCCATTTTGATTCATATCAGTTGTTGCTTTATCAAAGGAAGGCGGAAAATCTACTTCCATGTATGTCGCTCCTTTTCTAATCTACTGATATATAATTTCTGAAAATAAAACTCATTAGTAACACAATGATACCTAAAAATATAATACTTACATTGATTATTAAGAAATTCAAAACTATTTTGGGTTCTATGAGTCGCCATTGGTCTCTCAAACGAACTATATAGTTTTTTTCATAAAGTTGCACGTAAAAATTAACTATAAACAGCGAAAAACTGCATACGATCTTTTAAGCAAACTACTAAGAAATTATAGTTTAGGTATTTTAAGTACAAGTCCTGACAAGTCCCAATAACCAAGAGTGGTCGCAAAAGTATAAGTAGACTTATGTCATTCGTTTTAAAAGTTTAAATAATATAAGTCGACGTATACTATTGTGATTCGAATAGAATAATTATACTATTCTGTACTTAGTGTAATACTACCTCGATTTATCACAAATGACTTATTCTCCTTTTACCAGACGGTGGGCCTAGTTATGACCATTTGATTTATGGACATATCTCATTTCGACCATCTGTTGACTCATACTCTTTTAGAAATGTCTGTGTATATGGTATACACACTAGATGTAAATTGAGTGAATGAAAACGACGAGTACTCAGTGTGTATGTGTTTATCAATCTCCAGCTAAGCGCTTTCGGCTATAAAGCCATTATCAAAGCTGTCCTAAGAAATTACAAAGTTTGTGAAATTTTGAAAAAAAAACAATTCAAAAAGTTGAACTTACGTCATTAAAAATAAGATCCAAACAGGTGTCAAAACCATCCAGTCGAAAAGAACAATGCACAAAGTTAAAACATTGTTATGATGAAGTCATTAGATTAAAACCATTAAAAATACCCCGTTGAGAGGGTGTACAATTATAATTTACATGATGGAAATTCCCATTCTAAAATGTAAACTGAATGAAAACCGGTGACAAGTTTGACGTTAAAATTACGGTGGCTAATAAGCCAGCGTGCCGTAAAAACAAGTGTATGACAATACAACATATTAGTGTGAAGAACATTGAATCAAACGCATAATTGAAAAGATGAAAAAATTCATATAGTGAACTGTAAGTTGTAGGAAACCCTGTATATTACTTTTATTTTTAAATTTGAAAATGAAGTTGAAGATGTGATAAAACAAAAAATTGAAAAAATTGAAAAAACTCTATTCAAATTCCAATTCCCAACATTCATCTACTGTAGATGAATAGGAAAATCCCCTTCATCCCTTGGTTGTATACTGAAACGGAATTAGGGGTTGGATCCACTCCCCAGCCAGTCAGGAACAAGCGTAGTAACCTAAACGTGTGGAATGCTAGGTAACATAAATTTAAAAACACTTAGTTGTAAACACATCCATTGAGGAGTTTACATAATCTAGTGACAAAGGTGGAAAAGTACGCTGGCAAGGTGAACCCAACAACTGATGGCCTCCCATATGAATTAGATGTAAATGGTTAGGTTAGGAGTATGTTAAGAGTGAAAGGGTAGGACATAATTTGATAAGAGCTGCAAGATAAATAACTTGTTGATGAACCCAACTATGACCCATACATAGCTGGGTTACACGGGAACAATGTGGTTAAGAAATAGGTATGACAAACCTAGATCCATACTAGGCATGAACAGGAAGAAACGGGGTGAGGGTGTAAAGAGAAGAAAGAGATGGTGTGTTATAACAAACCTAGATCCATACTAGGCATGCATAGAAGAGCAGAAACGAGGTGAAATTATAAAGAGAAGAAAGGATGGCAGCCATGCCATGAATGTGACAAACCTAGATCCATACTAGAACCGTCACGAACCAGGCATGCACAGGAGAAGAAGAAAATAAGGAAAAGTGGAAAGCAGGGTGATTTGCTTAAATTTATAAGATAGCTTATATGCTTAACCAAACTATGACCCATACATAGCCTGGTGTCAGGTGGTAATCTGGTACCAGTTCGAAGAACAAACCCAGATCCATACTAGGAATGTCTCAGATAAGATCCATAGGGGGGGGTTGTATTCCTATTATTATTTGCTTATTCACTAGTGCGGTATACTATGACCCATACATAGCTTGGTGACTAGCCACCAATGTGTTAAAGAGATGATGTAGAACTAACCGAAAGAATAAACCTAGACCCGTACTAGGCATATCCATGCATAGTTCTAGGAGTGGAAGGAACATTTTTTTAGAGTCTGAGACACAGTGTATGATGCAGTGAAAGATGTAGTGTGAATGGGAGAAGTGAAAAAGGTTGAGCAAACTTAGAAGAAAGAAGGAATAGAGGGCGAAATATTCTTGGACCGGATCACCACGGTGAGAATGTAAGTCGAACGCCCTAGAGGACCATACGGTTTTGAACAAAGGCTGAAATTTACAATTAAGATGTACTTGTGTATTGAGGCAGTGTTTTGAGTTAACATTCATTTCCCTGAGTATTTCTAGATCCTCAAGCAAGTCCGTCTTTCTAAAGTTGTTCCTAGGAATGTTATGTAGGATTTTTGAGTTACGTGATGGAGAAAAGTTATGGTTATTGAACTTAATGTGGAAGCCGAAATTCGACGGAGTGGGTTTATTAAGATGTTCCTTAATTCTAGTACCCAAAGAACGAGTAGTCCTACCCACATCAGTAGATGGACAAGAATCACAAGTTAGTTTGTAGATACCACTTCTATTAAGTTTATCAATAGGATCTTTGTTCTTAGAGAAAATTGTGGAAATGGAACATTTAGATTTAAAGGAGATTTTAACATCTTCAAGTTTGTTGATGATAATCTTTGAAATTTCATCTGAAACTTCACCACAATAAGTCAACGCACGATACTGAGTCTGATCGTTGTTGTGAACCTCAGGGTAGGCCAAATTTCTTCTCAACCTCCTTGTTGTCTTAGAGACCATACTATCAACAATTTGAGGAGAATAACCATTGTTCAATGCCAACTGTTTCAGGATATTAAGCTCTACGTTGAAATTATGTTGAGAAAGAGGGACCCTAAGTAACCTATACACATAACAAGATATGACAGAAATTTTTTGTTCAATGGGGTGGTTAGAATGTATTGGAATAAGATGATCAGTCTGTGTGGGTTTTCTGTATATGGAAAATTCAATTTCAAAATCTCTCCTTGATAAAGTCAAATCAAAAAAATTTATTGATCCATTGTTTTCAATTTCCAAGGTAAACTATATGGAAGGGTGTATATCGTTAAGTTTGTTGAGGATACTATATGCATCCTCCACATCCCCATTAATAAAAGCTAAAACGTCATCAACATATAAGTCATTAAATGGTTCAGATATGTTGATGACGTTTAAGCTTTTATTAATGGGAATGTGGAGGATGCATATAGTACCCTCAACAAACTTAACGATATACACCCTTCCATACAGTTTACCTTGGAAATTGAAAACAATGGGTCAATAAATTTTTTGGATTTGACTTTATCAAGGAAAGATTTTGAAATTGAATTTTCCATATACAGAAAACCCACACAGACTGATCATCTTATTCCAATACATTCTAACCCCCCCATTTAACACAAAATGTCTGCCATATCTTGTTATGTGTATAGGTTACTTAGGGTCCCTCTTTCTCAACATAATTTCAAGGTAGAGCTTAATATCCTGAAACATTTGGCATTGAACAATGGTTATTCTCCTCAAATTGTTGATAGTATGGTCTCTAAGACAACAAGGAGGTTGAGATGAAATTTGGCCTACCCTGAGGTTCACAACAACGATCAGACTCAGTATCGTGCGTTGACTAATGTGGTGGAGTTTCAGATGAAATTTCAAAGATTATCACCAACAATCTTTAAGATATTAAAATCTCCTCTAAATCTAAATGTTCCATTTCCACAATTTTCTCTAAGAACAAAGATCCTATTGATAAACTTGATAGAAGTGGTATCTACAAACTAACTTGTGATTCTTGTCCATCTACTTATGTGGGTAGAACTACTCGTTCTTTGGGTACTAGAATTAAGGAACATCTTAATAAACCCACTTCGTCGAATTTCGGCTTCCACATTAAGTTCAATAACCATAACTTTTCTCCATCAGGTAACTCAAAAATCCTACATAACATTCCTAGGAACCACTTTAGAAAGATGGACTTGCTTGAGGATCTAGAAATACTCAGGCAAATCAATGTTAACTCAGAACACTGCCTCAATACACAAGTACATCTTAATTGTAAATTTCAGCCTTTGTTCAAAACCTTATGGTCCTCTAGGGCATTCGACTTACATTCTCACCGTGGCGATCCGGTCCAAGAATATTTCGCCCAGCACTCGGCTGATTCGTAAAAGGCGAATGAAAGAGTTTTTCCTATCTTCTATTCATTCTTCACCTCTAATCCTTCTTTCTTCTAAGTTTACTCAACCTTTTTCACTTCTCCCATTTAGACTACATCTTTCAATGCATTATACACTGTGTCTCAGACACTAAAAAAATTTTCCTTCCACTCCTAGAACTATGCATGGATATGCCTAGTACGGGTCTAGGTTTATTCTTTCGGTTAGTTCTACATCATCTCTTTAACACATTGGTGGCTAGTCAGTAAGCTATGTATGGGTCATAGTTTGCCACACTAGTGAATAACCAAATATTGATAGGAATACAATCACCCTCCCCCTATGGATCTTATCTGAGACATTCCTAGTATGGATCTGGGTTTGTTCTTGGAACTGGTACCAGATTACCACCTTTGTACATCTGATACCAGGCTATGTATGGGTCATAGTTTGTTTAACCATATAAGCTATCTTATAAATTTGAGCAAATCACCCTCCTTTTCACTTTTCCCTATTTTCTTCTTCTCCTGCGCATGCCTGGTTCGTGACGGTTCTAGTATGGATCTAGGTTTGTCACAGTCATGGCATGGCTGCCATCCTTTGTTCTCTTTATAATTTCACCTCGTTTCTTCTCTTCTATACATGCCTAGTATGGATGTAGGTTTGTTCTATCACACCATCTCTTTCTTCTCTTTACACCCTCACCCCGTTTCTTCCTGTACATGCCTAGTATGGATCTAGGTTTGTCATACCTATTTCTTAACCACATTGTTACCGTGTAACCCAGCTATGTATGGGTCATAGTTGGGTTCATCAACAAGTTATTTATCTTGCAGCTCTTATCAAATTATGTCCTACCCTTTCACTCTTAACATACTCCTATGAATTCTTCTCTTCTTGTACATGCCTAGTATGGGTCTAGGTTTGTAACAACTAACCTAAATTTAATAATCACATTGTGTTCTTGACGTCGGGCTATGTATGGGACATAGTTTGGGTCATTAGGTCACAATCACTATACCATTTACATCTAATTTATATGGGAGGCCATCATTTGTTAGGTTCACCTTGCCAGCGTACTTTTCCACCTTTGTCACTAGATTATGTAAACTCGTGTGTTTACAACTAAGTGTTTTTAAATTTATGTTACCTAGCATTTCACACGTTTTGGTTACTACGCTTGTTCCTGACTGGCTGGGGAGTGGATCCAACCCCTAATTCAATTTCAGTATACAACCAAGGGATGAAGGGGATTTTTCTATTCATCTACAGTAGATGAATGTTGGGAATTGGAATTTTGAATAGAGTTTTTTAAATTTTTTCAATTTTTTGTTTTATCACATCTTTAACTTCATTTTCAAATTTAAAAATAAAAGTAATATACAGGGTTTCCTACAACTTACAGTTCACTATATGAATTTTTCCATCTTTTCAATTATGCGTTTGATTCAATGTTCATCACACAAATATGTTGTATTGTCATACACTTGTTTTTACGGCACGCTGACTTATTAGCCACCGTAATTTTAACGTCAAACTTGTCACCGGTTTTCATTCAGTTTACATTTCAGAATGGGAATTTCCATCAAGTAAATTATAATTGTACACCCTTTCAACGGGGTAATTCTAATGTTTTTAATCTAATGACTTCATCATAACAATGTTTTAACTTTGTGCATTGTTCTTTTTTATCGACTGGATGGTTTTGACACCTGTTAGGATCTCTTTTTTAATGACGTGAGTTCAACTTTTTAAAATGTTTTTTTTTCAAAATTTCACAAACTTTGTAATTTCTTAGGACAGCTTTGATAATGGCTTTATAGCCGAAAGCGCTTAGCTGGAGATTAATAAACACATACACACTGAGTACTCGTCGTTTTCATTCACTCAATTCATACTCTTTATCCCTAGCACCCTAGAAATATCACCGTCAGAATGACAGAAAATACATTCCATTTGTTGCCTACCTGATGTTTAATAGTTATTTTTGGCTACACCAAAAAGCGACCTACCTTGTGATTGACTTAATATATGTTAATAAAAAAATGAAGAAGAAATGATATCACAAATAATAAAGCTTTTAGTCCTATGAGGATATCCTGGATATCTTTTTCCTAATTAAGATCAGTATAACGGTGCAATGATATAGAAAACCAAAAAAACTATATCTGCTGATATTAACAATTATTACTTAAGAAAACCCGCTTAATAGTAGAGAACTCCCTAGATTTGTCTGTTCATGGACGACTTCATATTGTGGGTTTCTTAAGTTTCTTCTAATTTCCAATTTTTCAAGGAAATCCAGTTGTTGTTTCTCATCACAAATATGTAGTACTTCTAGTTCTGTGTTCGGTTTCAATGAATGTTTGATGTGGAATTATCTAGAAACAGTAATATGAGTAGTTCCACGAAGTAAGGGACGATGATATTGATTTATCGAAACAATTGTCAATTTTTTAGAATTTTCAATAACTTGTATTATATTGTGGAATTAACTAGAGACCTTGAGTTTCATTTAAAAACACTAATATGAGCATATTCCACGAAGTAAGGGTCGAGACAGTCAATTTCATTAACAGTTTTATTATAATAGGGGGAAGAAGGAATCATTGCCTCTGAAAAACCAACCAAAAATTATATAGCATCAAGCTCTAAAATCAGAATGGCTTCTTGGTAGAGTAGTAGAAAAAATTAGAACTGGAACTTACAGAGTGGAAGATGAAAATGGTCAAAAATTATTAAGAAATAGTATGTTCATTGAAGATGATAAAAATTTGCCTTTAGAATAAACTACTAATATTAAATGTACTTCAGATTCCACTTTGCATGCCTCACCTAAATTATCATAATCAAATAGAGATAGTATGTTTGTAAATATTGATGAGTTTCTGGACATGAATATATCTAATGTTTCAAGTATATATTGTGGGGGTAGAATTATAAAGAAACCGATACGTTTGGCTTATGAATTAAAAAGAGGAAATGCTGTGTATAAAAATTCAGAATACTGTATGTAAAAATACTTTATTTTTTTTATTATAGCGCATCGACCTCGAGGGGTCATTAGCGATATTCGGTGTATACATATATACAGTTATTTACATTTGGTATTTTATAAAGAATAAATAACCTTTATCAATTTAAGAAATGTCTTTAGGTTACGTAAATTGTAGTTTGTTCCTAATACGTCGGATAATTGTTGGAGAGTTGCGCCAGCTGTCGCTGTTGTGTTAGTTGAGGACATTCAACAACTAGGTGCTTAATAGTCAGTTTTGAGTCACAATAATTACATTTTGGTTCGGGATCTTTGTCGAATAGATAGCTATGAGTTGGCCAGGTATGATCTAAACGTAGCCGTGTTAGTAGCACTTGATCTCGACGATTTTTTGGTAGGACTGACCACGGTTTAATAGACTTTTTTATCTCGTTAAGTTTGGTTCCCGCTGTTTTCCATTTAGCTTCACAGACACTGTTCACTTTAGATTGAATTATAGATTTGATATCCGTACTTACTGAAAACTGCACTACTAGAGCATCTTCGTTGGTCGTGGCGTCTTTTGCTCTTTGATCAGCTTCCTCATTGCCATCTATTCCTAAGTGTGATGGGATCCACATAAAGATTATATATATATATATATATATATATATATATATATATATATATATATATTTAGAATATATAATTCTAAATATTATCGGAAGGTTGAAGAACATAAGTGAATTATATATATATATATATATATATATATATATATATATATATATATATATATATATATATATATATATATTATGTGTGGGATACTTTCTTTGACCTTTTTAGTATATTTACATATATCCGAAGTTTTTCTTGGTTTTAGGTCATTTTTCAAATTAAAAATATAAAAAGACGGTTTATGTTGTTGAGATTACCATCATTTATTTACGTTTCGGCTTATTCAGCCTTTTTCAAATAATCCTACATCTAAAATAAAATGATTTTCTCACTAAGAGATACAATACTACAAAAAATCCTTTTCACTTACCCCAAACGTAGAATAATAGTTGTCAATATACATTGAAATGTTCAGTCAAGAACTTCGTCGAAACATAAAATATTCTTATCACTCTTACTAAAAACAACATTCACAACAAAGAATCCACAACGTTTGTACACATTAAAATTATTTGCAGTACTGCTAGATATATTTTACTGAGGTTGTTTAAATCTTTCTTATTGTTAATGGCCTGCTGGTTTTTTTGGATAGCTATTGATTCCAAAATTTCCCTTTTTTTGTATTTTGTTCCGACCTTATAATTTTTGTGTTTTCAAAATTAAATGTATGTTTTTTTGAGTTTTCGTGGAAAGTTAGAGCTGTTGTATTTTTTTGTCGTATTTATGACCTTTTATTCGATTTTCCAAATACTGGCTAGTTTGTCCAATGTAAACACCACTGCAGTCGTTACACGGAATTTGATAAATTATATTACTCTTTTTATTTTTCGGAGTTTTTGATTTTAATTTAGAAAAATTGTTGGAGAGCGTTTGATTTGCTTTATGGCATATGGTAATATTGTGTTTACCAAAAAGCCCTTGAATTTGTTGTGATAATCCGTTTATGAATGGCATGGAGATATATTTTTTATTACTATTATTATTTTGTTTTATATTTTCCATTGAATCATAGAATTTATTTATACGTTTTTTAAATAATTTGTTAACAAATTCTGAAGGATAGCTATTAAGGTTTAAGGCTTCTTTGGCTTTGATGATAGCATTACCTCTGTATTCCGGGTCTGATAGTTGAATCGCACGGTCAGCCAGTCCAATAACAACAGATTTTTTTTGATTGATTGGATGATGAGAATTAAAATTAAGGTACCTAGATGACCAAGTGTCCTTGGTATACCATTCACTCCTAATATTTTTATTAACGTGGTATAGAGTGACATCAAGGAAGTTTATTTTACGATCTTGTTCATTTTCGATCGTAAATTGAAGTTTTTCATGATACTTATTGAATTTTTTAATAATATTATCAACCTGTTGTTTTGGGACAGCAGTGATACAATCATCCACATATCTAAAGAAAAATGGTATTTCAAAATCAATTTTTGAGAGGACAGTTGTTTCGAGGTCCTCCATTACTATCTGCGCAATAACACTAGAAATAGATGATCCCATTGCACAACCCTCCAATTGCTTATATAAATTATTTCCGTACATGAAATATGTAGAAGTTATTGTAAGTTCGGTGGATTTTATGAATTCGTCCAAGGAAACGTCAGTATATTTTTTTATTTCCATCCATTTTTTTCTTATAATTTCCAAAGCTAATCCAATTGGAACATTGGTATACAGGGATACGACATCCAACGAAATTAATACATAGTTATTTGGAAGTTTAATATTTTTTAATTTGTTTTTGAATTGAAATGAGTCTTTGATATAATAATCATTTCTGCACGTTATATTACTTAAGATATTTTTTAGAAATTTTGAAAGCAAACTAGAAGGAGATTGGATACATGACACAATAGGGCGCAATGGTGTATTTTCCTTATGGAGTTTTGGGAGGCCATATATTTTTGGTGGTACTGAATTTCGAATTTTTAAAGTTTTTGCAATATTTGGCGAGATATATTGTTTATTTTCCCAAAGGTCAATTAAATCATTGTTCTGTTTTTGATATTTATTTGTGGGGTCTTGTTTAATCTGTTTATAGGTTTTTTTATCTTGTAATAAATGGTTTATTTTATCGTTGTATTCAGATGATGACATTATGACAGTTTTGTTGGTCTTATCAGCTTCAAGAATTTTAATCTGAGGATTATCTTTAAGGAAATTCTTGGTTTTGTTTACCTTTGCTAAAAAGGGGTAATATTTTGTTTATTTTTTAATTTGTTTTTAAAATTTGTTAGAATGTTGCTTGTTTTACTTCTGATTTCATCTTTTTCTTCGTATGATAAATGGTTTATCCCAACCTCTATATTGCAAATAATATTATCAGTTGGTAATTGTGCTTCTTTAATGATTTCCGTTGCAAAATTTGGTCCTAAACTCAATATTTCAGATGCATAATCGGGAATAACAACATCAGTAAGATTTTCCACCCATTCTTCACATTTTTTTTTATAATATTACTGTTAGTATTACCATGTTGTGTCATTAAAAGTTTTGTTATTTTCTTTTGATTTTTAGATTTAATTTGTTGAAAATTTTTTTCATTTTTGCTATGAGAGATCGCTTTAAAATTTTCAAAAACATACTGTGGTACCCTTTTTTCGATATCGTCTTCAAGTACTGTCAATGTATTCAATATTTTATTTAGATTAGATGTTGTATCTGTAATTAGTAAGTTTAAAGTTGCACTTATAAATTTACTTAAAACTTGATTTCCAAATCTACGTTTAAGGTTTACATTAAAAAAGAAATATGTGAGACTTTGAATTTTAGAAAGGTTGGTTTAAGATTTTCATTTTTACATCTCAATAAAAAAATTCTTCTATTTTTTTGTTTGACAAGTTTTTTGGATACTTTTCTATGTTCCTTGATATCTTGGACCAGTTCTTCTCCATACTGTTGTTCTAATATGGAGGAGTTTAGCATTTTTCACCTATGCAGTATATATTTTTATGTGTGGGATACTTTCTTTGACCTTTTTAGTATATTTACATATATCTGAAGTTTTTCTTGGTTTTAGGTCATTTTTCAAATTAATAATATAAAAAGACGGTTTATGTTGTTGAGATTACCATCATTTATTTACGTTTCGGCTTATTCAGCCTTTTTCAAATAATACTACATCTAAAATAAAATGATTTTCTCACTAAGAGATACAATACTACAAAAAATCCTTTTTACTTACCCCAAACGTAGAATAATAGTTGTCAATATACATTCAAATGTTCAGTCAAGAACTTCGTCGAAACATAAAATATTCTTATCACTCTTACTAAAAACAACATTCACAACAAAGAATCCACAACGTTTGTACACATTAAAATTATTTACAGTACTGCTAGATATATCCTTATCGAATCTTTAGGATTTTCTGATAAAATTAAGATGACAGAACTGGAAAAGGCGATCAAAATCATTCGTGACGAGATCTAGATAAACCGTAGTGAATTGAAAAACTGTATCGAAGCTAGTGAAACCCGGCTTTTACTAAACGTAAAAGACTTCAAAAACCCTATATCAGAACTGGAGAAAGAAAATAGTTACCTCAAAGAAGAGGTGGGCACAAAATAAAAGAAATATTGTGATTTTTGGTGTCAATAAAAAGCGAGAAGAGGTTGTTGCAGGGAATTTGTGTCGGGACCTCATAGACTTGATCGCGATAGAATTGAAGGGAAGTGATTTTGGCGACGTTTACTCACTCGGTCAATTGGATAATTGCCCAATAAACATCGAGTTTGTTTCAACCCTCAAAAAGAAAGAGGTTCTGAAAAATTCAAATAAATTGAAAGGAAGGAACATATCTATAACCCACGACCAAACACCAGCACAAAGAACCGAGAATAAAATATTGAAGAAACATCTTTTTCTCGCCAAGCAAGAGGGAAAAATATAAGGAGCACTACATAAAAGGAAACAAACTTATCGTTGACGGAATATTGTATGAAGCAGATGACCTAGAAAAAGCAGATGGTCTGGAACACAAATCAAATAGCGCCCCTTCCACACCTACAATTCTGGAACAAAACACGAAAATTATACCGGAACTGCAAACTGGACCCAGCACCCAGAAGATTCCTGCCACGAAAAAACCAACACACTCAACGCAACCGCACAAAACTACACAAGAAAAGTCAAGAACACGTTCGGTTAATAAAAATAGTGAGTAGCATTAGAAAATTATAAACCGGTTGATACTAAGGGGTTAAATAATATTTGTCACTGTTTTGTTTTTGTTTTTATTACTTTCACTTGATAATATTAGTTTTAATCCAAACCAATTATGGACACATTTATAAGAGAATATCAAAATGATCCTGCCAAAACACAAAATATCAAAGAAGTCACAGACTTTGATATATATTTGGAGAAAGGACTCAGTGACTTTAAAATTTTTCATACCTATATAAGAAGTACGAGTATTTCCAAAAACATAGATGAATTGTTCATTTACCTAAACCAACTAGAAAGCAACTTCGATATAATCGTATTGACAGAAACTTTGGAAGTCACTGATGCCAGTATATATGGATTAGAAGGTTTTAACACGATGTACAGTAAATTCTCGTTAAACAAATATGATGGAGTCATAATATTAATTAAAAATGAATTCAATTATGATCAGACTAATATTAGCATAGGAAATATTAAACTTCTCAAACTCAATATAAAATTAAATGGAAAAAAAATAACTTCGATATATCGATCTCCTAGTTCATGTTCATATGATTTCAATGAAAACTTTTTAAACTATTTACAAAACATTAAATCAAGTGATATTCACGTGGTAACCGGCGGTTTGAACATACATTTACTATCAGAAAATGAATACATTTATGAATATAAAAATAATTTGGAAAACTTCGAATTTATCTGTTATAGAAACGATATCACTCGACCAGATAGCTCCACGTGCCTCGATCATTTCTTTGTAAAAGCAAATATAGAAATGCATGATCGAATAAAGTCATTCATATATCAGGATAAAATTAGTGACCACCGATCTATCGCTCTAACAGTAGATGTAGGTGAGAGAGCTGTTAATAAAGAATTCAAAAATACAAAAGTATATATAAATTACAACAAGCTACGGGTTGCACTACACAATGAAACATGGGCAAACGTTTATGAACAAAACGACGTCAACTCCAAATGTGAAATATTCATAAACAGACTGAAATGCCATGTAAAAAAACACACATCTGAAATCAAAATAAAAAATAAAGAAAGAACTAGAAAAAATGTATGACGTCAGGCTATCTGCATCAATAAAAAAAGAACAAGCTCTATAAACTACTAATTGGAAATCCCAATAACCTACAAATATACAATAATTACAAACCAAACTTAAATAAGCTTACGAAAGAAGCAAAAAAACAATATTTTTTGAAAACGAAATTGGGAAGAATAAAAGTGAAACAAAAGGGCTGTGGGAAAGTGTCAATGAGATTTGCAGCAAAACTCGCCCAAAAACAAAAATAACCAAAATACAAATAAAAGAAAATTGTACCACTGAAAACAAACAGGTTATTAGTGATGAATTCAATAATAAGTATAGTGAAATAGGGCAAAAACTAGGAAATAAAATCCAAAAACCAAATTCCTTCCGAGACATTACAACTGAAATAAACAAAAATATGTTCTTATACCTCTCAAACACTGGAGAAGTATCACAAATAATCAAACAACTTAAACTCAAAAAAAGTCCTGGGCATGACGGTTTTACTGCAGAAACAAATAGCCGATTTTTTAAGAGTGGGGATAAACTGCAACTTTCAAATTATAGGCCCATCTCTTTGATATCAAACAGCAAAATTTTTTGAAAAAATGATAAAATAAACGGTTTTAAAGATTAAAACTAACTTTTTCGCATCTGTGGCCCTAAACAATATTAAAACTGACAACGTACATTTACAAATTACTCGACATTTCTAAACCGTCGCTATGTATCTTTGTTGATCTTTTCAAAGCCTTTGATACTGTTTGTCACAAAAAGCTTCTAGAGAAACTGGAAAAAATAGGTATGCGGGGTAAGCCGCACGATCTTTTGACATCATACCTGTCGAACCAGAAACAAGTAGTAGATATTGATGGTGTGGTGAGCATTCCGAGGACAATCACTTACGGGGTTCTTCAAGGCACGGTCTTAGGTCCCCTATTATTCACTATCTATATAGACAGCTTGTTGAGAATGACAACTGTAGGTAATATTATAAGTTATGCTGATAACATGGCAATAATTTACAATGAAAACACATGGCAACAACTAGAACAAAAGACGGAGAAAGCCTTCAACACCATCTCTAAATGATTCCAATACAATAAGTTAACTATGAACGCGGGAAATACTGAATACTCATCTTTCACCTCCTATGACAATAACTTGCCGAATATGGGTCCATTAAATATAAATCAAAGTAAACCCATTCCAGAAGCCAGCTCCATAAATACCTTGGTATACAAATTGACAGACATATGAAATGGAACTTACATATATCGTATCTAACAAGAAAACTACGTGGAATCCTATCAAGATTCAAACTGTTGGAAGAATTCCTTAAAAATCCTCACTTGAAAACTATTTATATTATAGCCTAATTAAATCCCAACTTAAATACGGTATTATAGGATAGGGAGGCGTAAATGATATGCATTTAAATAGTTTGAATATTATGCAGAAGAGAATTCTCAAAATAATATTTGGCAAAGGAAAGACGTACACTACCGAAAATCTGTATAACGAATGCGGCATTTCTGATATTAGACAACTCTATTGCCCAAATATGTTTCAAGGGATTTACAAAAATAAAATTGAAACAACGCACCCAGATCATCTATATAATACAAGAAAGCGAAACCACAGCGTCTTGGTATCGAAATGTATTAAAACAGTGGGTCAGAGGCACTGCAGCTTGCTAGGTACAAAGATTTGGGAATTGTAGCCTGAAACAATAAAAACCAGCCGAAGCAACGAAACTTTTAAAATAAATGTTAAAAATGGACTTCAATGCTATGATAGACAGGTATTACAAAAAATAATTTGAACCCTCAACAAATTGTTCAAACGTATAATATAATGTATGTGTATGTGACCCTAAACCCCGATTATGACACTCACTTTATATGAAACCTACCTGGATGTGACCCTATTACCAATTGTGATATCATATCTTATGTGGTACTCACATGGGATCAAAATCGTATGACTGTAATATATGTGTATATGAGACTCTGAACCCGATTATGATAAACACTTTATGTATAACTTACCTTAAAGTGACACTTTTACCAATTGTGATATTTTATTTTATGTGATGCAATTTCTACCCATATGTTTTATACTTATATTAAATTTATATTTTATTCTTAAGTATTTTTATTATATTTAGAGGCTATATCACGCACAAGGAGTAATTTTCTACGATTGCTCCTTCAGTGATGCCATTGTTTATTTCACTCAGCTCACAAGTACTACCCACTTGACATTGTTTTATCAAAATTATACTTGATTCTACATTTATGATGAATAGACATTATTATTCTACTGATGAGAGCATTATTACTTTTTCGCCCAACCTATCTAATAAGCGAGAAAAGTATTGGATTACTTCAAAAAAAGTTGGAATTTAGAATTTTTTTTTAGTTATTTTCACGTTTTTCATCAACAACGATACGAAAAAACGGTTTTTAGTAAAAAAGTCCTGTGTGTATGTCATCGTCGTTGTCGTCGGCCACTTTTCCTTACATGTCTTGTTAGCACGATACAGTCTCCGAAGTGCAATAAGTCACCAATTTTATGATGGGATATTGTTAAGGACTTGTCACATATGAACCCTATTGACTTTCAGCTCAACAGAGCCAGTACAACGCGTGCTATGGTACTTGAAGTACGATATTTTGTAATTTTTTGAGAAATTTCAGTTTGTTAGCACGATACAGCCTCCGGAGTATATACAAGTGACCAATTTTATGATTGGATATTATTCAAAGCGTCTCAAAGATGAAACCTATTGACATTCAGCTCATTAACGCCTGTACAACGGGTGCTATGGTACTTGAAGTACCAAATTTCTGTCATTTTTGGAGAATTTTCAGTTCGTTAGCACGATACAGCCTCCAGAATGTACCAAAGTGACGAATTTTATGATTGAATATTGTTCAAGGTGTCTCACAGATGTACCCTATTGATTTTCAGTTGACTAGAGCGAGTACAGTGGGTCCTTTAAATCCATATATACTAAATATTTGGTAATTTTTGGATAAATTTCGGTTTGTTAGCACGATACATCGCTCGAAGTGTATACAAGTAACAATTTTATGATAGAATATTGTTCAAGGCCACAGATGCGGAAAAGTTAGTTTTAATCTTTAAAACCGTTTATTTTGTTTTGAATATTTTCGGTCGCGATTCCAGACTGATGTTTTCTTCTGAATTTATTATCAACATTTCCATCTCTCCTGAATTTTTTCATTACTTTACTAATTGTTGCAAAATGTACATGTTTATCGTGAAGTCTGTGTTTGAATATTACCGCAACTTCCCTATATGTTTTGTAGTTATCTCCGACAATTAGTACAATTTCAAATTATTCGCCAAGAGTCGATTTCAACGGCACTTTTGCTACTTCTTGAAGTACAATTAATACACACTGACGTTTACAATTTTGATTACATTAGTTACAATCACATTTTAATTTCAATGCACACTAAATAGATGGAATGTATTATTTATTTCTCTAAAGCTTTTACTACACTAAATTTCGATAAGGGAAATGTCACTGTCAGAGCCGCCTAGATTTTAAATTATTTCGTTTATTTTTGTGTATTACAGTAAAAAATAAACGGTTTTAAGGATTAAAACTAACTTTTCCGCATCTGTGGCCCTGAACAATATTCTATCATAAAATTGTTACTTGTATACACTTCGGGGGATGTATCGTTCTAACAAACCGAAATTTCTCCAAAAATAACCAAAAATTTAGTATATCTAGTTTTATAGAACCCGCTGTACTCGCTTTAGTCAACTGAAAATCAATAGGGTACATCTGTGAGACACCTTGAACAATACTTATTCATAAAGTTGATCAATCGTATACTCTCTGGAGGCTGTATCGTGCTAACAAACTGAAAATTCTCCAAAAATGACAAAAAATTGGTACTTCAAGTACCACAGCACCCGTTGTACTGGCTTTAGTGAGCTCAATATCAATAGGGTTCATCTTTGAGACGCTCTGAATAATATCCAATCATAAAATTCATCACTTGTATATACTCCGGAGGCTGTATCGTGCTAACAAACTGGAACTTCTCCAAAAATGACAAAAATATCGTACTTAAAGTACTGTAACACCGGTTGTATTGGCTCTGGTGAGCTGAAAATCAATAGGGTTCATCAGTGAGATGCCCTGATTGATACTCAATCATAAAATTGGTGACTTGTTGAACTCTGGAGGCTGTATCGTGCTAACAAACTGAAATTTCTCGAAAAACGACAAAATGTACAACTTCAAGTACCATAGCACCCGTTGTACAGGCTCTGGTGAGCTGAAAAACAATAGGGTTCATCTGTGAAATGTCCTTAACAATATTCCATCATAAAATTGGTGACTTATTGCACTCCGGAGGCTGTATCGTGCTAACAAGACTTGCAAGGAAAAGTGGCCGACGACAACGACGACGACGACATACACACAGGATTTTTTTTCTAAAAACTGTTTTTTCGTGTTGTTGTTGATGGATAACGTAAAAATAACTCAAAAAAAAATTAAAATTTCCAACTTTTTTGTGGGTAAACCAATACTTTTCTCGCATATTAGATAGGTTGGCGGAAAAGTAATACATTATTCTGTCGGGTATTACTTATTTAAGTTCATTTCTAAAATATTTCAAATCAACAAATAAACATTTGAGGTGTGTTGATTTGTTAAATAAGATAAAAGTTGACGTGTTTCACAAAAAAAATTTGCAAACTTTGAATTTAAGTTGTAAAAATTTTCCTATTAATTTTTTGCAATTGCGGACACCCTGTACATCTAATGTCAAATGAAAATATCTGAATATTATTATTTTCAAAAGAAGAGATTTTCATAAAGAATACTTTTTTTTCGTAAAACTTACAATAAAAAAGTTTCCCATATGTTGCCAACTTTTTCAGACATACTGTACATATAAGTTTGATTTTTGTTTTTAAAACTTCTTCATTAGTTCCAGCTTGCAAAAATTCATAACGATAAAATAAAATTCTTCTCCAGGTAAAAGATGAATGGATTCCAGCTGTTGTGTTTTTTAGTATTATCTAGGGATTAAGACCACCCTGAATATTTTTTGAATTACTACTTCAACTGAGTTTTATTTGTATTTTTATTGGGTTACTCTCCATTTTTCAAGGAAACGCTGTAAACACGGGATACAACGAGATTATTGTTTTTATGTTTTCCATTCCGGCTTCACTTATATTTTATTTAGTTCTCCCCTTATTTCTCATGACTAATCTCGGAAGATACGTCTACCTTATAAATGCTTGAAGCTTATTTTTATGTGAATGTGCAATAATTTTGCATACGCGGAGTTATATAACTTAAACTGAATTTTAATCACCAATGTATGCATTTTTTTTTGTGAGGCTGTGCTTCGACCGTTAAGGGTCATTAGCACATAATAATATCATTCTACTATATAATTCACGGAATATTCAATAGATATAATGATTATAGAGTTTAATATCTTTCAGATACTGTATTGTTGTACCATGACTATTTTTAGAAATATGGCCGACAGCCGGCATTCTTAGTTGTTCACCTTGTATTTGCTGATTAGGCACTGAAACATCTATGGGATGTCATCTAGAATGTTTAAGGTATATTATTCAAAAGTTTAAGTAATGTCCATACAACATCTAAGAGAATACACTGTATTGTTTTTGAAATGTCGCATTTAGATCATTGATAAGATGTTATTATTTAGACATTGCATTAACACTGACAAGATGTTAGAAGGCATTTCATAATGTAACAGAAATGTTGTTAGTTCAATTTAAAAATATCTTTATTACAATAGCTTAAAATATCCATTTACAAAGGAGGTGAAAAAATAACTATAGTGTGGCCGATGTTCTGGCATTTCCCACCACCTTGGTGTACTTCTGGAGAAGGATGTGATTCCTTGCCGATGGTACTACTCACTTGTTGTGACTGTGTTTAACAACTTTGTCCCGAATATACAAATATGACTCCCCAGAATTTTCGACTGAGTCATCCCTGAAAAACGGCTGAAAAACAGGGTCAGAAATGTTGTTTTTAGTTCGTTATGAGGAAGTTCTAGTAACATCTCAGTAATGTAAAAAGGCAGCGCATTAACATCGCTGAAAAGTTAAGTTGAAATATCACAAAAGTTAACAGCCACAAGCTGGGCATAAGCGGTTGTATAGATGTGCATGTGATGAAAACAAGAGGAAAAAATGGAAGAACATTATCACATTGTGATGTTGAATTAACATAACTGTGAAATTTATTTGCATAGTGGGATGTTATTCCGTCGAATGATAAAAACACTCTATACGTTGTATCTTGAAATGTAATGACCAGTGAGGGCGGTAGGCTTATGTCATCGTTTAGTGCTACGTAGATTTGACGTCGAAAACTCAGGATGTGTGCGTATTCGTTCCCTGACAGACTTGCACGGAGGAATGACATTTGTGATACTTTTGAAAAACATATTTTTAGGATTTCTGTTTCTAATATGTCATGAGATATTGATGGACCGTTGTTTGATAAGATGATTCGCTTTGCTGGAGTAATGAGTCATCGAAATCACACTTGGTGCTGTTTTATATTTAAAGTTTGATATTTTTTAGTTATATCTTGGGCAGCTTGGAAGGTTGATAAGTAAATCCATATTCTATTATTTAACATTCTAGAGGCAATCAGTATATTTTTGGAACCAACAATACTTGCTACGGCTTCCACATAGTCTACCAGAGTGAGATTGTCATTTACATTTATTATGATCGCTAGTTCTTTTTTTTGGAAACATATCAGAGTTAACAACTTGAAAATATTGACGTTGAATAGTTGTAGAATTTGATGCTGTCCCGTAGTCGGAAGCCATCACTGTGTGGTTTTTTTCGAAAATTTGGATATGGCAACGGCAACATATTCTATCATATTATTTTAATAAATTCCCAGCTACGATAAGGGGATTGGGAAAAAAGAAACTTTCCAACTAATAAAATATTGGAATCGATTCTCTCATTTGTTTTTACCATAATTACCTTGATTTGATTATAATTATACACACTATTTCTAAACTCGTCTTTGGAACGACCACTCGTCTCGATGATTCAAGTTTAACTCAATTTATTCAGTGAACAATATGTTTACTTCTTTACCTACGACCACCCCTGTAAGTAGTCAAAAACACACAGTCGACAATCAATGTAAGACGTCTATTACGCACGGTAAAACAAAACGCACGGCTCTAAATTAAATCGCACGGCGTCCATAGCAACCACTTAGCAACTGTCAATAGACGTAGCCATTTTATTCAAAATTTATTATTTGGATATTGAATTTTCAATTTTATTCTATATATATAAATAGTAGATAACATCTATTAGATAATATATGAGTTTGCATTTAATACTAAGGGTTATTAGGAATTATATGATAATTGGTCCCGTTTCATTAAATCCGCATCTTTTAGCTGTCTGAATGTATCTCATATTAGTGAAAAATAGTATATTATACACCAAGCGACTAAAGTGGCCCATTTAATCCCGCGGGTGGTGTTTGATTCCTGAGGGAAGTAATCCACCTAAGGGATTGATGTCACTTTAGTCGAGAGGTGTATATGCTATTTTATGCAATTCCGGTAATTCTACATACTTTTATATAAAAATAAATACTACTTTGTATGGACTTTTACGAAACTTGGCTGGGCATCCAGGGTGAATTTCTAAGATGCTTGGCTGGGAATCGAGGAGCGACTTTTGTAAAACTTGGATGAGCATCGAGGATGTACGTTTTTATTTGTACTTAAATCCCTTAAGAAGATTATAAATACAAGTAAAAGTAGGTCGTAGGTAAAGTATAGTACGTAACTCGTGTTGTACGGAATTACGCACGAAGCCGCGTAAAATGCTTCTTACAACACACGATACGTAATATACTGTTATGAATGTTTTCAAATAAAACTCACGGTCTCTAGTTAATTCCACAATATAATAAAAGTTATTGAAAATTCTAAAAAATTGACAATTGTTTCGATAAATCAATATCATCGTCAGAATGACAGAAGTTACATTTGATTTTATGCCTACCTGATGTTTAGTAGTTATTTTTGGCTAGACCAAGAAGTAACCGAACTTGTGATTGGCTTAATATATGTTTATAGAAAAAAGAAGGAGATGTGATATTACAAATATTGAAGCTTAGATATTATTAGCCCTATGGTGATATCCTGGATATCATTTTTCCAATTAAGATCAGTATAACTGTGCAATGATATAGAAAACCAGGAAAACTATATCTGCTGATCTTTACAATTATCACTTAAGAAGACAGTTTATTAGTGGAGAACTCCCTAGATTTAACTGTTCATTGACAACTTCATATTGTGGGTTTCTTAAATGTCTTCTAATTTCCAGTTCTTCAAGGAAATCCAGTTCTCGTTTCTTTTCACAAATATGCAGCACGTCTAGTTCTGTGTTAGGTGTCAATGAATGATTGGTGTCAAGTAGATGTTTTGCGTAGTGGGATTTATTTGGTTGGTTTAATCTGTATGCTCATGAGTGCTCACTGTATCGTATTTAAAAATACCTAAGGGTCTGACCCAAATAGACAGCATTACATTCTGGACATTTGAGTTTATATATACCTGACTTCTTTAATAGTGGTATTTTTGTTTTTACATTTAACAATTTTGTACTAACGTTACTTTCTGTTTTAAAAGAAATTGTGGTATTCGTTGCTGAAGATATTATCTTTGAAATATTATAGGAAATATTTCCTGCCTATGTGATAGTTTTATAAGTTTTAATTTCATCAGCTTGTTTAGGTTATATTAGTTGTAATGCCATTTTTTCTTGTTTTTTACTAATTAGCTTATTTATCATATCTAATGGATAACCGTTAGATGTTGCTATTTGTCCAATTGTATTGATCTCTCTATCAAAATTACATTTGTTCATAGGAACTGAAAAAGCTCTATGTATCATTGAATTATATGCTGCTAGTCTGTGTGACAAAGGGTGGTTAGAATTGAATGGATTTGTCACATCAGTCTGTGTTGGTTCTCGGTATATTGAATAATCAAGTACATTATTAACTCTTTGAATTTTTAAATCAAGAAAATTGATTGAGCTATTTACTTCAATTTCTAATTTAAATTTAATTTTCGGGTGTAAATTATTGATGTGGTTGAAAAATACATCTAATTGTCGTTCACTTCCCATAAAACAAGCTAATATGTCATCTACATATCTATACCACAATAAAATATTTTCCGAAATATTACTTTCAAAGATCTTTCTTTCTAAATTGTCCATAAAAATGTTTGCTAAAATAGGTGATATAGGGCTTCCCATTGGTAAACCTTCATTTCGAATATATATCTTATTGTCAAAAGTGAAATAATTCTGATTAATGCATACATCAAATAAATTAAGTATATCTGATATTATTCCTGGATTAATATTTTTATCTTCTAGAAATTTTCTTACAAGTATTAGACATTCTTTAGGAGGAATTTTAGTAAACATATTAGTTACATCGAACGAAATGAGTTTATAGTTATCTTGCAAGTGGATTGCTTTCAACTTTTTTATTAGTTCTATTGCATTTCTAATTGAGTACTGAGATTCATATCCGTAAGTTTTGAGTATATTGTTGAGCTTTTTTGCCAATATATTAATAGGAGCATTAACATAAGAGACTACAGGTCTAATTGGTTTCGTTATTTTATGTAATTTAACTGTTCCATATAATTGTGGACAATGAGGATTCTTATGTATGATAGACCTCTTTTCGTAATCATTTGAAAGATAATTTGAATTATTAACAGTATCCCTTACATTATTAGAAAACTTTTTTGTTGGGTTTGCTTTAAGAACTTTTACATCGCTGGATTCTATGAAGTTATATACTTTGGAATTGTAATTTTCAGTCGTCAAAATGACAGTTATGTTCCCCTTATCAGAGTTTGTAACTGTTATTATCCTCTATCTTCTTTTTCATTGCATTTAAAACTGTAATGTCATTTTTTGTTTGACGTTTAACTTTTGAATGTTCACTATTTTTGATTAAATTGGCAATTTTTAATTTTTCATAAAGAAAATTATTTGAATTAGATTTTAAAGCTATTTCTGACTCTGTAGCTATAATTTGTTTAATATTATTCATAAATTTTGGTGGTATGCTGTACTCTAAATCTTAATTTGAAAATTCTATTTCACTATCTGTAAAATTAGTGTCTGAAAGGCTTTCAAATCGTGGTGCAAAATGTGTTGGTATGTAGGTACTTACATATCATTGCACAGTTATACCGATCTTAATTGGAAAAATGATATCCAAAATATCACAATAGGGCTAATAATATCTAAGCTTCAATATGTGTAATATCACATCTTCTTCTTTTTTCTATTTACATATATTAAGCCAATCACAAGTTAGGTTACTTCTTGGTCTAGCCAAAAATAACTACTAAACATCAGGTAGGCATAAAATGAAATGTAACTTCTGTCATTCTGACGATGATATTGATTTATCGAAACAATTGTCAATTTTTTAGAATTTTCAATAACTTTTATTATATTGTGGAATCAACTAGAGACCGTGAGTTTCATTTAAAAACACTAATATAAGCATATTCCACAAAGTAAGGGTCGAGACAGTTAATTTCATTACTATTATGAACTCTACCATTTGAAAATTTCATCCAACTTTATCTCCTTTCAATGAAGAAGATTAATGTAAAATAAGAACGCAACTACATTGAGTAATGACTTGATTGTTATTTAGAAGATATCGCTAGTAAAAGACTCATGTACGCCCTCAGATGTTCCCCCACTTGGTCAAGTCAATTAGAGCTCGACGAATTTGATAATTTACTCCGTAAAACGACTGAATATGTTACAAACAATTATTTTAACAATGATTCATGGCTCCAAGCAACGCTTCCTGTAAACCTTGGCGGACTAAGGCTACGTTCGGCTTCTTCCTTAGCTTTACCAGCTTTACTTTCATCAGTCAATAGTGCTTCTGTTCTTATTGATGCCATACTTCCTCCTATATTCATCAATATCAAAGATGATTTTTATGCTGAAGGTGAATTACTTTGGCATACCGCAACCAATATTGATCCTCCCACAGATAAAAAGAATATACAGAAAATATGGGACCGACCTCTTCTGAATATTATAACTAATAAACTTCTGAAATCTACAAGTGTATATGATAAGGCTCGTGTGAAAGCAGTAATGATCAAGGAGTAAGGTGCTCGGCTAAATGCTTTACCTGTTGCATCTCTTGGAACGCTATTAGACGATGAATCTTTCAGAATAGCAGTAGGGTTTAGGATGGGTTCATCAATATGTGTGCCTCATACTTGTGTTTGTGGTAGTGTAGTTGATGAGAAAGGTGTACATGGTTTGAGTTGCAAGAGAAGTGCAGGGCGTACATCTCGACATTACCAGGTGAATGACATATTGAAACGGGCTTTGGTGTCAGTGGATGTTCCTGCAATTTTGGAACCTTTAGGTACCAGTCGAGATGATGGTGAACGACCCGATGGTATGTCTCTCATACCCTGGAAATACGGTAAACCTGTAGTATGGGACTTCACTTGCGTTGACACTGTAGCGGCTTCCCATCTAGACGAATGTTCTAAGTCAGCTGGAAGTGTAGCTGTGTCTGGCGAAAAATTAAAACAAAAAAAAATACAAAAATCTTGGTAACCACTATTTGTTCCATCCAGTAGCAGTTGAAACTTTTGGTGTTTATGGCCCGTAATCTCTGTTATTTGTTCATGGACACGGAAGGAGATTAGGCCAAGCAACGAAAGATAACCGTTCTACTTCCTTTTTGATAGAGAGAATCAGTATTGCTATTCAACGTGGTAATGCTGCTTCGGTTCTTGGAACTATTGCTCCATCACATAATTTTCATGAGATCATGCATTGCCCTCATTTCAGTACGGAACCAAAATCTCTTCGAGACAAGCCGAGAGCTAGTCATGAGCCTCCTACCAAGTTTAATTTGCAAGTGATTGATTCACCTTCTTCTTTTTCAGTACGGTTAATGGAAGATAGTGACGTGGTAACTGAAAAAGCAAGAAGCAACCATTGTCTGTCTGAAAATTATTCGAGAGTTAACAACTTCTCTTCGTAAATTTCAATTTCGACCAAAGATTTTTAGAGAGAGGATGATACTCAAGCAGAACAAAATAACACGTTCAAAAATGATTTGGATGTCAAGGAATGTATTAGCAAAGTGATCGAGACCAACGATCTATCGATATCTCCCAAACTTACCAAAACTGCAATTTCTCTATACAATTCAATAGCAAATAACATCAACTTAAATTGCTTATCACGTAGATCAATTGAGAGAGACAGTAATAGAATCCGAGATTATTCGGATAATGATAGTGGTTGCGAAAGAGCTGTTAACAATTACTCCACGATCAGGTCCTTGGAGGGTGTTTCCCAAAAAATCTCTGGGTCTCAATGGCATAAAAAATATAGATAACACATGTTTCATGTATAGCGTTATCCAATGCCTATCGAACACAAGGTGGCTATTAGAATATTTAAGTAAAGATACATACATGAGAGATATTAACACATGCATATCCAGCATGAAGGGAGCTCTAATTAAAGCATTTGCTTAAGTTATTAAAGAACTTTGGTCTGAAGACGGTTCGGACAGGGTGGCTAACACCGTATCATTAAAAAGTCAGATTCAGCGATTCGCTCCAAGGTTCATGGGATATGCTCAACAAGATGCGCAGGAGTTCCTTCGTTACCTATTAGAAGGACTTCACGAATATATCAACAGGTTACATGAAAAACCTAAACCCATATTAACAGAAATTGATGAAAATCTCAGTGACAATGGAAAAGCACAAGAATCTTGGTTAAGACATCTGCGAATGGACAACTCCAAGATCGTAGATAACTTCGTTGGTCAATTAAAATCTACACTCAAATGTACATATTGTGGTCACTGTTCTGTTACCTTTGATCCCTTTTGGGATTTATCCCTTCCCATACCCCAAAGAACAGGTCAATTACGTCTTTCACAATGTTTGGATTCGTTTACAAGAGAAGAATCGCTCGACTGTGATGAGAAACCGACATGTTCGAAATGTAAGGAACGAAGACTATGCACTAAATCATTCTCCATTCATAAATTTCCGAGAATTCTGGTTATTCACCTGAAGCGCTTTTCGCCGACAGAAAGATTTAGGGGAAAACTTAATGTTACAATAGATTTTCCAATAGAAGGGCTTGATATGATCCATTACGCGGCTGATAATGTGGCACCCTGTAGGTACAACCTCTACGCTATATCAAATCACAGCGGAACCACTTACAGTGGTCACTACACGGCATACTGCCGACATCCCTACACTGGACAGTGGCACGAATATAATGATTCAAGGGTGTCATAAATATCATAGAAATCTTTAGTCAGTGGGCAAGCATACGTTCTCTTCTATGAGCAAGAAGGCATGAAGTCCTACCTTTTAAGTCAGTAACTTTTTTTTAAATTTAAACTTGTATTTTCATGTATATTATGTTTTGTATTGTCATTTTTAGTTATTTAGTTTTTGTATAAGTTATGTAATAATTAAGATTAATTAAATAGTAGTTTACGTAACTAGTTCCGAAAATGCGAGCCCCGTAAAATAAAATTTACTGTTTCAACCCTTACATTGTGGAATCTATTTATGTTATGGTTATGAATGAAACTAACTGTTTCTAAGTAATTCTAAAAAAATTGACAGTTGCATTGATATGTAAAAATATTATCGCCAGAACGACAGAAGTAACATTTGATGTGATGTTAATCTGATGTTTTAAATAATTCTGGCTAAACCAAGAAGTGTAATATATAGTGATAACAAGAATCTTGCTCTGTATGGTCATTTTTTTATTAAGATGTTGGAAAAAACTGAATTACATGAGATGGTCAAAATACCCAGGGAAAAAAATAGAAAGTTGTTGACTTTTTAATGTTTGTACTTTGACTTGTCGTGTCAATAAAGTTGTTCAATTTACAAAGTATTTTTTACTTCCAGCCTAATACATTGGTCATTCGATTGTAAAGGATTATACAACCCTGTGGAAGACTCCAGAGAAAGTTTGGACTGTATATGAGCAGAAGACGTTCTGTAGCTATACACAGATATTTATACGAAACTACGAATGGCCTAGAAATTTTTAGCAGTCCAAAGAAGGAATAGATAGACGGGAATCGCAAACGAACGATAGAAATATGAACACTGAGGAGACTAGAAATACTGTGATAGAAGAATTAAATTTATGTTTCCGCCATTCGATACCAAGTATAAGTATCGAACGCAAGCATTTATTTTCAACGGAAAGTGATTGCTATAAAAACAGGAAAAGCCAATGAACTCTATTGGAAGAAGCAACGAGAGAAAAGCTGAAACTGATAGAAATGGAGAAGCAGGTACGAGAAACTTCTAGACATACATAAAAAAGGGTCTCATATGAGCAACATAATCGCAAATAATTTATTATCTAGACACGGACATAAGAAAGCCTCTTTTATTATGAATAGCAATACTTAAACCAGTGAGAAGATGTTAATTATTGGGTGAACAATATTCCAGATCTACGTAATGATCAAGAGGAAACATATCGTGAAAAGAGTCCTGAAGACGAGGCCAACATGTTCATAAGGATTTCCCATCCTTCAACCATCAAAGAATCACCAACAGTGCTGCAAATCAATAAACCAAATATGCCAAATCATCCAGAAATAAACGGTTTTAAATACCAAAACTAACTTTTCCGCATCTGTGAGAGGCCCTGAATAATATTCCATCATAAAATTGTCACTTGTACACTTCGGGAAACGTATCGTGCTAACAAACGGAAATTTCTCCTCGCTATACTTGCTAAAGTAAGCTGCAAATCAATAGGGTGAATCTGTGAGACACCTTGAATGAGAGGCATTCGATTCCGTATGGCTCGAGGGATAATTATACAAACTAATAAATTCGCAAACACCAAATTATCTAATCAAAATAATTAATTCTTATCTGAATAACAGGAATTTTTTCACTAAAATCCAAGAACATACAGCTGGCCCATACTCCATCCAAGCTGGAGTTCCGCAAGGGTCGGTATTATCACCTTTGTTATACTCCATTTTCACCCACGATCTCCCAACCGCACGCCAATTATTAACAGATATGTACGCAGATGACACGTGTTTCGTAGCACCTGCAAAGAACCCAGAACATGCACTAGACACTATACAAACACACATAAACACCATGATCATCCCTTATTTAAAAAATACAAACTGGCTATTAATGCCTCCAAAACAGAGTATTTATCACTCAGGATAATAGCTAGAGGAGCCCCCCATTACAATCACAGCTTTGTATAGACGGTCATTTCATCGCCCCGAGTATTAATATTAAATACTTGGGATACACAATGCGAAGTATTGCAAATGCAAGTGGGCACATTGCACAACAGATACAAAAAGTCAAAATTGCAATGGGTAGACTCTACCCACTCATTTGAAACCACAGTAAACTCACAACTCAAAACAAAATACTTATTTACAAACATATTATTCGTCCCATACTCACCTACGCAGCCCCAATATATTACACAGGTACACAACACAACTTTCACTCCTTGGAGGTAATACAAAAAAGGGTCTCAGAATGGCAATTAAACATAACGCAATTTACGCAAAACTCCCAAAAAACTCTTAGTTACATGAAAAAGCTAACATACCTACTATCAAAGACTTATGAACAAAATCTCGGCTAACTTTTACAACTACTGTCTGCCACAAGATCTTCGTAGAAATCTCATAGACGCAAATCGCGCAGAAGGCATCCGCGATAGTGAGTGTTCAGATTGTAAAATCTTGAATTTTATTGTTTTCGACACTTTTGAAATATGTAAGATATTTGTATGCTTCCTTTCGTCATTGTATATGTTCAAGGCGTAAATTCATTTTAGTTAATAGCGTTGTAAGAATATGTTTCAGAATTGATAAGATCTTTTATATTGAAATTAACTATCTCGACCCTTACTTCCTGGAATCTGCTCACGGTTTCTAGTTATTATATTGTTGAATTAACTAGAAACCGTGAGTTTCATATAAAACACTAATCTTTTATATTCTTGTAAATTCAAAGGATGGTTTCACTTTATTTTCAACTTTTGTTAAATACCTTTAAAATATCACGTTTTGCAACAATAACTGTAAATAGTTTTGTTTGGGCATTGAAATAGCAAATTTTTGAAAGTCGACATCTTGTCGCATTGTCCTATAGTTAAGAAGTTAGAAAAAGGTCACGTTTCACCCTATTATATATTGTATTGTAAAAACCCTAAATTTAGTGTCACTTCTGCATGAATTTTATTGTCGACGGTCGGAAGATATGAAAGACTTTTTTGAATAACCTTTCTGAATATAACCCGTCAAATGATACTGGCCAATAGTAAATATTTATTTTCGTTTGGTCAACCCAATCCACGTGTAAACACGCCCCTCGCAGATTTCTATTTAACACGTCTCACAACGTGAAGAAATCAGTTTTCTCACTCATCACTTCTACATTCATCGAATCGAACTCAACGTTCAACAACAAAGTTAGTTTTTTACACTCATCGAAGCGAGTTCAATACTCTCGATAACAAAGTTTTACACTCATCGACGCGAGTTTTACACACTCATCGAATTAAGCTCAACGCTCAATAACAAAGTAAATTTAATATTCATCAAATCGAAACATAGAGTGTCTTCCGATCTGAAACCACCGAAGTTCACCATTCACAACTTTGTACAATTTTTCAAATTTGTATATAATAAATTATTAATTTCGACATTAATTTTGTCAAATTAAGATTATTCACCTAGTTGAATGTCTACGCCAGTTGACGAACTTCAGCTGGAAATATAATCAAAAACAGTGGGTGTAGGCTTCTGCATGGATCACTAATTACACAGCTTGGCTGTTTAAAAGTCCGAAACCCTTCTCATCATAGGGGGTAATTTCAGCACAGACAATTGTGCTGTACCACCCCGTATGCAAAAACAAACAATATTTCAAATAAATTACAACAATTTGAAAACAACGTCTGCCATGTCGCCCTCTCGAAATCTAATTCCTCCGAATCAATTTTGAAACCCGGTTTTTCAGTTGCTTTTCAGGGATACCTCAGCCGAAAGATGCTAGGAGTCAAAACTACTTATTAGGGACAAAGTTATTCAAACAGCCAAAACATATGAATAATGCTCCTGGAGCAAGGAGCCATTGACAGCAGGACAAACACAATAATATTAAAAATCGCCAAACCACCGGTATTTTCACTTATATTTTTAGTATATTGTATATAGGTAAACAAAAATCACCAATAAAAACCATTTCTAATCTAATCTGGGGCTAATAATATCTAAGCTTTATTATTTGTAATATCATATCTTCATTTTCCTATTCCAATATATTGAGTCAAACACAAGGTAGGTCACTTCTTGGTTTAGCCAAAAATATTTATTAATTATCAAGTAGGCATCAAATGTAACTTATGTCATTCTGACGATGATATTTCAAAATAATTATATAGTGAAATTATTTAGAATCAGTTAGTTTCATATATGAGTAGATTTCACAAAGTAAGAGTTGAAACAGTAAATTTAGTCACTAATATTTTATACCGGTACTATACTTCTTAGAATTTCAATGAAGCATAAAACGAAGTAAGGTGAGTATGGAATCAACAAGTAAGAAAGGAAGTCAAGTTGAATTCAAATATCCTCACACAGTTTCTCATATCCTTCTCCCGCATTTTCCCCAAAATCTGACAATTTAATAAGTAAGATATGACTTGGTTTCCTTCCAAATGTAATCTTAGACATAATTGAAAATTTCCCGGCACAGTCGTCCCAATTAGAATACATTTTGGAAGAATAAAAAGAATAAAACTTATAAGGAACCATGTGCTAGTAATATCTCTACATTTTTACAATAATTTGATGATCTTTCTAATGGAATTAGTCGATATATAGGTAAGCTGCATTTTAGATCATTATATTTATTTCAAATTGTTAATAATGCGCTATATTACATGATGTATAGTTATTTAATAGAATCTCGTCAATCAACCGGTCATTAGGAACAGGGCTTTACAGTTTCATTTACACTGGGTGAAATGTCACATAATAACTAAAAATGGGAAATATCACATTTATAGTGTCTATTTCCTTGCAAATGTTATCCATTTTTTTTCTATTCCTTGCTCTAATTCCTACTTAGTATACTTGCTATCACTTTGTGCAACGCTTGCTTTGGTCTTCCCTTTTATTATTTATTCTTTATTATTTTTGCTGAGATGACTAGGAAGATATAAACAGTGTTTTATTCCAAAATAATCCTGTTATTTTAGATAAAATGTTGTTAATGTTATTCTTAATCGCTGAAAATGTTTGGTTTGGCTGATATTCCAAATAAATAATGAATCTCATTAATAATAATTTGAAAACTAACTTAAATACACGATTTAGATAATAGCCAGTGGCGTAGGCAAAGTTTAATTTGAGTAGAAAGAATGAGATAACGATGATTCATAAAGAATAGCATATTATACACCATGGTGATGAAGAGTGTTATTATTGACCGAGCACCTAGATTATTTCGCGAGTGGTGAGACATATAATTGTCTTCACCACCGTTGTGTATATACAATTTTTTCCACTACTAGTCAAATTAAAAATTAAGTTTTTTTTGTAAAAATCGAGTAGCACAGTAATATAAATTCGTCTTTCCACTAATAAAACAAAAATAAAGTAGTCTGATGCAGACTGACATTTCCAAAACTTATTTTTAAACAACGGGAAGGTTCAGAGAACTTATAATGGTTCACGTGTGTCTTTTGAACTATAATATTTTGGAAACTATAAAAATTGGAAAATGAAAATTATGGCAAGATAAAATTTAATTAATGCGTTGTTAGATGATGTTAATATAATTAATATAAGCAGAAATATAATCGCCCGTGCAATAGAAGATTTGCAGGAACCATTACTACTTGATTATAACGTGAGAAGACGTAATATTCGTGAATTATTATAAACCAAAAATTCCAGCGTATTATGTTATGTTGTATGCACTAATATAAAAACATCATCAAATGTTTGTAATTATCGCCATGTTTTAATTACGGGATGTCATCCGTCATTATTGCTAATTAAACTAATTTTTTGGTTGCACAAGTTTATGTTAAACTACTATTTCCGGATTCTGAAAATATTTGCATTTGTCCATTATTGATCTAGGTCAATGGTCGCCAACCTGTCGATCGCGAGCTATCGGTAGCTCGCGGAGGCAATTCTGGTAGCTCTCACAACGATTTTAATTTAAAAAATACAAACTGCAAAAATCAGAGAAGCTTTCGAAAATTCCACAAAAAAATCTAATTGTCATAATATTAAACATAAATAGCGGCAACGTTGCGGTGAGCGATCTGCCGCTGACGCCATCAAGCTAGAATCGGCTAGAACCGGCCAGCCAGACCAGCGCGTTAGGCTGAATCCACATGCATCCGTGATACGTATCCGTTGTATACCACGTGATCAATATCAACTAATGAAATTTTAGGGATCAAAATCAAGCACGTTTCAAGGTCACAACGGATTGAAGTTGGTTAATTTTAACTTTTCATGCGTGATTGAGGTTAGGTTATTATTTTGTTTACGTTTTTCTGGTGATTCGCCGACTACTTTGGAAATAATTTTTTACTTAGGTTAAAAAAATGTTGAGTCTAGAAAAGATTCCTCCATAAAAATTGGTCTTGTCCGCATTGCTCTTTTTTGTGGGTTTAGTGTGATAAGCCTATTGTTTTGCCGATACAATAGGTATGCTATTTTTATTTATTTCCCTGAAATGCTTTGGGCCCAGGGAGGAGCATTCACTAATTGTCTGTTTAACCAGGAAATCATTGAAGTCCTATTATTTACACTAACACGACAAACACTCATAATTTTAGAGGGTAATGACAAAAATATTAGAATATTTTGAGGTTGTTTTAACGTTTGGTAGCATAAACGAATGCGCGAACGGATTGACACATCGAGGGCTAAAACGCAGGAACTCGTAACCCGCAAAACGTAAAATGTTCAGGAAACGAGAAAAACTATTTTGAGTTATATATAGCCGCTGGCTTTCGGACGTATTTATTCGCTTAAAAATTATAATAAAATATTTGCTATAATATTAAAAATACACGAATTCATTTTTTTTTTCAACATACGGTCACTTACGTGGTAATGTCTTATCAGGGTATGTCAGTTACATGGTAATGCCACATTGTAGGTTAATAATAAAGAATTCTTTCATGAACTGAAAAGCAGGATACCATGATTGTTTCTCATTAGTAATTTGTGTGATAAAATAAAAAACGAATGAGCAAACATATTAATACATAAGCAAATTAAATTATACTTTTAAACACCATTTAATACACACAACAAATTTAATACACAAAATATTATAACATAACATAAAATAATCTTTATTATAGGTACTTATAAAAAATAATGCCATTTTCTTTGGCAAAGGATAAAACGAAAATAAAATAAATCTCTAGAAAAATCTACTTGTGTGGAAGGGAGTCGTAAAAACTCCAGCAGTCTTTCGGAATAACTTGTTTAATCGCTTGAAGGTGTGAGTATTTCACGCTAGAAATTGGCAGTTTCTCCTTAAATAGTTGGGGAAACATGACATACCCTAATGCTATGTTTTTAGGTCTGATTGGTAGATCCTGAAAATCATCTTCAAAGTTTAGTTTGTACCTAATTTTACCTTCATAGTACTGCAACGCGCGTATGTCGACAACATTATTGCCACTACCCGCTCTGCTAGGCCATATTGAACTGTATTTGAGGTAGTCTTTATGGGCATAATTTTTGTAGAAGCTGAAGTCCATGCTTTTGACCAAGTAAGGATTTTTATTGTGAGATTCCTTAGTTATACGATGATAATCACTGGGCAAGTAGATCTCCTTATTTTTGATGGAAGACTCTATGACACTGTGAACAGAGTCACACTCCATTTGAGTGTGACCTTTTTCTATAATACAAACTTTATACTTTTCTGAAACGTGAAGCAAAGCGTTGACCATTACACAATTACGATTCTGGGCAGTGCACCCATCTGAGTAGATAATAATAGGAATAATTGGGTTAGACAAATCCAAAAAAAATTCTTCTAAGTAGTCTACAAGAAGCGAAGCATAGGTAGAAGCTTGACCGTCCGCGTTTGTCTCGTCGTACCAGTACCTTGTTTATTCCTTAAATTATAGATGGTAAAGTTATGACAACACAACTTTGTCCTGTAATATAAAGCGCTAGCTTGTAGTTGCGGTGCTAACTTCACAGATGGTACATTCATCACAATAACGTGGCTCTGAACGCATATGGCCTTTTTCTTATCTTCTTTTCTTTTTCCTTCCGTGCCCGATTTTTTCTGTTTATGTGTTCGCTGTATTCCGGTTCAGTTAAATTGTTGTTTTTATATCTGAAACACGTATCACACTGATCTTTTCTAGGACGAAATAAGGATAATTTCATTTCTTCAGCCATTTTTGTCAACGTTACAACAGACAAAGAAGGTTGTTTTCTTGGCATTCTGTTTTGTATACCCTGTGAAGTTGAGCGAATGATTGAAACTGTTGCTCGAAATATAGCTCTCTCTCTCCTGCAGTGATGCGAGGGGAGTTTGTTTAGATTATTTAAAAAGTGTCTTAGAAAGCTTCTATCTTCCTTAAATAAATCAATTCTTTGATTTCGTTGACTTAATTCTTTTTCGGTACTTTTATTGATCCTATGTTGGCTTCCAGTTGACTATGATCTTATGGACCATTCTCCCAAAGATAGAGTATGCGAATACATGGTTGTCCACACAGGTATTTCATCATTTCCACAAATCAAAATATATTTCAGGGTTATATTTCGTCGGAAATTTTCAGTTACCTTTGGTCTGGCTTTTTCAGTGACTTTAGCAGTGTTACTAACGTACACTTTCCGTTGATCCCATGTCATGTTAGTCCAGAATTGTTCAAACATGTTTTTTCTTTTATTACTTTGTAACATTTTATTTTTGATTCTTTGATTTTTTTGTTTACAGCTGCACCTTGCACCTATTTTTCTATTCATTCTCGGTACATCATGAAATGTATTGCGTTGATCCCGTGGGTTTCTAAACCCTAAAAATTGTTCTCCCTTCATTCGTAAATTCTTATTGATTAACCTCTTATTTTGCTTTTTCTTAGGTGTCTTCCTTTTGGTTTCTTGATTCTCATTTTCCTTTTCTATAACAATTTCATCTACCTGTTCAAGTTCCTGTAGCTATGTTGCATCTGCACCCACCTCTTCCACGCTTTCTGATTCACTTTCGGCTTCGGGAATGTAGTCTTTATCGTGAATGTTATTATTCTCTTCTGGCATAAAATTCGCCATAGTTGCTAAATCCTCCAAAACGTTTTCGTTTTCAAACATAGCTTCCTCACTGGATTTTTCAGATAACATAGCGCCATCTTCATGTGGCCGTGTTTTATCTTCATTTACCTGTTCCATTAATTCTTCTATTGCTTTATTATCATTACCTTTTGGAATGTAGCTTTCATTATGGGCGTCTTTTTCATTTTGGAAACAAATTTGGTTTGTCATTTCCGACAGTTGGCTAGAAGGTGTAATAATTACCAACTTCAGAGCTAATAGTGGAAAAAAATAATATGGTTATTATTATCTCCGTGAAGTGAGTGAATATAATATAATATTGAACGAGCAATTTATGATAGCCATTATTCATCCGAGTGAATAATGGCCATAAATTGCGAGTTGAATTATTACTTTGTCCACGACCCTTGATTTCTTTATTAAATAAAAATTAAGTTTTCTTCCAGTTCATCAAGCTATGATATGTAGACATGTAATTATCTTTAAATCACCAAAAATGTGGTAAAGAAAACCAAGTACCGTCCAGTAGGGATAGAAATGTCAAATATAAAAGAAATTAAATCCTGCAATAATTATACGTACTTGGGGGATGAACTTGACACCACCGGAGAGGATTATAGAGAAATTAAAAAACGAATGACTCAGGCCCGAAGATTGGATGTCTGAATGGCATACTTTGTATTAGCGACATAGGGAAAAGGCGGAAACATAACATATATGAAATCCTAATTGAGAGCCCTCTTTTCTACCGGGCAGAGACGTGGAGAATCACGGAAAGCAATCGAAGTTGAAGCAACAGAAATTGATGTTTGTAGGATCTTGTTGGGAATATCCAGAAGAGACAGAATTCGAAAGGAGAAGGTTCAACGTAGAATGGTAGTAGAGGGATCACTGTCAAATGACATCAAGCGAAAACAACTGATATGGTAAGGCAACGTTCAACGAATCGGTGAATCAAGACTCCCCAAAAAGTTTTTGCAATGGATACCACCAATTCGAAGAATGCGAGGATGACCTAGATGAACATGGGAAGCAGGTGTGGTTAGAGCAATGAGCACCACAAAATATTTGAGAGATGGACAATAGGATGATACGAATGGGTAGAAGTTAGTAATCGGGAAGACCGTTTAAAGCCGATATACAGTATGTCCGAAAAAGTTGGCAACATATGGGAAACTTTTTTATTGTAAGTATTAATAAGAAAAATTATTTTGATCACTTCAATTTCAACTTACATTTTGCAAATTTTAGTTGTGAAAAAAGTCAACTTGTATCTTATTTAACAAGTCAACACACCTCAAATGTTTATTAGTTGATTTGAAATATTTTAACAATGAACTTAAATTAGTAATAAATAAGTAATACCCAACAGAATAATGCATTTTCTACTGTAATACATAAAAATAAACGAAATAATTTCAAACGTCATTTCACTTACCGAAAGTTAGTCTAGTAAAAGCTTTCGAGAAATAAATAATACATTCCATCTAGTTATCTAGTTAGTGTGCCATGACATTCAAATGTAAATGTGAGTAATCTAAACAAAATTGAAAACGTCGGTGTGTATTAATTGTATTTCTAGAAGTAGCAAAAATGCCGTTGGAATTGACTCTTAACGAAAATTTTAAATTGTACTAATTGTCGGAGATAACTACAAAACCTGTAGAGAAGCTGCAGTAATATTCAATAAGAGACATCCCGATAAGAATGTAGGGAGAGATGGAAATCTCGATAATGAATTCAGAAAAAAAAATCAGTCATGGATCGCAGTAGAAAATCCTGAAGATCAGATAAGGAAAAGGTCGGCCACATTTGGTGTAAGTAAAGATGTAGCTGCGAAGATATTAAAAACTAACAATTTCAAACCCTACAAACCGCAGTTCCAAGGGGTTCCAAGGGGAGTTAGAAGATAATCATTATACGGAACGCTCCATACTTTTTTCGGACGCAGCAACGTTTACTTCTAATGGGGACAGTTAGCTCACAACATTGCCGCTGGCTAAACGACACTAATCCGCATTTTACTCTCGAATGTCACCACCAATATTGTTTTAAAACAAATGTATGGTGTGGAATATTTAAGGATAGAATAGTTAGACAATTTTTCAATAATACTATGAATTCAGAACGTTATTTAGAATTTTTTAATGATAGAATTCACGATTTTATTGATAACCTATCAATAATAGAAAGACAACGCATATGGTACCAACATGATGAGGCACCAGGTCATAGTACCAGAAATGTTCGAGAATATCTACTGCAAACTTTTAGTGGACGAGTATTAGAAAGATTTGTGGAATTTGATTGGCCTGCAAGATCTCCAGCCCTGAACCAACTAGACTTCTTTTTGTGGGGATAGCTAAAGCAAAAAGTGTACCTTAATAGACCATTCGATAATATTGATCATTAGGAAAGAACAATTCAGGAAGAATGTGACGATATCACTCCGGCTGCTATTAGAAATGTTATAGAAGCATTTTTTAAAAGAACAATTAAATGCTTAGAAAGAAACGGTGGTCAAGTTAAAATGCATATTTAGTGATGAAAAAGTTAATATGGATTTTTATTGTTCATGCACATAAAATTTGATGTTACGTTTCCGAAATATATAATTCTAATTCCTATTTTTCTATTTGAGATAATTCTTCACAGATACAGTCAAAGTTTATCAATTTTGCAATGAAATAATGGGTGAAGTAATCAGTAATTGCACTTAAACGTAATTTTTAATTCCTATCTACATCTCACAATTACATTAGGTATTTTGAGAGCATATTGTAAAAAAACAATTTTTTTTAAGTAGTATGATCCAATTGCATATTAAACATAGATTTCTATTTCGAACAACACTTCATAATTAAAGTTTTCGATATTGTAAAATATAAAGCTACTTAGCTCTTGTACCAAATTCTTATTTTTTGATAAACCTCGTATACGATTTAAAAAAATTACATCTGACATTTGCGTTGTACTTCATGGGCCATGCAGAACTTTTTATAAAGAATAACTTTTTTTCGTAACATTACAAATAAAAAAGTTTCCCATGTGTTGCCAACTTTTTCAGACATACTGAATGTATATATATATATATATATATATATATATATATATATATATATAAATTTATGAAAATTTGAGTTTTTTACTGGACCTTAAAGTTTATATTTTTTTCATTTATATTTCTTGGGAATATTTGGTCCTGGATTAGGTAATTAAAACTTTAGATGGTTTTTAAAATTATTATGTATTTCATTGACGTTTCGGTCGTTTTTGACCTTCATCAGAATATAAAACACGAGCATAAAATCGTTTTTTAATATCCTAGTGTATACAACGTGAAACTATGACATACCTGTGCCACCTCCAGCGAGTGCCACATCACATATTGAAATAAAATAAGTTCAGCGAGTGCATTTGAAAAAAATCGTACACGATACTTTTAATCTCTTGATAACAGATGCAACAAAAAGTTTACATATTTTGCAAACTAACATCAACAATAAAAAACAAGTTTCACAAACCCTCTTACCACATGACTTGTTTACTTTATTTAATGATATCGAATCAAAAAAAGTCGAAACTATGTTTTAGAAAATCAAACAAAAAAATATAAATAGAATCAACAACCTTAGTAATAAAATAAAATAACATTCTGTTAGCAACCCTTGCTGGGTAAAAAATCTCACACACGTCGACATCCCAGACTATGTCAACGAAATACTTAGTTTAGGGCCCAATTCCCTAGAAAGTCTTAACCATGTAACCAAAGACGAACTATTGTCAAAATGATGTAACATAATAACAAATTACAAAAATAATTTTGATAATAAAAAAATTTACATATAAAACGACAAAAATCATTTTTGAATATGGTTGACAAAACAAAAACCTTTCTAAATAAAAACTTACTAATCCTAAATTCCGATATATCAAATAAAACTGTTATTATGTATGAAAATGATTATGATAAAAAAATTAACGACCTTTTGCAAGACAATAACATCTATGAAGAATTGAAATCAGACCCTACTAATATCTACCGAAAAAATAACAACTCGTTAATATCTCGTTGGGAGAACTTAATGTATATATCCCCAAATACAGCTAAAAACGTATAAATCCTAAATGCCCAACCCCCAAGAATTTACGGCCTTCCTAAACTACACAAGCAGGTAATACCCCTTAGACCAATAATTTCCTCTATCCAATCGCCCTTTGAAAAACTATCAAAATATTTAAAAGGCATTCTACAAAATTTCATTAATCAAAATAACTACTACGTTAAAGACTCTGTAGACCTTAAGAATAAAATAAAAAACTTACATATACCAAATGAATACACACTAATATCCCTAGACGTAGTATCATACCCTAGCATACCAATAACAATAACTCAAGAAATAATAACAAAAAAATTCGACAAAATAAGTAGATATACCGATATACCTTTAAACGAGTTACTAGACGCTATAGAACTAACTCTACTTATTTTATGTACAAAGAAAAAAATTTCAAACACATTGATGGTTGTGCTATGAGAGCATCAATATCCAGAGTAATTGCCCAGATAGTGATGGAAGACCTGGAAGAAACTATTCTAAAAAATTCAAATTTTCACATTCCTTTTGTCTTTCGCTATGTAGAGGATTGTATCACTGCCGTACCAAAAAATAAAACTCAAACCATCCTAGATAAATTTAACAGCTACCACAGCAAACTTGAATTCACAATATAAATAGAAAAACTAAACCAAATTTCTTTTTTGGACTTAACACTCCATCACAAAAACAATAGTGTAATGTTTTTTTAATTTATTTAAACAATAAACGGGTGGGATAAATTTTAAACACAGGGTAAGGCTACTTACTAATTTATTTAAACACCAACTCACTAACACTTAATTTATATATACTCAACTAATCACAAATCTAATTTATATACCCACAAACTTGATTATATTAGCACTTTACTGTTCGGTGTATTTCTGTTTATTTCTCGAGATCACTTTATCAACTAACTTATCCGCTGATCGATCCTATATATATATATATATATATATATATATATATATATATATATATATATGTATATATATATCATCATCATCAATCATCAAATGCAGCTTATTCAACCATTTTGTTATGGTGTAGCCTCCCTTTACATATTTATATATTCCACTTCCATGTGGGCCCATTGTTGTCTATTGCTAGCTATGCGGCCCCAAGTTGATCCTGCGAGTTTCTTTATGTCGTAGTCCCATCTTAAGTTGGGGCGTCTTCTTGGTCTTTTCACGCTTCGGGGATACCATTGCGTTATCTTTGTGGTCCATCTATCGTCTGTCCTTCTAGCGAGATGCCCCGCCCATTGCCACTTTAGGGATCTGATTCTATTTATGACATCTATCACTTGGGTCTTTTGTCTGATATATATATATATATATATATATATATATATATATATATATATATATATATATATATATATTAATGCCTTTTTTTACTAGAGAATTCTACTCAAAACAATTGGATTTCTGGCATTTTCTAGATAAGACTGGTCACAAAAACCAGTTCTAGATAAGATAGTCACAATCGTAAACAATCCCTACAACAGAGTGGTATAAGAAAGGAACCTAGTTATCCATATACCTGAATTTCAATTCACAACACCCCATGTCCCAAAAAAAGTCGGTAATTATTGGTCTCGCCGATCGTGCATTCAAACTGTCTTGCCCAGAATTTCGGGAAAATTCTATAAAAAAGAAAAAAAAGCCCTTAAAATCGATAACTACCCGGATAAAGAGATAAACACCATTTTTAAAAAACGCATTCATAACTTCCCTAATCAAAACCCCCAAAAAAACAAAAGAAACAAACAAAAATACCTTTTCTTGCCTTACATACCAGGACTATCCCAAAAATTCATCAACATTTTAAAAAACCATAACATTACAATTGCACATAAAGGGTACAACTTCTCAAAATCCAACTTCAGTAAATTAAAGTCAAGAATTCCTGATCAAAAGAAAAGCAATATGGGTTATCAAATTCCATGCGGGGACTGAGACAGTGTCTACATCGGGCAAACTAGCCAATATTTAAAAAATCGATTAAATGGTCACAAGTACGATAAGAAAAATGAAACTACCTTAACAACACATATTCAAGAAAAAAAGCATAGTTTTGATTTTGAAAATTCAAAATTTTAAAAAATGGAAATCACACCGAACAAAGAGAAATTCATGAAACGATAGAAATACAGAGAAATGAAAAAAGACCTAAATTATAAAACCGACACAAAATGTTTAAGCAAGATTTACAACAATATAATAAAATAGAATAATGAATTAAACAACTATTTTATGTAGGTAACGCAACAAAAATGTTAACAACTAATTATTAAAAGGAAATAAATGCGTATAGGGTAAAAAACCACATTCTCAAATAATACCAGAACTACTATAAAAGTCGACGTACGCACACCGTTAATTGTAAAATCCTTAATGTATCGTTAAAGTTCATTTTATTTTAATATGTGATGTGGTACTCGCTGGAATATAATCCACAGGTATGTCATGGTTTTACGTTGTATACACTAGGATATTGAAAACCGATTTTCTTTTAGTGTTTTATATTCTAATGAACGTCATAAACGACCGAAACGTCAATGAAATACATAATAATTTTAAAAACCATCTGAAGTTTTAATTAATCCAGGACCAAAATCCTCAAGAAATATAAATGAAATATAAATATCTATATATATATATATATATATATATATATATATATATATATATATATATATATATATATATATATATATATATATAAATAAATTATTTGTTTTTCTTCAACCTTGTATATAAATTCCTTTCATTGATCTTGGGCATTAGGTCAATCGTAAATTATGTATCAAATTATATTTTAATTTAACGTGTGGCTCCCGAATTCGGAGCATTTTCAAAAATGTTTACATCAATGTATACATTTTTGTAGTTTACTGATGAAGAAATAAAAGATATTTCGAAAGCTTCCAACATAAAGTAAAAAGAGTTTACTTATTCCTGAGAAGGCTTATTCCCGATAACTTTATAACTATTCTGGTTCTAACTAGTTCAAGCCGACTACCTTTTACTCGCTCTATATATATATATATATATATATGTATATATATATATGTATATATATATGTATATATATATATATATATATATATATATATATATATGTATATATATATATATAAATATATATATATATATATATATATATAGCTGAAAAGTGAAAAACGCCGTGATCGTTGCTGATCAATTAGAACACAAATTGAGAAATATCTTTTTGGGGATTGCAGCAAAAGAGGAAAAATACACTCTATTCAATTCTCCAACCTTCGTAAATCTTTATTTACATCATCAGGGAACTACAATAAGGAAAGAAAAACATAAATTATAAAAAGTGTTCTTACAAACATTTCTACAACTTACATTGATCGAGATTGCATCATAGATCTTGAATACAGGAAAAGTGTACAGCAGCAAGTCATTAGAGAAATAGGTCCAGTCGGCAATACATTTGCCTACTACTGGTTCAAATTTAAAACATTATTAAGAAGTAAAAAGTTAAAACATTAAAAATCGAGAATCCACACACCCACGCGGAGTGAGAATAATGGCGGAAACTGAAAATGTCAGATTAAGTACAACATTCATCATTACTAAATGAATGAAAAGAATCGATCTATATATATATATATATATATATATATATATATATATATTAATGTGAAAAGTGATGCTACACACTGTATATATATCTAACACGAGTCAATTACAATTTAAGATATTAACGAGTATGAGGTTATTGAAAGGAAAACTATTCGAGAGTCAAATTTGAACTAAATCAAACTAAAGAAATTCATTTAAACTTTATAATGTACCTTGTACATTTATACATGACACCGATATAATAAGAATTCAAACTATTGAAGAGGAAAATTAAAAATTTATTGAATACAAATATTTTAGATAACAAATTTTTTTTATCAAAATTCAATATTAAGATCTGGCGCTTATTTTTGAAGGAATCATATGAATATTCAATCTTATGAACTCAACATCCTGAGAAGCTGAGTGCTCATTCAAAAAATTTAATAATTGAAAGAGATATAAAGGTAAGTGCACTGTGTGACATTATTGAATCTAAATAATTTTTTCAAATATACCGGGGCAAATTAAAAAAAAATCTTATTGAAATCAAATATATAACATATAATTAAATTCATATAAGATAAATTACAATAAGATTTAATACAGTACTCCTATTTCAAATTTCAAAGAATTCACTTAATATATTCTTAGGCAATACTTTTGGAACACCCTGTTTTTTCTATGTACTCAATATAATTGAAAAACCCCGTATACATGAAATTTGACACTTTTTAATTTCTGATGACATTCCGATGACAATTCATAGGATATTCAAGGTTAGAGAAATAAATAGTCATTTTAAGGTATTCAGTTAATAAAATAAATCAAAATCTATTTTTAGTAAGGAGATAAAAATTTAGTTTTTTTTTGAAAAAAGAGAAAGTTTGGTAACCACAATATAATTTGGGTTGTTTATTGAAAAAAATATTGAGTAACGTTGCATCCTCCGAAGAGAGAACTTCTAAGTAGGAGCTCTCCAAAGAGTAACATATAATTTTAGATCTATTAAAAAATTTTGTATTATAATAATTTCAACAGTGAATAATAATAGAAAACATTATTCGGTAACCCCTTCAAATTATGTGCGTGTGTGATAAAAAAAAACTTTGTCAAGATTTAAGCAGAGGTGTAAGATCCAGAATTCTAAAATTTTTAGAATTGTACGAGTTGACTGTTATCATCGAATACTGGTGAGTCCACTCCAGAATTATTATTTAATTGAAAGATTCAGGCCTTAAAAACAAATTAAATCATAGATGCATCTAAACTTTTCAATTCGCATAGAATATTAAATAATTTGAAGATACAATAAAATAAAGACATTTTGGATATTTGACAAGTCAAGTGAAAATTTTGAAGTTGATTGAACTCTTTCAAAAATTCAATATAAAACTTTTGGTACTAGAGATAAGACGTTATAGTTTGTAGGTTGTTCATTTAGTTTATATCTGGGAAGATACGAGTTGGTTCTTTTTGTTGTAAAAAAAGGAAAACTAAACTTTAAAATATATTTGATTTATAATTGTAAATACTTGTAAATTTGTTACTCACATTTATAACATTCAAACCATTGAAGAACGTTGATAAAAATTAAACATATTTATCAAATTTAGAAATTTTATTTTAAAAAGTGACAATTGTGTATTATTGGTGACATACAAGTCATTTATACATTTCGAGAAAAAAAGGAAATTGAATAGCCTTTATAGTCTTGAACAAACAGTCACATTATATTACTAGATAGATCAAACAAAACAAAGAAATTTATATAAAATTTTTGTTTTCAATAGCGCATTGAACCCACCCTGAGGTAAGAGTGATTCGGATATTTTATGTTAAATTTATCTTCAAATTAATTACCATTTGATAGGCGGGAAATTTTTGACAACTACTGTCAACCTTTGAGATACATAATATATGCCGTTTAAGCTTTGTTTGCAATATAATAAAAATACGCTGCTTAAGCTACGTATACAATAATTGTCGCTGCAACGTACAGCAATTCTAACAAAATTAAACAGTTAAAAAAAATCTCACATAATATTAGACCATATCTGGTTTTAACTAGTTAAAGCCGACTACCTTTTACTCGGTATATATATATATATATATATATATATATATATATATATATATATACATATATATATATAAGCAAAAGGTGATGATTATCAGGTATGCGGTCAGTATAAGAATTCTCAATATTTCAATATTTCGCCATTGTTTATTAGCTCCATCAGGAGACACGACAATAATTGGAATTGAAATAAAATAACAATGAAACGAACATAAACACTCACAGATTTTGAGAGTCAGTAAAATTTGATGTACACCATGTCAAGCTAACAACTAGAACTAGACTAATTACTAATTTACAAAAACGGTTCAAGTGTGAATAGGTAAAAACAAAACAATCTTAAAATGAATTTAACATGTGACAATAAATATCATCGAGTTTATTAGTGTCAGATTTGAGATTAATAGCATCTTTTTGCTTGTTGATGTGATACATTTCAAAAAATAAACGATTCTTGTATTGGTCAACTTTCTGCAGAATTTCTGTCTCCTCATAATTGAATGTATGTCCTGTTTTTAAAAAATGATCAACTATTGCACATTTATTCTTACCTACTCGGCAATCACTTCTGTGTTGGGTAATACGGTTTTTTAACCATTGAGACGTTTGACCAACGTAGCATCCTGAACACTGCGAGCATTTTATTTTGTAAATAACGTTGGTTTGGTACATTAAACGTGTTTTATCTTTGACTTTAGAAAAGAGGAGAGAGTTCGTAGTTGAACTGTATTTGGCAACTCTGAAATTGGTGAACTGTTTGAACAGTGGTAAAATCAATTGAGTTAAACCATTGATATACGGAAGTCTTTTAAATTGAATGACCTGTTGATTACATTTGTCAACCTGACCCTCGTAAAAGTCTGTGTTATAGATTAACTTTTTTAAAATGTGCTTGGGGTAACCGTTGTTAACAAAAATAAATTGCTCGCAGTGTTCAGGATACTACGTTGGTCAAACGTCTCAATGGTTAGAAAAACCTATTACCCAACACAGAAGTGATTGCCGAGTAGGTAAGAATAACTGTGCAATAGTTGATCATTTTTTAAAAACAGGACATACATTCAATTATGACGAGACAGAAATTCTGCAGAAAGTTGACCATTACAAGAATCGTTTCTTTTTTTAAATGTATCACATCAACAAGCATAAAGATGCTATTAATCTCAAATCTGACACTAATAAACTCAGTGATATTTATTGTCACCTGTTAAATTCATTTTAAGATTGTTTTGTCACCCCAAATATTTATATATTCAGATTACTCATTTTATTGTTTCCCCTTTTTAATTTAAATTGTTTTTTGTTTTTACCTATTCAAACTAAAACCGTTATTGTAAATTAGTAATTAGTCTAGTTGTTAGCTTGACATGGTGTACATCAAATTTTATTGACTCTTAAAATCTGTAAGTGTTTATGTTCGTTACATTGTTACTTTATTTCTATTTTAATTATTGTAGTGTCTCCTGATAAAACTATTGAACAATGGCGAAATATTGAGAATAGGAATATAGAGTTTTAATTCTTATACTGACCGCATACCTGATTATCATCACCATTTGCTTAGATTAATAGTACGGTCGATAATTACCACAGAAACAACTGTTTTGATTTACTGATTTAAATATATATATATACAGGGTGGTTTCAAATGACACTTACAATGTTTGCATGTAGATATCTCGTAAAATTCGAGGGGTCCTAAAATATATTTTAGGTAAGCATGATATCATTGTATGTCACAAAGCACAACATTTATTATTGTCCTTATTCACATCATTGAGAAGTAAAGTTCCAACGAAAATGAAATCGAATGTCGTTTATTCAATACCGTGCTTAAATTTCCCCAAAAAATACATTGGCATGACAACACAATACCTCAACAGGAGGCTAAACGGTCATAAATACACAGAAAATGCCTCAACAGCCTTACACAAGCACGAATCCAGCGAAAAACATGAATTTGACTTCTCAAACACTGAAATTCTAACGCAAGAGAGCCATTACCAAAAATTGTTTATGAAGGAAATGATATACATAAAAAAAGATCATCTTACAGTTAATGATAAACGAGACACGAATCATCTAAGTCATATTTATCATAATTTAATAGTATAAACAGCCAATAACTATCATTTCTATTTGTGACCACCTTGTATTGTCCTGTTTTGTTAATTGATATACACCTTACCCTTACAAAATTGAAAATCAACAAACAAAAACCTGAACACATATTTTAAGTAGAAAAAACAAAAACAATAATAGAGCCTCCTGCTTTTCTATTCAGTATTTCAACGTAAACATGTAAACATCGAGGTACGTACCACTATAAAAATTCAGAGATTTTATTCGTACATGTGAAACTGTTCTAATTTTTAATGTATTAATGTTTTAATTGTTTAATGTCCTTGTTGTGAGCTAACATGTTTTGATTTCTTTTACTCGTAGGTATTTCGAACATAATAAATAATATTTTGAAAAAGCCTACTATGATGGGCGAAACGTAATAAGAACGTTGTATTTTTTCAACGAAACCTATACCCAAAAGAAAAATCCAAAATAATAAATATATACAATGGTTTAAGAGTTGCTACAAATATATATATATATATATATATATATATATATATATATATATATATATATATATTAAGCCAGTCCTCTAGTATAGATAAATATTCATATATTAGATTGAATTAAAAAGGAATTTTTTTGTATATACGTATGGTGTATCATTAGACACTACCTAATTAAGAACAAAATTTAACATAAAACGAATGAATGACTTAAGCAAATGTATTATAAAATATTGAGTACATCAATTTAAGAAATGGATTAAGGATAAGGAATAGAATGGTAATGATAATATAGAAATTTTTTATTTTTTTTTAATTCCATTTTTATTGTCGCATCAACCATGTCGGTTATTAGCGACAAAGATTATTTTTACAAGGTTTTGATTACATTAATTTCAGTAAGATATCGAACTAATACATTTATGTCACAGTTTTGTCCTAATACCGATTTCAACGTGTTTGGTATATTGTTTTTCACTCGGGCGTCCTCATATCTGGGACACTCAATCAGAATATGTTTTACTGTTATCTGCTTGGAACATGTAGTACACTGAGGCATTTCTGTCCTGGCAAGTAAATGTTGATGCGTCAGTTTAGTGTGCCCTATCCTTAGTCTTGTCAGTAGTACTTGGTTGCGCCGCTTGTTTGGTATTGTATTCCAGGGTTTCACACTGGGTTTCACCTCGCGTAATTTTGCTTTCGAATCAAGCCACTGATTTTGCCACGCACTTATCGCTTTTTCTTTCACGGTATGCTTCAAATCACTGATGGTCGTCTCGTTTACAACTACCGCACTATCACTTTCTGCTGCTTGTTTTGCCAGTTGGTCTGCTTCTTCATTACCCTGGATTCCTATGTGGGAGGGGATCCACATAAATTTTACATTTATTTGGGATTTTTGTAGTTGGAAGAGTTCCTTCTTTATTTCTATAGCAATGGGATGACTACTATAAACTTGCTGGATGGATTTTAATGAACTGAGGGAATCTGTGATTATGAGGATGTTGGAAGAATTCGCATTTCGGGACAGTTTAAGGGCTTGTAGCAATGCATATATTTCTCCAGTGAAGACTGTACTGCAGGTAGGTAATTTAAAAGATAAGTTCTGATTTGCCGTAACAACCGCGACTCCGACGCCAACTGTAGTTTTCGAGGCATCTGTATATATTTTGAAATGGTCATTATATTCAATGAGTTTTGTTTGGAAGATGTTTTTTATCAGCAAACTGGGTAGTTCATATTTTTTAAAAGATGTAAGAGTGGTGTCAATTATTGGTTTGGAATTTTGCCAAGGAGGATATGTTTCTTCAAACTTGAATATAGGAACATGTTTGATTTGAAGATCTGCTTTGTATTGTCTAAATCGATTACAGAAAGTTGGACTTGGTTGTTGTTGTGCGAAATTGTCAATTTCATCTGTATGAATTTTTGGGTACATTGGATGCTCAGTGTTATCTAATATAGAGGTAGCATATGACAATGTCAATATCTTTCTTCTCGTAGATAAAGATGGTTCCCCTAATTCTGAATAAAGGCTTTCCACCGGTGATGTACGATATGCACCAGATATTATTCGTAAGGCATTATTGTGAACTGTATCAAGTTTCTTTAAAATATAGCTTTTGGTGGATGCATAGACAATAGATCCATAATCGAGTTTGGAACGTACAAGATTTTTATATATAATATGTAGTGTTTTTTGATCTGATCCCCAGTTACGGTTAGAAAGTATTCTTAGAAGATTAATACCTTTCTGACAAGAAAATATCAACTTTTTTATATGATCATTCCAGCTCAGTTTCTGGTCAAATATCATACCTAAAAATGTCGTGGAAGTTACATATTGCAGTTTTTCTTCATATAGTGTAAGCGGGGGTGTCTTTTCACAATGTTTTTTCGAAAATAATAAACATTTGGTTTTGGATGCAGAGAAGTTGAAGCCCGACTGTTTTGACCATTGCTGCAGTTTATTAAGTTGTCTCTGTAGTATATGTTGCATTGTATCGATGTTTTTACTTTTCATGTATACCACTAAGTCATCGGCATATAGCCTTATTTTAATTGGTTTAAGTACATTTTCAGTAATGTTATTAATAGCGATTAGAAACAATGTGGGACTAATAACAGAGCCTTGGGGAGTACCATTTTCTTGACATTGTTTGGTCGACAGATTACCATTTACTCTTACTCTAAAAGTCCTATAGCTTAGAAAATTTTTAATGAATGCCAACATATGTCCATCTATATTCCATTGCTTTAACAATTTCAGTATATTTATTCTACATGCAGTATCGAATGCTTTGTTGATATCAATAAATATGGCTAAGCATTTCTGTTTATTTGCGAAGGCTTCGTGTATGTCACTCTCTAGATCAATAATATTGTCAATAGTACTTCTCTTCTTCCTAAATCCACTTTGTTCTGGTTTAATTAGTTTGCGACTTTCAAGTTCCCACCTAAGACGATTATTAATAATTTTTTCTAAGAGCTTACACATCGTGCTAGTCAGTGCAATAGGTCTGTATGATTCTATACTTGTTGCTTTCTTAGCAGTTTTTAGAATTGGTATGATTGTTGCTTCAGTCCACTGAATTGGAAAAGTTTGTTGTATCCAAATGGTGTTGTAAATATTTAAGAGTACTTCTCTGCCGCTCTCCGATAGATATAGCAGGAATGAAATCGGTATATTATCAGGACCTGGACTCGAGTTTTTAAAGTCTTTTATCGCTTCATCTAGTTCTGATAGTGTGAGTGGTTGGTTGAGGTGCGATGTATTGTTTTCATTATTGATTGGGATTTCTTCGATTGATACTCTATTTTTTAGAAAATCTTCCTTTAATTTGGCATCGCTCGAGTTCTCTTGGAATGCTTCCGCCAATGCTTCAGCTATATCTTTTGATTTTGTTATTAAGATTTCGTCTTGTTTTATACCAGTGATTTTATTGTATGATTTATTGCCGGATATGGTATTCACTTTTTTCCATACAGATGTTAAGCTAGTAGAGCTGCTTATATTTTGCACATATTTCATCCATGAATCTTTTTTACTTTCTCTAAAAATATACCTAGTTTTGGCCCTTAGTGCTTTGAATCGTAATTGATTATCAATCGTGTTATGCTTTTTATAGATATGAAATGCATGTTTACTTTCTTTAAGTGCCTCTTCACATTCTTTATTCCACCATGGTACAGCTGTACGGTGTGTTACGTTTTTAGTTAGCCCTATTGTTATGTCTGCAGCTGTTATCAATATTTCATTGAAATTGTTTATTGTTTCATTTATGTCCTCACTTATTGAAAATTTTGATAAAGATGCGTCAGTTAAAATGGTATATTGTTCCCAGTCTGCTTCATGTAGCTTCCACTTTTGTATAGGCGTTGAATCGTCAGCACTTCTACGTTTATCTACTACAAGGATTGGGAAATGATCACTGTCATATGAAAAAGGTAAGACTTCCCATGTTAGGTGTTGATGCAATGAAGGATTACACAAAGTTAAATCTATAGCCGAAGAAGTTCCATTATAGGTATTAAATCTAGTTTTACTTCCATCATTAAGAATGTTTAAGTTTAAGTCTGTCATAACCTCTTCAATTATGTTTCCTCGAGTATCTTGTTTCTCACACCCCCACATGAAGTTGTGTCCGTTGAAGTCGCCCATGATAATTTTAGGATTAGGAACCTGGGAGATTAGATCAGTTAGCTCCATTTTACTTAGGTTTCGGTCAGATGGAATATATATGTTACATATATTTATTTTTGTAGGAAAATAAACGCATACAGCTATTGCTTCAATATTGCTATCTAAATCAATTTGACTTGAATGAAGGTTTTTATTTACATATGTTGCAACTCCCCCCCAACTTTTTATACCAATTCTGTTCTTGTAATATACATTAAAATTTTTTAGTTTGTGTGTATTCTGATTATTAAAGTGTGTTTCTTGTAAGCAGATAACGTTCGGGTTGTATTTAGATATAATAGTTTTTAACATTTCCAGATGGAGGTAATATCCATTTAGATTCCACTGTAGAATACTCATTGTTTTATTTTAAATTTATTGAAGTAGAATTTATGTCGTTGCTGTCTGATGAGTCACTGATTGGCTCTTGTTCTATGGGTCCTTCAGCAATATATCTTTCAAGTCTCTTCCTAATTTTTGTAAAGCGCGTCTTCGTTGCTTTGCTCTGTAGTGATGGGTAAATTTTTTTAATAGTATCTACTAAGTCTTCAAATTCCGACGTGTAGGTTCTAATCACGCTTATTGGATCTGGGTTTCCTTTTATATTTGACAGTAAGTCGGTCAATTGTTCGAAGGTAAGAGCATAGTTTTTAGGATCTTTTTCCATTAGCTGTTTTACAGGTTGCATTTGTTCGGATGTAAATTCATCACTTTTATATTTTTTCAGTGTATCAGGTATTTTGAATGCCGAGTCTGATTCTGCTATGGGACTAGTAGTTTCGGATAAAGGTCGTTTATTACAGTTTTCTGTATAATCCATTCGTTTTTCTAAGTCATCTTCAGTTGATCTTATGGGGTTTTTTAACAAAGATAGGGAGATGTTAGCAGTTTTACTTGTGGATTCTGTTGGGTTTACTTGGGATGGGTTTACTTGTGGATTTTTCTCTCCATCAAATATATTTTGGGAATTATTGATTTCCGGAAGATTTTGTAACGAAGTGTTTTGTTCAGCGTTTGGGCATTTTGATGCAATGTGACCAGTTTGTTTACATTTGTGACAATTCTGATTATCAAATGTGAGGAAGATCCGATAGGAAGTGTTGTCATCTTGGATGATAATACTATCTGGAATATTTAAGTTGTTGGAGGGGGTTACATATACTTGGCGTCGGAAACTGAGGATGTGGTTGTATTCTGGTTTTGTCGTTCCAACTCTTAGGGGCATTATTGGGGATATGTTGTTTATGCCTAGACTCCGCAATTCTGATAGTAGTACATCATTAGGAATAGAGGGACAGACATTTGATAGTACCAGCCGTTCAGAAGGTGTTTGTAATCTACGGGTTTTAATAGAATTTCCATTGATAGAGAATTCTCCTCCCTGTTCACTGAAGAATACGTCTACTGCTTGTTTGGATGATAGATATATGCATATTCTGTTGTTTGACATTCGAGAGGCGTAAAGGATATTTCGAGGGCCTACAATGCCTCCGATTTGATATAAATAATCTTCAAGCTTAGGACCATTTAATGAGGTAAAAATAATAGCTTGATCTTTGGAAGGGAGTGTAGGTTGAGATGGTTTTGATAAGGCAGTTGAATAAGACATTGTGGTAGCTTGAGATTGGTTCATTTTTCTATTGAGTAAGTGTTCTGAATGCGGTCCTGTCTTTCGAGGTAAGGTGCGTAAGGAACTGGTTCCCTTATCGCTCGCCTCGTTTGTGATTTATATGTTTTGATTTGTTTTCAGACGATATTTTATCAGTTGATTATTATTTACTGGTAAACTTTTTACTTACAGTTATTTGCGTGAAGCACTTTGTATTAATGTAAATGATGTAATTCACAGTCTTGAAATTATTATTCACTTTTTCCACTAAATTTGTTATTTATTCGGGACCGATCACACAAAGGTGTTTAAACCATAGTTGCCAGGTCCGAACCAATATAGAAATTAATTCTTAAGAAAATGTTACCTTCACAAATAAATCCTAAGGTCAAGTCAATGTCAACAATTTTCATTAAAATCAATCTGAACGCTGCTATGTCCACACTTGAACCGGGAAAAGGATGTTAATTTGTTCAAAACCTAAAATAATAAGAATTAATAATCAAATCACTAATTTATTAACGATATGCAAATACAATAAAAAGTTGCAATTTGAAAAAAGTAATTTATAAAAATAAAACTGTATGAAATATGTCATTCGGAATAAGAGCCATATTGTATGTCATAGAAATCTAGTAATCAAATCGAAATCAATGAAGGAAGTGATTGAATCTAGTTATAATATTGCCAACCTAAATTCAATGAGTTGGAAGTTAATATAAAACAGACAATGTGAATTTGAAATTAAGTTAGAGTTTATATAAAGCGTAATTAGTGCTAATTAAAGAATTAAAAAATAAACAGTTCCATATACATAAATCATAAATTTAGATTGTAGAAATTGTATATTAATTGTAAACAAATTTATTAAAAAAAAAGGAATTACAAGGATTGAAACCATTGTAATACATGTAAAAGACTATTTATATATTCTATAAGATATTGTTAAACCATTTATACAAGTGATTTCACTCTCAAAGACTATTTTAATTGAAGAATTCAGTATTTCCATAAAAAAAACATTATCATTGACAATTGTTGAATAAAATAACAAATTAGGAGGCTGTGTTTTAGAGATTGTAAAAATGTTGTTGATTTTTAAAAGAAAAGAGAGTGGAGAGTTAGTTGGGGAATGATGAACTGGGATGTAATTCTCTGAGAAGATTTTTGTAAAAACTTTAAAGTAAAAGTAATAATTTTAAATCTAAATCAATAAAAAAATTCATAATAATAATGTCGATTAAACCCTGTGAAAAAGTGAAACGTGCCGAACGAGTATTTCTTGGGTAAGGAATACCTAAGAAAAGAGACGGGATGTTGCAGGTCCACCACACCGAGAATGGAATATAAGGTCTGTGTTATTTGAGTTTTTTATAATTTGGAATTCCAAACAAACAAAGAAAAAGTGAACTTTTGAAATTAATTTGAACATTTAAATTTGAATAATCTAAAATTGGCCAAAGAAACTTTAAAATAATTAATACCAAATTTTATCCATGGATAATTAAAGTACTCTAATTTTCTGCAACAATAATTTTAGATATTAAATATGTACTTACTTGTAAAAAGTTTTTCGTTTGTAAAATAATCAAAGTTCACACCACTCATAAATGCTTTTCCAATCTTAATTTCCGCTTTGCATGCTGACCTATTTTTATAACTATCAAACACACACTTAATTCACAACTTGAATTATATATGTAACTGTTTAATATAAGTTTTCAACCATATTATTCTAAATGCACTAAATTGATGCACATTGAACTGTTAAACGTTTGCATCCTCCACGTTAACTGTGTACTATAATTTTGTGACGACGAGAAACGTTGAACCGGAAGAGTTGCTCCGTTGCGCCGAAGCAGCTACTATAAGCGTTCAGTGCGCATGACCATCAAAGAATACAGAGGAGGTTCAGGAATATTTGTGTGTGTAAAATTTTGAAGATTTCATCAACAATTTATTAAAATATTATTATTTAAGTGTTGGTATTTTTCTTATTCCAGTCAATGTCCATAACACTTTTCATGAACATTGCTTAAATCATTCATTCGATTATCATATGGTGAGATGATTGAAATAAAGATATATAATTTATTCAGGAATAGACCTATCACGAAATCATAATAAGTAAATGTTCATATATGTAAAATTTTTTTCTAATAGGTGTCCAGGACTCAAAGAGAGAAGTCTCATGCTTCCGACTGCAATATAAAATTTAAACAATACATACAATTAAAAAATTTCATATAATCATATAGGGCTAGCCTAAGGTAAAAACGGGTAAATAAAGGTAAATCATATAAGTATAAATATTAAAATATAACATATCCACTATAATATATATATATATATATATATATATATATATATATATATATGACCCGAAACGTGACGTTGGAGCAAAGTGACTGCTTGCTTGCAATATGTAATACTACGGTTAATAACTGCCAAATTTAAATATTGTAGTTCAAATTGTTTTCGAGACATATACTGGCCTAAACCTCGTGGGATTTCCTGTATATAAATATATATATATATATATATATATATATATATATATATATATATATATATAAATCCCTGTCTATTCCTGTCCCTACAATTAATCGATATGTCCCAGATATATACTACATTTTCCATGCTATTTGATTCCAAGTACGTTGGATTTATCTGAGCCTCATTGAAATGTAGTTGTACGCCATTGGTGAAGTGATAGGTAAATTCAGCTTTGCACAGTTAGAAGGAGGTTAGCATTAGCGGTGAAGGTACCAGTAATGACTAACCTTATTCTTATCTCTGCCTAGCAGCCAATCGACTCTTCTGCGTTTTTTCCTATTCGAATTAACTTCAAAATTTATTGTCGATTCCAATATTAAACGAATGCTGATATTAATTGAATATTTTGTTGGAATGATCTTTAAGTGAAAAGTTTTGAATTAATTTGCATCTAGGAAATGTGAAGTGTTACTTTGGAAACAAATTTAGGAATAGGAAGATTTCATTTGGATATTTCTATACAATGGTTTGGATAAGAACCGATCAAAAACTGTGAAAATTTGACAAGATATTCTCAATTATATACTTCATTTTAATGAGCTACAGTATTTACTTTTTTATTGAACCAGTTTGAATACTCCGGTTTAAGTGGTAACCAGTAGATGAACGTCTGATTTAATTTCTTTCTTCTTCTGAAGTTACAGTTTCTATTACCTTAAATGAAAATATTTTGCCTCAATTTCATTTTATGATGTTTTACAAGGAGTTATAACCGACGATGTTTTTATTACTTTTTCAAATGAAACTATTGGTTTCTAAATAATTCCTCAATGTATTGGGTAATTATTTAGAAACAGCTAGTACCATTTAAAAAAGTAATATGAGTAGATTCCACAGAGTAAGGGTCGAAACAGTAAACGTCAACGATATTTTCACTAAAATTGGGAATATTTATCCACTTGAACAAAATTTATGAAAATTTAATTGACATTGTTATCTAATTTGAGGAATAAATAAATAAAATTACCAGTTGACTGATATCGAATATTTGGTCTTATCAGGGATAATTATGTGTAAAATTATGACTGCATATCAAGGGTTTTTATATGATTCATACTTACAGTATGATTCATCAAGTTTTTCGTGTCATGCAAATATTTTTGTTGACAATGCCATCAGTGCTTCACAAACGGTTGAAGAATGGTACTCAGTACACCCGCCCCTAGGGGTAATAACTACACCTACACTTTTCTTAATGTAGAGGTGTTTACAAATCTCTATTCAGGGAGTAATGTTTTTGCAGCTAAACAGAACGGACGTTTAAATCGACAAACTAATTTTATTGGTATTGAACCTGCTTCTAATTACGTGTGGAAAAACGTAGTGATAAAATAATAGACCTGTGAGTACCTAAATTTCATATACACACAAAACTATAATATGAAAACTCTCTATAAATGGAACGAAAATGGAACCTGATAAATGTGGACTTGATCAACCATCTGGCGATTCTACGAACATTACTAACACAATGACTAAATCATATTGCAACGTTTCAAGCAAAATCACGATAAAGTATCCAACTGAAGATCAAGCAATAATTATTTTCAACGCCATTACCGGAGCAATACTTCAGGACTATCTTCTTCAACTAGGACCCCTTGTTGAACCAAAAAAAAATATTTTTTCTCAAGGATACAAAACAACAGTGTATACGTTTATCTCTCGAGCAAAAATTGTGTCGAAAATTTTACATCTGTCTTTTTAAGCCAATTAGGGGAAGGTCGCCTATGTTGGCACACTTAACTTTAGTGCTCTCTAACTTGCTCATTTGCAAACGCAACATTTACTGTTTTGACTGTGTATATTCTGTATATAACAGCTATTGATAATATTCATTCAAATTCGTATTAAGTAATTTTTTTTCATACACCAACGATATAAAAAATTATTAAGGTATGCCATCATAAGAGCATGCCAGGACCTATGATAGCATACCCCTCAGAAATAAAATATACTCGATATAAAAAAAGTTTTATTTGAACAAAAACTAACAAAATAAGAAAAATTCTCATAAACAACAACAAAATAGGTAATATTCTCATGAGCATTAAAAAACAAAGTAGCAAAATAAATATTCTCGAAATTCAACGTTACAGACTAGGATATAACATAACACTTGGAAAAATTCTACTGGAATAGCTCGCAAACAAACAATTTAGTTTGTTTAGGTACTTCAGCGCAATCACAGTGGCACCAGGACAGGCATTTCTAACATCAAATCCAAGTTTCTCTAGCGATATAAAAAAAGTTTTATTTGAACAAAAACTAACAAAATAAGAAAAATTCTCATAAACAACAACAAAATAGGTAATATTCTCATGAGCATTAAAAAACAAAGTAGCAAAATAAATATTCTCGAAATTCAACGTTACAGACTAGGATATAACATAACACTTGGAAAAATTCTACTGGAATAGCTCGCAAACAAACAATTTAGTTTGTTTAGGTACTTCAGCGCAATCACAGTGGCACCAGGACAGGCATTTCTAACATCAAATCCAAGTTTCTCTAGCACGAGACTGAGAGTATAGCACATTACAATATATTCAAGCAGCATCATATTCTTCGTCCCTATCAATATTGTACGAGTTATTACTGTCCTCGTCCTCTTCCTCGTCCTCTTGTATTATCCTTCTCTTAACTTTTCTCGCTAGCTTTTCTCACTCTTTTTCAGCTTCCTGATCTGCTTGGTTTTTCAATTCTTCAATACTAGGTATACTGTTCACATGACCACATTTCCCGCGCTTCCTTCCTCCCTTCGTTTCAAGTTTTGGTGTAGCTACTGGCAACGGCGATACCTCTTGTAAAGTAAGCTTACCTTTTTGTATTAATGCACTTGTTGCTTTTGACGTCGAAGGACTTGGCTCTTGCGATTTAGAAGCACCTGCCCTTTCTGATGTAGAAGGCCCGGTTTCTTCGACATCTAAGTCTATTTGTGACTCTTCTACTGCTTGTTCACAGTCCTCTGGGTCTCGTTATTCAAGAGATTTATCCGTAGTAAGCGAAGGAGCAAACATCAATTCCTCGAAAATTTTAGCATTTAGGGGAACTATTCCTGCTTTGCGAAATGCATTTATGGCATTTGCCGGTGCTGCAGCTTTCAAATAGGCATTTTTGAAAAGACCAGTAACCTGAAAATGCGTTACCATTCTCCCCGGATTTTATTTCAGCCATATTTGTATCTTTTGGCTATAGTAGGCTTGTAAAGGGCCGAAAAAAACCAATATCAAGTGGTTGTACAAGACCAGTGCAGTGCGTAGGAAAGCAAAATAAAACAATTCCATTATTTTTGGATATTTGAAGAGCCTCTAAACTCTTATGGCTTGAATGTCCGTCCAATAAAAGAATTACTTTGTTTCCTGTAGAGGCCTTGGTATAGTGTGAGAAATGTTGAAGCCATTTTACAAAGATTTCGCTATTCATTCAACCGTTTTCCTTACAAAATGCTTTGCTTCCAGGTAGGGAATTATCCATAAGTTCATTCTTGAACCGTTACCTGGGGAAAATGAAAACTGGTGGCACATAAGTTACTATGCTATTCATGCAACTGACAACAGTGCTGTCCACGTTCCGCACTACTGAGAGTCCCTACCTGCTTTCGGCCGCGAGTAGCAAAGATTTTTTGCGGTCTTTTTTGTACGGTACTTGGGCCAGATTCATCAACATTATGAATGTTTTCTGGGGGAAACTCATACTGATCAATAATTGCAGTTAGTGCAGTAAAATACGAACTTATGTTCTTCCTATTAAATGTCTGTGCTCGTGCATACGAAGTATTCTCTGGGATTCTCAAAGAAATTCTAGGATTCCTCTTCAGGAATCCGCTGATCCATTTTTGCCAGCCATTCGAGTTTCCTTATTGAAGTCGTACTTCATTTTGCTTTTCTTGGCAATTTGGAAAACCAATCTTCTCAGATCTTTGATTGTTAACCCGAAAAATCTGGTTTCCATTTCAATGATATGTTGCATTACTTCTTCCTCAATATCTCTACTCAGTACTGGTCTGCGACCTCCGAAATCTCCTTTTCTAGCAATACACCCATTCTTGAATCTTTCAATGCAATGTTGTAGCTGGGACGTTGAAAGTTTTTGCTGCAAGTTGCCATCCCATTTTCTTGTCTTTCATATCTTGCAATGCCTCTTCCATCGCCTCCTCACCGCACTCCTGCCTCTTCCTTTGGACAGGCATACTTGCTAAATCTATTGACAATAATAAATTTAGATGAGCTACAAAGTAGGGAATGTGATGCCAAGAACAACAGTTTCGATGATGGCATACCCCTCATACACCGTCGCCTATGATGGCATGGTATATCATCATAGGTGACCGCGCAATATGTCATCATAGGCAAAAGTCGGGTTTTGTATAATAACACAAAATACTTCCTCCACAAGAACATAACCTCAAAACAATCACATACGTACATCCACAAGAAACACCCAAACACCTCACTATAGGATTAATTCGAGTAGACAACATGTGACAAGTACAATATGATATTCATTAGTCGATAATATTACTACACTACTTACCAATTTTCTGTATCTTCCACAAAAAACGGAAATACCCCTCTACAGGCACCGCCACAACACACAGACGTAGTCATATTAATATGCATCTGCGCACCACAGACTAGAGCGTTAGAACGGATACATTCATATTTACAGCCGGTATGCCATCATGTGAACCGTGCCATCATAGGCGACTTTCCCCCACCTTCAAATATTTCGGTTAATTTTTCTCCCCCTGCCAAACTAGGCAAACAAAATTAATAGGTGGAATTTTTTTTGACAGCTATCGTATGGTTAAAAAATCAGTACCTATACAGAATTTTGCTTTGTAATGTTGTTATTTATTTTGAAATAGTAAATAAATACAAATAACTATTTACCAAATATTTGTTTCGATATTTCTTCTATTAATGCTCAATATTTTTGAAATTCTGACTGGACCTCCTTTATCCACAGAATTATCGTTGTGCATAGTAGATATTAAATGGACATCCTTGTTTAATTTTGGCACATGAGACACAATGGTATGGTTTGAAGTAAACCCCAAAAACAGAAGAACCAGGCTCCCGCTGTTTGGATGTTAAAAAATTTGATGGAATAAATCTCTTATTTCATTTCAGCGTACCGACATAGGTTAGCTTTTGTTGTAAAAGTTCATTAGTTAATTCCATCGATGAGTACCAACTATCACCTGTTATATTTTTACCGTTGAAGGTGACAGGTTGAACGAGGCGACATATTGTTTCTGTTGTTACCGAAAACTTGGACTTCTCATTTCGTTTTCCACTGTATATCTCCGAATTTACCATGTAATGTGTTTTTGAATCTGCTAAGATCTGCACTTTCAAGCCGTATCTTGCCGGCTTACTTGGTATGTACATTCTGAAGCCACACTGTCCTTTAAACGGTACCAACATCTCGTCAATGGTTAAAAATTCTCCAGGCGAATAACATTGTTTGGAGTTGTCAACAAATTGATCAAAAATATCTGAAATTGCAGCCAACCTATTTTCTTTTACTCTTTCGCGGCGTGTAGCTTCATCATCAAATCTAAGACAACATAACAGAAAAGAAAATCGCGCTAAAGACATAGTGCAGCGAAATGTATCCCTACCAGTCCCATCGGTAGCCCAAAGAGACCGGAGTTCTTCATGACCAGTTTTGAAACACCCTTGCAAATACAAAAGACCCAATAATGCTTCTAATTCTACTTTATCGGTTTCTTGGATAAAAACTGGTGAAAACAATAATCTACTATTTCTTTTTTTTTTGAATTCACTATACTCACCTTGCATGTTTCTTATTTTTGAGTTTGTGTGTATAACAATTTTTTCAATCATAGAGTATGTTATTAGGAGTCTCCATCCTTCCAAACACGAAGTTGGGGGATCTAGACGAGCTGGATCTTTCAAACCAGGAAGCACTTTTATATTATTTTGCTGTTTTGTTTTTCCCCTTGTTGGTGCCGTTTTCGACCACTTGGTTTTATCTTCCGCGTACCACGATGGAATTTCCCGTAATGTTTGGGTATTTTCATGTTCGTCCTGCGATGAACTTTCTGAAGAATCAATTTCGTCATCATTTTTGTCCCATTCAACTTCACTCTCAGAGTCGTGTTCGCTCAACTCTTCAGCATCGCTCTCATCTGGATCGCTTTCGTCGCCTTTGTTCAAAATTTTATTGCAGGCAATACGTCCCTCTTCGCTGTCAGTTGCGGTACTTGATGATACAACGTCCAAATCGCCTGTCATGTTTTTTTCCTCTTCCATATCCACCCAAAATTCATCATTTTCAACAATTTGCAATAAATCATAATGGCATGGTGGTTTGTTTTCCATATTCTATAAAAATAAATACCGAGACTTAGTATACTATCCTGATTTTGGGTCTAAATCCCATAAAAAGCATGTAGGTTGACACAAAAAAAACTTACCTTAAAACTATCCACGGGTCAATTTTACCCACTAGCGCTAAAAAATATACCAAAGCGACAATCTTTTCACTCTGCACTTATGAGACTAAAATCCGTCGTCGCTAGCTAGAGCATATCTCGCCACATGCCGTCCCCACTCCTCGGATTCGCCTGAAATCACGTGTATCGACAGATCGTTGGGTCATATTGACCCGGGGATAGTAGTTAAGGGTTAAAATACGCTTTGAACTTGTCTCTAATAATTAACGCAGCGTTGCTGGCATTTCCACCAATTCCATTTAAATGTTGCAAACCTTCAATCTCGTAAACATTAATATTCAAATCAGATTCAGAGGAAAGTGTCGTTTCTTAAATAATTATGCAGGCAGCAAGCAGCAAGAATGACCAAATTAATATATTCATGATATAAGCACAATTCGTGTTCGAAAACTCGAAATTTTCTTACTAAGATGCCAAATGAATTTTCGGAAACATTCGTGCTAGGCTTAGCCTGTAACTGAAAACTTTATTTTCTTCATCACCTTGGGCTGCCTCTCGTGAGTACGGCCTCGTCAGATTTGTACACAATGGGAATACTTCATCGCCGATGATTACGTGTGGCAGAACTTGATTACTTCCAGGCAAAGCTTTGCTCGGCGGAAATCCAGATTCATTTCCAAGCAATTTTTTCCCAAAATTTGAATGTTTGAAAATACTACCATCCGAATTTCTTCCACATGCTCCAACATCTACTGCTATAAATTCATAGTTTGCGTCTACCAAACACAATACAACAACGTTAAACGTTTTCTTGTAACAAAAAAACTGTAACCCAGTGTGTGGAGGGGCTTCAATTACTACATGCTTCCCGTCCAAGGCACCCAGTGAGTTTGGAAAATTACACTTTCTGTAAAACTCATTTTCTATTCGATTCCACATATCCTCATCGGGTTTTGGCATTTCTATGTAGATAATTTTCCTTATAGTGCTTTCAGCAAGACGGAAATTAAATGCCAGGGACCTAAAGGAGTTTCCCGTAGCTAAATACATAAAAGAAAATGTTCTGTATTAGAATATAATTAGATAGATAGGGTTATATGATCTTAGAGTCAATATGCCAGGTTTAGAAAATCAAAATATAAACTATAATATCGTTTATATTATATGATTTGTTATTATTAATTCATTCGATACAGAAAATCTTGTTTCTGCTATGTTGGTGACACTAACTGACATTATCTGTCAAAATTCAATTCAGAATGTTAATTTATTACTTCCATATCACGAAGTGGTGGGGAAGTATAGTATCTGTAAAACATTTCCCTGTTACTATAAAAACGTTGGTAAAAAAAATTTTGCGTTTCAGGTAAAGTGTGTCGCGAACGATGGGCACGAATACGTGAAAATCACCGCAAAGCTCCGAACTTGCGTGAAACCAAAAGTGGTCCAGCCTCGAAGAAAATGAAAACGCCAAAATTTGATCAACAGTTGACATTTTTGGTACCATATCTTTTCGACGAAGAAAGCAAGCACTCATATATCTCTAAACCTTCGAGTCAAGCTTCACCAAGCCCTCCAGATAGTGGAGGAGAAGAAAGTGATCATGCTGAAGAGGATTACGGTTAACCAGTAAACAAGGGCACATCGTCTCCTCCGGTGACTGCAGTTGTTCTGAAAGTGCAACACCTAGTACATTACGCAAGAAACGTAAAGCTATGGTACTTCAATATTACTTGGAAACAAGAAAAAACCAATCTATGAATAATAATAATACTACTAAAAGTGAAGACGCCTCAGCAACGTTTTTCTTATGCATGGCTGAAACGGTAAAATGATTTCCGCCCACGGATCAACTTCAGATTAAATCCAAATTGTTTGAAATGGTAAGCGCCGTAGAGTTGAAGATGCTCTCAAGCGAAGCTAATGCAGGCACCTCACAAAAGTCGCTGCCTGCTGACCCTCCGCAGATTTTCAACTCAGTTTCGTCGTCATCGGCTTCAGCTGTTTCTTTCAACACTAGAGCTCAACCCCTGAATAGCGAAGAAATTTCCCAGGAGAATCCTTATCAGCCCTACTACTATGATTTAGATTATCACAGCCGTTATGAATGTGACCACTAAATGTTAATATTTTTTCTTCGCAATTTCTTTATAGATATAGAAAATTAATATGGAATAAACTTACCGCATAGTCATAGCGTGTCGTTCTATAGCTCCAACATCCCTTCTAAATGTTGTATTGTTTCTAGTTAATTGAGGCTTCAGATTATCAAGAAGAACTTTAAATTTATCATGGCTCATTCTAAAATACTGAAAAAATTTCACTTCGTTGTCAACCAGATCGGGAAATAATAGGTTTGTTCCCGAAGCAAGTTCTTAACTGTAATGAACATATTGAGTCTGCGCATTATAAAATAAGAGTTTCAGCAGAGCAGAGTTCAGAGCAAATTCTAATTGTTTGGTGTTCCCGCAAGACTAGTAACTTGTTCAAAACAAGATCGTTAGTCTTTCTCTTGGTTCCAAAATAAAAAAAGAACATTTAATCTCGTGCATGCGTTTTCATATAAATAACTCTTCTTCGTTTATAGTTCTTTTGCTTTTTGGTTATATTATTTGTTCGATGACATCTATCAATCATTTGTGTATATTATTGTTATAGTAAAAATGGATGCTTTTTTATTGAGAGTGAATGAGAAGTCGAATTTTCGGATATGTCCGAAGATGATAGTGAGTTTTCAGAGATTGAAGAGGAATTATCACAGGATCGACAGCGCCCAAAAAATGAGAACTACATTGAAGAAACGATACATCAATATAATGACACCGAATTTATTGAACATTTCAAGAAAGTTTGAAAACAGCGATCTATTTTATCCACAAACTGGTGGAAATGACACAATAAGCGCCAAAGATCATATTATTATTTTCTTGTGGTTTGCTGGTCACCAAACCTCATTTCGAGATGTAGCTGACCGGTTTAACATTTCAATCAAAGTTTGATTTTTTCGAGTGTATTCAAATTAATCTATGTTATAGTCAGTTTGGACATTTCAAAGTAAAAAAGTCAACTTTCTCAAAAAAATTATATCAAAATAAAAAATAAATTTTCTCAAGAAACAACAGTATAAACATTCAAATTAACCTATATAAAGTTCAGCTTAAGTACCTACTTCAAAGTAGAAAATAAAAATAAACTTTCTCAAAAAATATATACCAAAATGAAAAATAAATATTCTTGAGAAACAATAGTATATACATTCAAATTAACCTATATCAAGTCCAGTTCAGGTACTTCAAAGAAAATAATAAATCAACTTTCTTAAAAAATATGTATCAAAATAAAAATATTCTAGAACAGTTAAAACATAATGAACACTTTTAAACTTTATTCAAGTACTCCTTCATTAATTGGTTTCTCTCTTCCATCAACTTGTTTTTCCTTCTTGTTCATTTAGTTTTTCTTTTTCCATGTCTTTCGCGCTTCATTGCAAGTTGTTCTTTATTATATTTTAATCTATCTTGCCGTATTTGTTCCAGTACATCATTTCTATTTTTTTTTCTGATACTAGACCTGGAAGGTTTATCTTGTATGTTTTCTGTATTTTTATTTGCTAAATTGGAATTGGTATTTTTCTTTCCAGGCATTAGTTTGTGTTGAAAATTTGCGTTTAATTCAATAGTATCTTCAGCTAACAAAATCTCCGATTTTTTTTTCTGCTTGTGAAAAATTTCATCCATTTCCTTCTCATATTTGAAATAATTTTTTCCCTTCCTATTTTATTATTGCTATCAACAACCTTTTTGTAGCTTCCTTCAAGGGTTTTCCGTTGTTGACCCTGTCAAATTTAATCCATCCTTTTCATTTAAAATTGCTGCAATAATATCAAATAGTTTCTTCCGCATTTTGATAGCCTTTCCTAATTTTTTGTAATATTCCTTATAAATATGGATTGTGGCCATAGTACTTGAATCTGTTGAATGCGTATATTGTTCAGTATCTGTCCAATATTGATTTTGTTCTGACTGAATCTCAGTTGAATTTATGTCCACACACAAAAATTCTTCCAAATCTATAAACAACGTTGTTACAATCTTTCAATATTCCTTTAATTTGTTCTAAACTTACCATAACTTACGGAGTCATTCATATTTTTAAAAAAAAAACTCTTCAATCCTAAACATATTTTGTCAGTCAACAGTGGATATTTATGTGCTGTGGATATTTATACCATAACCTTATATCAGGGTTGTCTCTGCTTATATCTTCTTCTCTTTCTCATCAAGATATTCAGCCATGAATACTTTTCAGAACTGTTCCAGCACACGTTAATGAAGTTTGTAAATAAACGCAATAAGAAGTCTTACGCGCATCCGTAAGTGCGACAAGGATAGCTATCGAGGCATGCTGGCAGCTGCCGGGGCCCGAGCTCTTCGCGCTGTGATTGGCTATTGAGAAACCTCGTATTTACAGCACTGCGTTTAAAACAGAAATATGTAATTTTTTAAATTTTTTCGCTAAAATTTCACAATTGATCAATAATTTGTAAATTATTAGTTTCGTTCGCTGCATAAATTATTTAATTAAAATCTAATTTATTTTAGTCTCGAAAAGAAAATAAAAAAAAATTATCTAAAATTAATTATTTATATTTAATACAATTTTGTATTTTTGGAGAAAAATATGCCTTATTTTAATATAAGGAGCATAATTTCCAACTTTTTCATAATCTCCTTAGATTGTAATTTATAATAACGATGATAAAACAGTCCAAACTATATTCACAAATATTTACATGGTCATATACACACAAACATGTATGCTAAATTTTAAAAAAGGAATTATATTTTAATAATATATTTTTGATTTTGGATATTTGTTATATTCTTGGTCTTGCCAGGGAGCAAATTTTTTTTAAATTCAACAATAACTTTTTTAGACAATGCACGGGTTTGGCTATGGGTAGCTGTTTATCTCCCTTTTTGGCGGACGTATTTATGAATAACCTAGAGAGAATTTTCTTAAATAACCCAATCTTCATAGATTCAATTTTGTTCTATTACAGATATGTGGACGATTGTGTTGTCCTTTTTCGAGGTAGTCATTCAGATGCTTATTCCTTTCTTGATTTTTTTAATACTGTTCACCCACGAATTAGCTTCACTATTGAGTTTGAGGTTGATAATTGCTTGCCGTTCTTGGATTTACTTATCATGCGCAACATTTGTAACCTCTAGTTTCCAATTTGATATATATAGAAAACCTACCACAACTGATTCAATTATTGACTATCATTCAAACCATCCCTCGTCCCATAAATATGCAGCTTTATATTCCTTTCTTACTAGAGCCTTCAAAATACCTCTTTTAGATTCTTCTTTCAATAGGGAAATAAGTATTATTAAACAGATAGCATTAAATAACAATTTTTCTTCACACATTTTCATTAAGATTTTTAACAAACTGTACACTAAGTTTAGACTGAGTTTTTACACTTATATATCACCATATCAGGACCATTCATTTTCAGGTACCCTGAATTTCGTGGGTCTATTATCCTATAAAATTTCCAGCATTTTTAGAAAACATAGTGTTGAAGTCGCCTTTAAAACCATTTCTAACTTGGGTCAATTTTTTATCAACACCAAGGTTGAGGTAACTTGTGACGTGCTTTCTTTCCTCAGAAGAATTACGGACGTCACTATGACTCCCGTGGCTTTACTATCTACCAGATTTTCTCGGGCGCCAGATTTTTGGGATGGTTTACTCCATCGAACTCTCGGAAATGGTAGCGTCAAGAGTTACCAGGGTAGCAACAGATGGAGGTTAAGTAATTCCAGGGGTCTGTTGTTTTTGACCTCTATGCCGTGCGAAGTGGGAAACAGGCTTTAATTGTTTACCACTATCGGAAAATGAAACTACCTGTGCTTTATAAAATTTCACAATTTATTTCGGTTTCGAAAGAATTTGGGAAAAAAGGAAAATAAAACGAACCCCTTTAACTATATAATTAAACAACCAAATTTTGATGAAAGCCCTTCAGTATTTGCGATTTATTTTAAATTACTGCCCAGACCAAAGCACTTTATTACAGAATAAATGTTTTACGCTTACAAGCCTAACGTGCAAAGCTCTAATAGTTTTCGGCGATCGCCGGTGAAAATCAGCGAAAATTTACTAGCAGTACGGTGAGAATTACACAGAGAAAGCATTATAAAGGCACTAGCAGTGTTCTACGGGAGCATTTCTTGGCATTTGTGTACGGCTTAAGATAAAAGAAACGGTAAATAATAGAGTTACCTCGGTTTTTATGCAGATATTTCCCCGGCCGTTGTTGCTAAAATCAATCGTGCTAAGATCAGTTAATCGGCAGAACCCGAAAACCTCCCCTTGGCGAACCTGCTATGACAGCGAACGCTCGCGAGATTATTTCGTTCCACGCCTTGGAAAACCCTCGAAGATGTCCCTGCTATGGCAGCGAACACAGACGAGATTCCTCCAAGTTGCCTATTATGAAATATTTTAAAGTTACGCTACCAAGGGCTAGAATAGAGCGGCGGTAATTAATAAATTTCCCTTGGTTTTGTGCGGATTTTACCCCGGCCGTTGGTGCTAAATCAATCGCTCAAAGAACAGTTAGCCGGCAGAATCCGAAAACCTCTCCCTGGCGAACCTGCTATGGCAGCGAACGCACGCGAGATTATTTCGTTTCACGCCTTGGAAAACCCTCGAAGATGTCCCTGCTATGGCAGCGAACACAGACGAGATTCCTCCAAGTTGCCTATTATCAAATATTTTGAAGTTACGCTACCAAGGCCTATGGTACTAGATTCAACACACACCCGAAATAATTTGAGAGTCCCTCAAGAATTTACCTGCTTTGCAGCGAGAATGCTTGAAAGTTTCCCAACGTTATTTCCTTTCCCTAGTGTTGTATACCGGAATTGGGATTCCCGAAATATCTTGGAAATCCCCCAAGAATTTACCTGCGTTGCAGCGAGAATGCTTGGGAATTTTCCAATTATATTTCTTTTCCCCTGAAGTTACAGCCAACAGTAAATTCTTACTTCGGAATCGTACACAAATACGCGGAAAATCACTCAAATTAAACAAGCAGTAAGCAAAATAAAATCTATTAATACAATTACTTAATACGCTAGAAACAAAATAAATCTCAACACCAGAAGAATGAAAAATAATTTCTAAATTCGCTTACCTCGCTGGCGAAAATCAGTTGGCGTTTCGGTTACGGCGGAAAACGGTGGAACTGTCAGAGCACAGAGTTAAAACAGCACAAGAATCAGGAGTCAAAAAGAGCTATTCCGTTCCGTTTGCCGGTTTTATACATTCTTTCTCGACCCCACTCAGGAGGTTCCCTACTTAGCAATCTTAAGAACGGCGTCGACTGGCGTGCGCGAGCGATGCAGTAAGAAATACACATTAAATTTATACCGGATGTATCAATATACATATTTAAAATTATTAGGAACAAATAAATTTACAGCTTTTGATGAAAGAGGGGTGTATAAGCAAATAATGACGGAACTTAATAATAAAATGAGAAATAAAATATATACAGTTAAATGTCTCAACGGAAAAAAATAGTAACATCGTTACATCCCCCTCTTTCTTCGGTAAAAAAAATTAATAAGTGAAAGTGAAGCTTTCATTATATATTTTTTTTCAATCTAAACCTAAAACGAATATTTTTCACACAAGACTAAACTTCTTTACCCAAGAAAACTTGCATCGGAGTGGATTCCAAACCTCGCTGGCGTTACTGGAGTCTGGAACTCCTCATACTCAGACTTGGATACGGGCGAGAAGAGCGTTGCCTCACTCCTCTTTAGGTGGGGCGGTTCCGAAGCATCGAGTACCGCTGACGAACGCCGGTGATGTCTTCTGGAGTTTCCGGGGAACAGTCACATAGGTTGCATTGAATGCCAACATCTCGGCGGGATCGGGAAACTATGAGTGCTTGAGTTGCTACAGAGCGTCTTCCCGGCTCAGGTGAAGAACGGGACATGGATCGGCAAGTAGCTCGGCTTACAGACGGTTGATTCCAGCGGGAACAACGTTAGGACGGCTTCATAACAGTAGTCCTAACTGTCGGCATCTTGCACAAACAATCTCGGGACATGTGACCAAAACGTCCGCAACGGGAGCAGAATAGGATAGCTTTTCTGCGAGTACAAGCGTCACGGCGGTGTCCGGGATATCCACATTTCCAACATAGATCCCTCTCAATGGGCAAGTAAATGTCATCGCATGTTGGTTCGCTCGATAACTGGCATGTGTAGCTGGACTTCTGACCGGTTCCTCGTCTAATTTCTTCCGGTATTTTGTCTAGTAACGAGGACGTACTGGGCGCTGCAGGAATCTCCGGGTCCATTTCGTTACACTCGGGCACCGGGCTTACACCCTGCGTTACTTGGACTGACGGTCTGGCGGTCGTATCATACAGTCACGGACGTACCTGGTTATGTCCCTAAACATTCCTGGCCAGTAGTACATCTTAGCAATCTTCGCTATTGTTTTTGCAATCCCTAAGTGTCCGGCGGTAGGGGCATCGTGATTTTCCTGTAAAACACGGGATCTTTGTGACTTCGTCACACACAGCTTCCGCGGGTCAGACAGTTCAGGCTCACTCAGATCATTCAGGTCCCAAAAATGTCGGTACATTCGTCCTTCTTTGATGCAGTAATCGGGAAATTTACCTGGGTCTCTCAACACTTCCTCTTTCTTGTTTCGGTACCAGGAACATTCCTCTGGAATATCGGCTATGCACACTTCCGCTGATTGCGTCAGCTACTCGGTTCATGGCACCTCTTCGGTATTTGATCTCGAAATCGTATGGTTGCAAAGATATACTCCAGCGGGCTAGACGACCAGATGGACTAGATATAGAATACAGCCATCGTAAGGACTGGTGGTCAGTTACCACCGTGAAATGATAGCGTTCTAGATAGGGGCGCATCTTATCAATCCCCCACACTATGGCAAGGCATTCTTTTTCTGTCACTGAGTAGTTCTTTTCAGCTGGACTCAGGGTTCGGCTCGCGTAAGCTATCACATGTTCATTACCATCTATCTGTTGCGTCAGGGCCACCCCTAGTCCATGTTCGGAAACATCGGTTTGCAGCGTAAACGGTAGACTGAAATCTGGGCAACTTAAAACAGGCGCTTCAGACAAACAGGTCTTGATTCTGGCAAAAGCACATTCTTGTTCTTCAGTCCATTTCCAGCGGTGTGCCTTACGTAGTAACTTGGTTAACGGAGCTACTGTCTGAGAAAACGAGGGCACAAAACGGCGGTACCAAGAGGCTACTCCCAAAAATCTTCGTAGCTCACGGACGTTTCGTGGAGCTGCAAACTTCGAAATACTCTCTACTTTTTCGGGATCGGTACTGATACCTTCTCCGGTAATGACATGACCTAAATATTTCATGGATGGTAAACAGAAATGTCATTTTTCTGGGTTTATTTTTAGCTTGGCGTCTCGGAGACGGCGGAAAACCTCACCAACATTTTTCAGGTGTTCTTCGAACGTTTCTCCTAGTACAATAATGTCATCCAAATAGGCGAATGCATGCGGATCCAAATCAGGTCCGATAATTCGATCTACTAGTCGCTGAAAGGTGGCCGGCGCTGAATGTAGACCAAACGGCATAACTGTGAAATGGAAAAGTCCACGCCCTGGCACGGTGAATGCAGTGATGGGTTTACTTTCTGGAGCTAAAGGGACTTGCCAATATCCACTCTTCAGATCTAGACTGGAGATATACTTTGCGCGTCGCAATTTATCCAGGATAGCATTTATGAATGGAAGAGGGTAGGCGTCCTTCCTTGTGACATCATTCACCTTCCGAAAGTCAATGCAGAAACGGTTTTTTCCATCCTTTTTCTTAACGATTACCACCGGAGAACTCCACGGACTGCTCGAGGGTTCTATCACCCTTTCCTTCAGCATCAGGTCCACTTCAGCGTTACAAATCTCTTGCATCCTTGGGTTCTGTGGACGGTATCGTTGCTTGGTTGGAGTTGAGTGCAGTAGGTGGATCTCGTGTTGCACTAGGTCTGTCGGTCCTTGAACTTCCTCAAATTTCGGTAATTCCATGTCGAGGAATCTTCTCAACGTTTCCTCTTGTACTCCTGTTAGGTTTCGGTCCTGTAACGGCGTTATAGTTTCTATGGGAGATTCTTCGGTAAGTAACTCTCTACTGTCATCAAACTCTCCTAAATCAGACCGGGTCAAGCCGGTAAATGTTCCAAGTTCCTGGCAGTTATCAGTATTGTTATCAGAGTTTACATCTTTGCAGATTCTTCTAACAGCGGATTCTCGAGGATATTCTATACTAGATCTCCCTCTATCACCCTGGGATCTTTCCACGGCTGACTGGGAGATATCAGTCATTATCCTATCAGGTTTTACTCGAGAATATTCAGTATCAGATCTCCCTCCATCACCTTCGGCTTCGGGTCCGTTCAAGGCTGACTGGGAGATATCAGTCAATATCCTATCAGTTTCTCCTAGAGGATATTCAGTATCAGATCTCCCTCCATCACCTTCGGCTTCGGGTCCGTTCAAGGCTGACTGGGAGATATCAGTCAATATCCTATCAGTTTCCCCTAGAGGATATTCAGTATCAGATCTCCCTCCATCACCTTCGGCTTCGGGTCCGTTCAAGGCTGACTGGGAGATATCAGTCCATATCCTATCAGTTTCTCTTAGAGGATATTCAGTATCAGATCTCCTTTCATCACCTTCGACTTCGGGTCCGTTCAAGGCTGACTGGGAGATATTGGTCAATATCCTATCAGTTTCTCCTAGAGGATATTCAGTATCAGTAAAGCTTACTCTAGCGGTATCTGTAACAGCACCATTTTTCCTCGCAGTATCATTATCAGTAAAAATGGAACTAGCGGTGTCAGTAACGGTCATTTCGCAGGACAACCCATGATTATTCTTCCCTGGCGGTGGCATTACTGTGTCAATGATTCCTATGGGAGAGGACAGTGTATCTGGTTCTTGACAGTTTACTAACTTTCCGTCCTGGTAAATCTTCCCTGTACCTAGTTCTAAGCAGAAATTATACTTCTTCAGTGTATCAAGACCAAGAACCATATCAGCGACCAAACCTGTAAAGTGTTACAACGGTTCCTCCATGATGACGTCATTTATCGTAAGCTGCAGATCATAGATGTCTGTGATAGAAACCAAATTTCCATTTGCTAAACGTGCTCTTGTCGAATGACTTATCGTTCGCTTTCGTTGGGAAAATTGCTTCGCTACTGCATCCTGTACTTTATTCCATATGTCAGGGGGTCTACCTTGTGGTTCTTGCAATGCCGTATATGTGGGCCAGTCTGGACGCAGGTTAGAGTCTCGGTTGAAGGAACATCAGTATTATATCAAAAGATATATGAACACAGACATATATAATACTCCTTCATCATTTGCAAACCATAGTTTATCAGAACTACATGATTTTAATTTTCAGGATGTCAGACTTTCACATCAGTGTGTGAAGGGTGTTCGACTAAACCTTTTGGAGATGTCTGAAAACGTCGCATATATAACGATCCTTCGATATTATGTCTGAACGAACAATTACAACATTTAGAAAACTATTTATTCCTCAACTTTTGAAGCTCTTAGTGTGATAACACATACTGTATTCGTTTATCAGTCAAATTTAGTTATATTCTTTCTTCTTTCACGATTATTGTCATTTTCTGATTCTTCTTTTATACTGATAAATACCTACTATAGATTTCAGACATTCACAATTGTTTTACACTTTTGATGTATTTTTGATATTAATTTTTAATGCTATGCTTCTCATTTCATAAATTTTACTTATGTGTCACGACTTATTAGAATATTTTTGGCCTTTTATGTTAATTTTTTCTTTTTTTAATTGTCGTGGCTTAATACAGTTTTTACGATTACTTTATGATATTGTTACAAGACTTTGTGCTCTTACATTATACTGTGTTTCAAATAATTTCTTTAGATGATAGTTACTATGTCTCATTCATCTCTGTTTTGAAAGATTTTTCTTTTTGTTATTGAGGGCCGTCAGTGGTCCTTGTCATTTGTCAGTTCTCCGACCATCTTGTCTATTTGGGATTTACTGAGTCACTGTGCTTAGTGCTCTTACACACTACAGTACTGGACTTTAGCTTCGGACATATTCTGTCATACGACGATGTCCAGTTTTGTTTTCTTTTATACTGTGACCAAAACTTTGTTTGACTATTCTTAATGTTGTCCTGTTTTGTTTGGTTTAAGTTTATTCTATTGTGCTCGACGTTTTACATAGTAATGCAGATTTTTTCATTACTATTACTTTTCCGCCAACCTATCTAATATGCGAGAAAAGTATTGGTTTACCCACAAAAAAGTTGGAAATTTGAAATTTTTTTTTGAGTTATTTTTACGTTATCCATCAACAACAACACGAAAAAACGGTTTTTAGAAAAAAAAATCCTGTGTGTATGTCGTCGTCGTCGTCGTTGTCGTCGGCCACTTTTCCTTGCAAGTCTTGTTAGCACGATACAGCCTCCGGAGTGCAATAATTCACCAATTTTATGATGGAATATTGTTAAGGACATTTCACAGATGAACCCTATTGATTTTCAGCTCACCAGAGCAAGTACAACGGGTGCTATGGTACTTGAAGTACGACATTTTGTCGTTTTTCGAGAAATTTCAGTTTGTTAGCACGATACAGCCTCCGGAGTTCAACAAGTCACCAATTTTATGATTGAATATTATTCAGGGCATCTCACTGAACCCTATTGATTTTCAGCTCACCAGAGCCAATACAACCGGTGCTACAGTACTTTAGGTACGATATTTTTGTCATTTTTGGAGAAGTTTCAGTTTGTTGGCACGATACAGCCTCCGGAGTATATACAAGTGATGAATTTTATGATTGGATATTATTCAGAGCGTCTTAAAGATGAACCCTATGGATAGTGAGCTCAATGAAGCCAGTACAACGGGTGCTGTGGTTCTTGAAGTACCAAATTTTTGTCATTTTTGGAGAATTTTCAGTTTGTTAGCACGATACAGCCTCCAGAGAGTATACGATTGATCAACTTTATGAATAAGTATTGTTCAAGGTGTCTCACAGATGTACCTTATTGATTTTAAGTTGACTAGATATACTAAATTTCTGGTTATTTTTGGAGAAATTTTGGTTTGTGAGCACGATACATCCCCCGAAGTGTATACAAGTAACAATTTTATGATAGAATATTGTTCAGGGCCACAGATGCGGAAAAGTTAGTTTTAATCTTTAAAACCGTTTATTTTTATTGATGATTTCCCCTACAGTAAATCCCCATATTTTCCACTGACATATGTCGGAGTCTGCTGGATGCCACGGACATGTGACGGCTTTCTCTTTCAATTCATTGAGGTAATTCGACATGTTGTGAATTCCTATTTTCCTATTTTGATACCTTTTACAGGCCTGATGATGGCTCAGTGAGCCGAAACTAGTTGCCCTTCTTCACCTTTAACTAATATATGCTGTAGTACTGATTTTGAGTTTTACTTACTGCTATTTAGAAAAGGTACCAAAATACTAGATAATTTTTCACGAGGCTCCGAATGCTTGAACTGACAATAATCTGTTATGAAGGCAGTGCCAAATGTAAGCTGCAAACACGAGGCTTCTCAATAGGCAATCACAGCGCGAGGAGCTCGGGCCCCGGCAGCTGCCAGCATGCCTCGACTTGTTGCACTTACGGATGCGCGTAAGACTTTTTATTGCGATTATTTACAAACTTTATTAACGTCTGGTAATTGTTTATAACCCGCAAAATCGTCAGACAATTTGCAGGTATTATTGAAATTACTTAATAAATACGAGGTATAAATTTCAGATTGCCTAAAGAATATTTTTTGGTAATCTAAAAAAATAATTTTGAAGTCGTCTGGCAATCCTTAATAACCGACAAAAACATCAGGGATTTTTTTGGAATTCTAGAAATAATAAATTAAAAGATTAAAAAAAAATTCAAGTTGCCAAAAATATATTGTTTTGAATTTTTTTGCAAATGTTATATGCTGCGCAGTAGCGAAATAACCGCTAATTCGCTAAATGACCGCCAGGATTGGATTCGTCAATTGACGTAATTGTAATTTTTCGCATGTTCTGCTTGCCTAAAGAACCTTCCCAAAATTCGTCATCAGCTCTCCGACTATCATTTTTTGATTGATGTATGCACACTTTAACCCTAGAATACTTACCATACTAAATCACCTTTTAATACTAACCATCGTAAGATTCACGACGATAAAAAGAAACAACTCTAACGAAAATGTTCCTAAGCTTTAATAAATTCGTAAAAGAAGGGTGCGATGTTCCCCGCAAAAAGGCCGATGGCAGTGTTGGCAATGGTGGGTTATCATACGACGTTTTTTGACAGAACAAAATTGACACATTGCTCGTTACTTCACATTTTCTATTAGTGTTTTCTGTCCTAGCTCCAGATTTGAAATATTTTCTATCAATAGCCTTACTGCACGGTTTGAAGTTGGCCATTTTACGCGCAGCTCCAACCACTGTTTCGTGACCTGTTCTGAGAGAATAGCCATGAATTTGATTATGATTATAAATTATCCAGGCGTTTATGCAGGAAATATTGATCATACCATAAAAAAGGCAGAGCGGCCATCTTCTTGTTTTTCGTGAAGTACTTCTGCTCCCACACATTTGATCAAACGTATCGACGACGTATTTAGTTTTGTTATAAAACTTAACTGAATCCGGTTTTCCTGATGTCATGTTTTGTACCTCCGAACTATCATGCATAGTAGATAGTAAAATAACTACTTTTGACACCTTAGTTTTATAGGATACCATTGTTGTCTCGTTATCAAAGCAATGTCGTGAGCTTCCAATTGGTCGATTTTTACTATCCAACATTTGTTGAGGTATCTCTTTTTTGTTGCTTCTTAGAGTAGAGTAGGGTATGGGTCGCCATAGACCAAGGTCATATGACGTCACGACCACGCCCCATGACGTCACGTGACCACGCCCCATGACGTCACGTGACCACGCCCCATGACGTCACGTGACCACGCCCCCATGACGTCACGTGACCACGCACCATAACGTCAAGTGACGCCCCATGACGTCACGTGACCACGCCCTATGACGTAACTGTCATATGTCACATGTGTCATCTGTCACACGTGTCATCTGTCATCTGTCACATGTGTCATCAGTCATATGTGTCATCAGTCATATGTGTCAACAGTCATGTGTTCTGTACCATATGTCATACGTCAACAGTCATGTGTTCTGTACCATATGTCATAAGTGTCGTCTGTCAACCCCGCCACGTGTGCCAACTGTCAAATGTTTCCCCCCCCATATGTTCTGTGATTTCATATTCTCTATTATGGGTCTATGTGCCCGTATGTACGTTCCGTCGTATGTGTCATCCGTTTGTCTATGTGCCGTACGTACGTTCTGTCGTATGTGTCATCAGTCAAATGTCTCATCTGTCATACGTGACGTACGTGCCGTATGGCCATCCGTCAAATGTCTCATCTGTCATACGTGACGTGCGTGCCGTATATGCGTTCCGTCATATGTGACGTATATGTCGTATGTGCGTTCCGTCGTATGTGTCATCCGTCAAATGTCTCATCTGTCATACGTGACGTGCGTGCCGTATATGCGTTACGTCATATGTGACGTACATGTCGTATGTGCGTTCCGTCGTATGTGTCATCCGTCAAATGTCTCATCTGTCATACGTGACGTGCGTGCCGTATATGCGTTCCGCCTGCCATCTATCGTCGTCAACCAACATTATCCAATAGGTGTCGGTAATACAGTTACCTTGCCAACTATCGTAGTCATTACCATAACGGCACTAACATATATATATCTGTTATTTACCAGAGTGCCAAAACGGCCGTGGGTAGCGGGGGTAGCGAAGCTACTTTTCCCGTATACTGCGCATGTTTTCCGTTACATATAGGCCTAAAAAGACACATTTCGACGATCTGCGCACTTACTAAAAGGCATTTCCCCATATCTCTGTTATTATTTGTCGGATTGGAGTTTAATAAACGGCAATATGATTTTTAGAATATTATCGTATATAGAATGTACAGAAAAAGATGCCATTAGGGCACTAACGTATATCTTTGGTATTATTGGTCGGATTGAAGTCAAATAAACGTTATTATATTTGTTAGATTATTATCGTATACAGGATGTGTAGAAGAGATGCCATTAGGGCACTAGCACATATCTCTGCTATTATTGGTCAGATTGAAGTCGATCAAACGCGCTGGAAGATGTACTTATACCAATAACAGAACCAATTTCGTGACAACATAATGATTGTAAAGTTATGCGACTTAGAGGACTGCGATAGAAATTCTTAACTTGTTAAAAAAGAAATATCTGGTTCTTTTAATAGTTATATACGTGGAAAGTTTGGCGAATTGGTTCCTGTAAAACACTGTGTTAAGGCTAAGCTGTATTTTCCCCTTACTAACTAACAACAAAGTAGAATTGACGGCCGTTAAACTCGATAGGCTACTTAAAGAAATACCAAATTTTCCGACAAACAACTTTTTTTAACTTTTGCATCCAAGAAGAGTACAAGGAAAGGTGCGACGTTATTGTAAACAACGATAAAACAGTTGGCAAAGATTTCCTCACTTGACTCACATCTAATGCAAGATTTAAAATATACAAGTTTATTTGTCAAATAACCAGTCCTGGATTTAACAAGAGCATTGGAAATCAAATTATAGATATCGTCAACAGCATTACCATATTGGAGTAAAAGTGAACAAATATACGGTGGAGTGAAAAAGATAGACGAAAAAATATTATTGAATTTTAAACAGCATGCCTTCGTACAAATACCAAATTATAGATATCGTTAACAGCATTACCACATTGGAGTAAAAGTGAACAAATATACGGCGGAGTGAAAAAGATAGGAGAAAAAATATTATTGAATTTTAAACAGCATGCCTTCGTACAAATAAGTCGTATAGGTAAGAAAAACATATTACTCTGCTTTATAAGGGGGTACTTTGTTATTATTAATCAGATTAATGTTGAATAAACGGTATTATGTTAGTTACGTCACTACGACGATTTGTAGTCGTAAAATGTTATACAGGGTGTAGTCGTAAAAATATTAGGGTGTAAAGGTATACAGGGTTGTGTAAAAGAAGCAAACCCCGCGAGGATGAGAGAAGTCGGGGCATCCTCGTCTCTGTTTGATCAGCGTTCTGGTGTATGATTGGACTCGTTCTCTGGTTGGTTAGCGTCCTCGTGTCTGATTGGCCAAACTACACCACCAGATGTCGACAATGCAGTTACCTTGCCATCTATCGTCGTCAACCTACATTATCTACCAGGTGTTGGTATTACAGTTACCTTGTCTTGCTATCTATCGTCGCCAGCCTACATTATCCACCCAATATACAACTACTCTATTGGAAATTTCTATGTAGGAGGTTATACTCCTTTAGAAGATTGTATAACTCTGCTACAAGATAGTAAAAATTGTACTTCCAGAATTCTCCGTTATACTCTGTGTCGATTGCAAAAATGTGGGCAAAGTTGTCAAAAAATAAAAGTCTGCAAAACAGTTGCTGTCTTGTGTTTAACAATATGTTGCAATATGTTTATTGGGGTAACAACAATACAAGAAAGTTGACGGGCTTACAAATAAATTTACTACTAAAAAAAAAGGAATCGACGCAAGGAAGAAGGTTATGAATTACATTCTCTCTCTGCATGCACCTCTAAGAAAGGAGAACAGAGACAATGTTCGAATTATACAAAAGTGTTACATTATAGCTGGAGAGACTTACTTGTCTAGAGCCAGCACCCATTACCATAAACAATAAAAAACAAATATATATTTTCTAAGTGTTTACAACAACAATAGAGCAGTTCTTATTGCATATGGTTATGTTACAATACTTTATAATAATAAATGTATGGAGATAATATGTTTGCCTACAGAAGAAGAAACGTTTTTTTAACATTTACTACAAATGGTATTACGTCTTACCTAAGATAACACATTCGCTAAGATAGAAAATATTTATAATTTTGTATAACAGAGTAAGATGGAATGTATCGGGAGAATTGTAACGTAATTGTAAATAATAGTAATAAAACAGTTGGCATAAGACTTCTTACATATTAATTATATAGAGATTGTATAATAATAATAAGGAGAAAAATGTTCGAACCTCTCAAAAATGCTATATTAAGGTTGGAGATACAGAAGTGGTAATATTTGGAATTAAAGAAGTTATGCGTAGAGGTAGAATCCGGTACATATTAAAACTACACAATATATAAATGTTTTTTACCTTTCGAATTACTAGTTAGAACGAGAATTAGAAGAAGAAATAGACTTAGATTAAAGTATTAAAATAAAAATTGACGTAGTAAAATATACACTCGACAGAAACAAAGAAAGAGTTGTATTTCGTGTGTATACGTTTTGATGAACCTGTATAAATATTCTAATAAAAACATTTAAAGATATCGTTGTTTTACAATTTTTTCCACATTTGTTCCTATTTATTGTTAATGAAATATATAATGAATCCCCATATTTTAATTGAGAAAATGAAATGCAGTAAGACTTTGCAGTGACCTTTCTGTTATAAAAAAACCAGCCCACCCTGAGGCACAAATATGTATTTATCATATGTGTCTATATATATACCAATAAGATGCATTTTTTATCGAGCAAAAACAAAAGGTCAATACATCGAATGGTCAATATACAGGGTGTCGACATGAAGATGTAAAAAAAAGACACTCTGCTATTATTGGTTTGATAACGAAAACAATACGTCATTATGACGTTCAATCAATATACAGGGTGTCGACATAAAGATGTCAAAAGGCACTACTACGTTCAATCAATATTGTACTTCCAAAATTCTCCGTTATACTCTGTTTCGATTGCAAAAAATGTGGACAAAGTTGACCGAGAGTCTTCAGAACAGATGTTGTCTTGTGTTTAAAAATATGCAGCAATATGTTTATTGGGGTAACAGAAATACAAGAAAGTTGACGGGATTACAAATAAATTTACCAAAAAAATCCGACGCAAGGAAGAAGGTTATAAATTACATTCTCTCTGCATGCAGCTTTAATTGTCTCCCTGTTAATCATATAGAAATTGTAGAAGAAAAGGAGAACGGAGGCAATGTTCGAATTATACAAAAAGTGTTGCATTTAAAGCTGTAGAGACTTACTTTCCTAGGTCCAGCACCCCATTTTCTACTATACCGGAAGATATCTACATACAGGACGCTGGACTAATCTCTACAGATAATTTGGTTACACGTATTTTAAGGAAGAGAACCAATAAAACAAACAAACTTTCTCCCTATAATATTAAACAAATCAACCCCCTGTCGCAAGCTTACATTACATCGACAAGGAAACGAAAACAGGAAATGGATGAGCTAGATACCAAGAGGCGGAAGCTGGATTTTCTCGAAAAGACAACTGCAATTAAGGAAGAATATAGAAGTCTACTGGAGAAAGAAGAGAAAATAACACAACTGAGGGAGAGATTAGGAAACTATTTTTATAGCCATTGGGCAAACCTACACCCAGCAGGTGTGTATAAAGTGTATGCGTTTACCATAAACAGTAAAAACAAATATACTTATGTTGGTGTGTTAGCGGAAAAGGATGGCATGAAAAATGTCTACTTTTAAATGGTTACTACAAAAATATATTTCTAAATGTTTACAACAATAGAGCAGCTCTTATTGCAGATGGTTATATTACAATACTTTATAATAATGGTATGGAGATAATATGTTTGCCTACAGAAGAAACGTTTGTAACGTTTACTACCAATGGTATTACGTCTTATCAAGGCAACACATTCGCCAAGATAGAAAATTTAAAGTTCTACACGGAGGTATGGAAGAATATCCCTTTTACCCAAGAAGATATGACTCAAATTAAAAATATTACCATGCAGAAGATAAAAGATCGTATTAAATTTAGACATTGCCAACGCTTAGAACAAGTTGCCGAAGGAACAGAACTGGTAATTGCCGCTATAAAGGAAGTTAAGCACAGAGAGAGACTTCGTTACATATTACAGGTTGAAAATTCGGAAATTTTCTATTGCTCGAACTATTGGTTGGAAAAAGAATTTGCAGAAATGGACCTAAGTTTTAAAATTAAGATAAAAATAGATAAAATTAAACATACGCCTAATAGGAAAAAGGAAAGAGTTGTATTTTGTGTGTAATGATTGTTTGTATTATTGTAAATAAAAACGATTAAAGATAGTGTTTTGTTACTGTTTTGTTTATCCCTACCAGTGTTGTATCAATCCTATTTCCTAAAGATATGGGTTAAGGAAGGTGGTGTGCCATATTGGTAAGAAAACCACATTACTTTACTTTCGACGAAGCAGTTTCGACGACTCCCACCCCTCCTATTTTAGGTTTCCCCAAATGCGCCGACAACGACAACGACCCATACCCTACTCACGGTCAAGTTATATGGAGGCTTTATTAATTCCTTACACAGTGGTATACTCGTGAACCAATTATCCATTGTCGCGTTTCTGTTGCTTCCATGAATTGCTTGGGTTAAGTTTTTTACGTAATATGGTCCTAATGGTTGTCCATCGGTTTTGGTTCCCTTTCCCAAATATACTTCAGCATCGAATATATACTTTGTGCCAACATCACACACCATAACAATTTTCAAACCATACTTTGAAGGTTTATTGGGTAAGCACATCCTAAAGGGACATCTACCCCTGAAAGCTAAGAGCTGCTCGTCTATTGTAACGTATGACCCTGGTTTATATGATCTTCGACAGTTGCTTATTAGTTGGTCCCATATTTCTCGAATTGGTGCTAATGGATCGTCTATTTTTCTTTCAGGTCTAGTTTCCTTGTTGACAAAACGTAAGCAGTCTACTAGAAACTCGAATCTTTCGCGACTCATAGTAGCAGAAGAGAAGATTTGTCACCCTCTCAACTTGACCCCAAATCAATGAGAGCCAAGCCTCGAGGACGACAGCCCACCCACCTTGCGGCATATGGCTGATGTCTATCCACTATCTACCGTCCCACTTGTCAAGAAGAACCCATCCCAACATCCACACTCCAAAAATGTCGCAAGAAAAGAAGACCCTGTCCTATTGATTACGCAATAGGTCGTATGTTGTCTGCATGTATTGCTCTAAGTAAATAATTGATAGTTAATGCAAAAGTTTTAAGTAACCTTGTCGTTTAACTCTAAGCTTTGGCCAAGAGCAAATGTAAGTACCAGATGTGTATAAGTCTGTGTTATGTGTCTGTGTTATATGTCTGTGTCATCGTCTAGTATCATGTCATCTCCCCATTGGTTAATCCAACTGACGACCTCTCGATCGTTCAGATCGATATCCTCCGGGGGGTATGTCATTTGTTTCATGTTTAATCTGTGTGTCAGTAATTGTCTTGCGTTGTGTCTCTGTGGTAGTGTGCAGTCGTGTATAATGTGTTTTTGGTCTTCTAGTGTATTGCAGTGAGTGCAGTGTCCGTCTGTCTGTCTGAGATTGAATCTTAAGTAATAGTGGTTCATGTGTCCGTGTCCAGTTATTAGTTGTGTTGTTTTCCATGTAAGTGTTGGTTGTGTAATTCTAACTGTTTTAATGAGGTCGTATGTTTTCCTGCCCTTTGTATCCCTGTCCCACCTTTGTTGCCAAGTAGTCATCTTGTCTGTGTGTTTTTGTCTGTTTATGTCTGTTTTGGTTGTGATTGTAAAAGTGTAATCTGGGTCATCATGTGCAAGTGTAGCGAGTTTGTGTGCTTCTCTGATGCCTATACTGGCCCTTGGCTGTTTCGCTATATTGTATAGAATATTTTGGTTTAACAATAGCTCAAGATTTTTTTTGATTTTTAGGATGTAAGTGTCTCGGCTGTTGCCGTTTTGTAAAGCCTGGAGTGTATTTTCGGAGTCAGTGTTGAATGTTATGTTTGTGTATCTGTATTTGTGTATGCTGTTTAGTAGTAAGTCTATGCCTGTCATGAGTGCTACTGCTTCAAGTTTGTTTATGTGTAGCGTCGTGTGTATTTTGTATTTGAATTGGATGAATTTAATGTTCATGTTGGTGTTGGTGTGGGTGTGGCGAGACTCTGTTTGTTTTGTTTGTGTTGTGGTTAAGTGTTAAGTTTGTTTAAGCGTAGTACTGGGTTTGCCGTCTTGCTTCTTCAATCTTTCGTTTGTATATTGGGCAATTTGGGTCTCTAGCTTGGTGGCCTCGTGGTGATAACCTCATGGTTTCACAGTTTATGCAATTGTAGTTGTCGGAGTTGCATGATATACTGTCGTGTCTTTTGGCACATTTAATGCATGTAGGGTCCTTTTCAGAACAGTACTTCGCTACATGTCCATATCTACAGCATCTGTAGCACATGGTCACTCTTAGGTACTCATCGACGTATATTTTTGTAAGGTCATAGTATACATAACCTTGCTTAAGAATGTCCTTCATAAGTCCTGCTGGTCCTTCTATTAATACATTTTCCTTCCAGGGATTACGGCATGGTCTGGCTGTTATGAATTTAATTTTCGCAATGTTTTCTGTGTGGTTTTGTGCTAAGTCCTCGTTTTGTTGTGCTAGTTCGTTAATGATGTCCTCTATCTTCTGACCTTTTGGTAGGCCCGTTAATATTACCACAGGATCACGTGTCTTTGTAGCGTCTCTAATTTGAAGTTTATCGCAGGCACTGGTTTTCTTTATCATCTCCTGTTGTTTGGCTTCGTCGTTGGTTGTCAGGATAACAAGGTTGGGGTCTTTTGTCCTTCTGACTTGAACCTGGTCAAGATCTTTAGCCTTTATTATTTGCTTGAGGGTGTCAATTGTGTGTCCTTCTCCTTCCTTAATTTTAACCATGGTGTCGTATTGCTTCCTGGTCTGCTTGGGCGAGGTCCATGGTACAGGTATTTTTGGTTCCATCGGTTTGTTGCTGCTGATTTGAGCATATGTTTTCGGCGTCGGTAATGTTGGAAAATCTCCTTTATTCTGGTCAGTGGTTTCTCGTTCTCTAGACATTTGTACCTTCTCGATAGTAGGCCTTTCAGGATTTTCTAAGTTCTGCGCATGACTTATAATAGTGTTTTCCAATTTTTGAAGGTCTTCTACTGTAACTTGGTTTCTTGCATTTTCTTTTGTCAGGTTTATGATGTCCGACTTGAGTTCACTTATCGTGGATTCTTGGATGAATAGGTGCGTCATGATTTCTTGGTACATTTCTATCATGCGTTCCGTAGCCTCCAATACTGTGGACTGGTCCGTTTTGTTGAAAGATATCTTTCCTTTACCTTCAGGAGTTGTCCTTGTAACGGAGATGCTAATGACATGCTTAAGTTCCTTGAGTCTCTGGTGATTGTCAAGAGCAATGTCCCTAATGTTGCGTTTTATCCTTTTCGTCTGGGTTTTTGTTGTCGTCATTACTTCGTCGTCGTCTGATTTTTCTTCTTCTCGAGCTCTCTTGGCCTCATTCTCTTCTGCACGGCTCGTAGGATCCCCTATACTCCAAGACCGGTCTCTAAGCGGTGATCTACCTAGGGATTTCTTAGGTTGGAAAACTTCTTTAGGCTCATTCTCCATACTGGTCAAATTTCAGGCCTCTAGGGCCTTTATTTCCGGTTATATGGCCAAAAACGCGATTCTGGCGGATGCGCCAAAAAATGGTGGAGGCGCCGAAAAAATTTGGTGGAGGCGCCCAAAAGTCAAAAAAAATGTTATGTAAACTCGAGTTTGGTGTGTCTATCTCTTACCGTTCGCGAGTTACGTTGTAATTGTGTATTAAGGTGTCGTTTTAATGTTTATGTTATGTCCTTAATCCTAAATATATGTACACTCTTACATCTAACTAAAACTAACTACTTTTATCAAACTTTTGAATTTTGTAAATTTTTCCCAATGTAAAAATCCAAAATTTTTCTAAGTCCCTTACTACTCTAATATCACTTAGTGTCTTATATATCAAGAGTTGAAATTTTCTAAGTCCCCACGAAACTTATAAAATTTTTAGCAATTTGTCGTTAATAATAATTTTTCTAAGTCCAAAATTATATTTTATCAACTTGTAAAATTTTTAGCAAATACCTCTTTCAGCTTCTGTGCTCCTGATACCTGCTTAAACTAAAACGGCCTATATCTCCGGTTTGGGGCGTCGTATTGGGGCCCGGTAAACGGCGTTGTCTTGAGGGCACTTTCGGGCTTCTGTAGAAGTTGTTTGGGCCTTCGCACAGTAGACACTATTTGGGGCACTAATCAATTCACTGCTTAACTTTGTTCGAATAAATAACACGTCTATCCACTGCAAAAGCTAGATGCGAACTCATAGTAGCAGCAGCAAATATCAATAGTCCAAGTAAAGCATGAAGTTCCTCTAAATTCACTTGTGAGGTAGTCAATTTTTGGGTAGTGAATTTCTGCGAACGGATTGAAAGTTCGTGATTTGTATACTCCACTATTTTTTCTAGGATATTTGGATGTAGCAGACAAAGAAAAACATCCAGAGGGGTTTCTGCCGCTTTAGCATCATTTGTAGGACCTTGTATAATATGCAAAATATTACGCGATGGTATTTTAGTTACCGCCTTTGTCACCGAGGACCACCTATGGCCGTTTTTTCCCTTAAGACTTACAGGTAGCTGGCATTCCTTGACTTTAAGATTTTTAGAAACTGTAGTATTATTCTTTTCATCTGTAAATGGAGACTCTTGCATAATATCATCGCTTTCAGTAAGACCTACAGGCAGCTGGCATTCCGTTCTGTTTAGATTTGTAGGAACTGTTTTATTGTCCTCGTCATCTATAACTGAACACTCTTGCATATGTTCGCTTTCAGTAATATTTGTTCCAACGTTATACTGATCCCCGCTCTTCAGGAATTTGTTTTTTCCCTTTTCGTCATGTTTGATTTTTATTTTTTTATTTTTGCTAGTTGATGGTTTATCATAATCATAATCGGAGTCACTTGAAGGGCTATATTCTGACCCCGATGGAACAAATACTTCAACGTCGTCATACAATTCAGAGCCGCTATCCGATTCGCAGGCATTTTCATCACTTTCACCATGAAAAAGATCTTGTAAACACTTCTCCAATTCAAATTCCAATTCTTGTAGGTTTAGTGGTCTTAACATATCTAATTTATTTTTATCCATATTTATTTACTGTAAAAAAATATGAAAAATCGGTCCCGATGCCAAATGTTTAATAATAACGTTAATACTTACCTCCGTAAAAAATACGACACTACCGTTGAAATAACCCACTTCCCTGGCACTTTGCACCATACTAAATACGTGGCAGGTCGAACTCAAGTCTACTAAGGCATAGACGGGCGCTCAACTTTTATAGATGCTTCGCGACGATAAACACGTGGTCAAACTAGATGCCCGTCGTAAAATTTACGATGGTAAGTGTTCTAGGGTTAAGAAGTATTCGCAAATTGAGCATTCACAGGCTTGCGTATCGTGACGTTGCGAACGATGTCAGGAATAGCGTCTCTGTCCGAGATTCAGGGCGGACTAAGCTCAATTACCGATCACCACATCCGCAAGAAATGAATCACCGGTGCGATACTGTTTTAGTTTATCGACATATAGAAATAACACAAGCCAAACGCTCAATTCTAGAAATATTTTTATGAAAGTTATTTTCTATAACAATATCTTTTTGATGAACGCATGGAAAATTATTATTGATTCTGCAAATGGAAGATCATATATAAATTATATGGCAAATGTATTTATAACTTGCTCGTAGATTATATACATTTTAAGTAAATAATAAAATAGAGTTGCGGGGTGAGGAAAAGGACGAAATTTTCGGTATAAGAGTGTCTGTCGTCCAGCGCATAATTACAAAAATCCGAAGAGAGAATAGGACAAAGTCGAGATGTGATATGACGCGAGTGACGAGCAGTCAGTCTTGATAATGAACAATCATAAAATGAAGCTGAATGTTAGCATATGCTACAACTATAACGTGATGTGTTGTAAATGTCCTACAAATTATTTTATTCAAGCCAATACTGCATAACTGATAATCGTTCATTCTCCTACCTAATAATTAAATAAGTTGGGATGCGGTTTGGAATATTAATTTAAACATTCAGTTCATTCGAGAATTTCACATTAAACGGTAGGCATGATTTACAATTATAACATTATTCAAGTAACAAGATGTGAAAGAGATAATATTTTAAAATCTTTCAATGTTTCTTTAGAAGATTTCAATGGAATGGTTGAGATACTTGAAAGATGGATGAAACAAAGTAATTTACCTAGAGATGGTACGTGTTTTTTTCATTTAAATTGTGGTTTTTGTGAAATATATATATCATTTTATGTACAATATGTCCCCCAAAGTTATAACTACAAGGAAAATGTTTTCTTATTGATTTTGGGAAAAAATGTATTCTTGATAACAAGTGCTGGATATTTCAAACTCTGAAATATAATCATCTGATAATAAATTTTTTCAGTAGTATACCAGGTTTGTTAGAAAATATTGACTTTACTCATGAATACAGCACCTCTATATTTAGTAATATCGGAAAATTTTATGAGAAAAAAACGAAAAACTATAAAATAGGCTATTATAACCATTTACATAGAGAATTGTGGTTACTTAATTTATTTTGTGTCATTGTACACAAAAAATAATAGTTTCTACTGTAAATAAGTTTAGTTTCGTACACATTTCTCAATTTTGATTAATATCTTATAATTACCATTTCCGGTATTGCTAAATATAAAGGTAGAGAGAAAGATCCATATTTTCCACAATTCTCGTATAGGACTAGTAAAATTTAATATCTGATTATTGTGCTTTTAAGTGTGACACACATTTCGCTTATCGATATTATTTCTGGCAATCATTGAATGTTTTTTATGTGACAGAGATATCGTCAGAAAAATAAATTTGGAAGTTTTTGGGTTTTGACCACAGAACAACGACGGCGTAGTCAAATGAAGCACATCTGTGATTCTCATCAAGATTTCGATGATTTACCTAGTGGACTCCCAGATACGGTTTCCGTGTTTCTTTATTTACATTTTTTCGAATGAGTTCTTTGTATATTTCAAAAAGACTATTTCCCTCGTCTTAATTTCTCTATGGAAAAACTGTACGACAGCACCTGTCAGCAGTTTTTTCGAGTTTACTCGCGGTAAAACTTGACAGCTTTTGTCATCAAAAATAATAATACCTTTGATAACAAGTAATTATTGTTATCATATTATTATGTTTGTAGTATTTTATAATTAAATAAATTACATATTTATTATGTATGCATGTAAGGTAGTATGTTTTGTAAGCTATATGTATGCAGAATAATCTGTTACTCGTGAAATAGTCTTGTCAAATACCATTCGGGCATCTTATTTTTCCTGTGAAAAAATTCTGAAAAACACAATGCAAAGTAATATTTTTTTTAACAAAATGCATTCGTGCAAGTGAAATTTGTTGCCACCAGCACTCATGCTTCTTATTGAAATATTACTTAGCATCGTGTTTTTTCGATTTTTTTCGGAAAAATTAGATGCCCTTATAATATTACTTACGAATAAACATCGCCTCTTCTACATCCGAGTCTTTAATATTTATTGAAAATTATTGTATTTGTAAAATGTGGAATTCGTTAAGACTGGAATAACGAGCCACATTTATGGTGACCTCGACGTTAATGTGAGCAGATCAGTTATTTACCTTATACTTTATTTAGTGAATCAAAAAAAGATGATGTAATTCTCACGTCTGCCTCTGGACATTCTTTCTATTCCAACTCATGGTAAGAAATTTTTGAAAGTTGATTTAGGATTAAGAAGATTTTTCTCTTTTATTTTTACAATAGCTGATGTCTCTCGCCCTATTATTGGTGCCGACTTTCTTTATGATTACGGAATTTTAATTGACACTGAAAATGCATGTCATATTGACAATGAAACGTCAGTTGAATTAGAAGGTCATGTTGGAGGAACTAAAAATATTCCATCTAGATTATTGCTATTAAAAATAAATATGCTGATTTATTTAAAAAGTATTACCAAATTTTCATGTTAAACATTAAAATGTTACTGAAGGTCATCTTCCTCAAAATAGTTTAGATAAAATATATATATATATATATATATATATATATAACTCAACTCTTAATTAACTGAAACCGTGTTTTTAAAAACTAACTTTATTTCTAGCACAACACTAACAACAATTTCAAATACAAGAATAATAATTTGATCACAAACATGAATTTAGATAAAGATAACTTTTTAACAAACACCAACCGAGCTATTCTACAATAAAATAAGTCCTTAATAAACACAATAGACTGTCCACCTAAGGGCAATGGCGTAGGTGACACCTCCCCCTTTGGAAAGAAGCTTCTCCTGGAAGCTGGATCGCATATTCCGTTGATTGCTGATGACTCCTACTTCTCCTTCCTGAATGTTTCCTCTTATACGTGATCCACAGGAAGACAATTATCAATGCTGTATAAAGAAGAATTGTCCAAATACTGGGAATGCGAAAATTATGGTTTTCCGTGAATATTGTCGTTACCAGTTGATTTGGAATATCCTTCATTTTTAAATCAATCTTCATTGGAGGAACGTGTAATTGATTTAATTCGTTTATTACAAAAGTTGTCTAGAAGTTTTTTTTGAAATATTAATTGTTGATTTCTAAATATAATTTTACATGCTGAGATTCCAATTAAATAAATGCCTTTAAGAATTTTCACTTCAGTTTTTAGCTTACAACTTATGATTAACTTTTCTTCTACAAAATTGATTTATCTCCGGAATAATTTCAATGTGATTCTTATTTATTTCAATTTTCCTATATTGACAATATGTAGAATTTCCAGCTAGCAATATGTTTTCTTCGCACCCATAATTATTATCTTTCAAAGGACACTGAAAAATATTGCCGCGAGTGCAAATGTCATTTAGAGGTTTAATGACATTATTTGATTTTAGTAAAAATTTTGAAATATGTATTAATGTTACGTATTCTGATTCAATTTATGTAGCTTTAGGTAACAAATAAAGAAGATTATATGAAATATCATAATCAATAGGTATCGATAAAAAATATTGTATTTGATTATTTTCTACTTTACAGACTATCTATGACGGCTTCAAATTCTAAAATATTTTTATGTTTCAATTCGACAGGTAATTCCGCTTGATAGTAATAATGCACTTTTTGCAACTCTGCAAATAAGTCGTCAGATTTTATAATACTCGGATGTAATGTTCTAAGCTTACAGAAAGTTAATGAATTTTCTACCGTTTCTAAAACGTCTGAAATTACATTGAATGTGATAAATAATATTTTCTGCATTTGCTTGAAAATCTAAAATATCTCATATCTCAAATATTTTCGTTTTTAATGTTTTTTCATTATACAATTTAGGACGTTTTATGTTTGAAAGATGAATATTTTCTGAAGAGTTTTTGTGTCTAGCAGCGATTTTAGCTGTTTTTATTCGGATATTTTTGCTTTTAATCCCTTCACTTTTATATTTAGTCTTGGTTTTACCTTGTGGCTGTTTGTTACGTACATAAACTTTAGTGGGTATTGTATCTGGTAATTCTCCACGGCTTTTATTGGCTTTAGAGATTACTTTTGATTCATTTTCCTGTAATTTTTTATTTAAATTCGGGTAAAAAATTTTCATTTTATCTTTATAATTTTCTATATAATTACTAACTACTTAGTGTTTTAAATGAAACTAACGGTTTCTAGTTAATACCACAATATAATAAAAATTGTGGAAAATTCTAAAAAATTGACAATTGTTGATCAATTTCTATATCGAAGGGTGTATTACTATCTATGTGTCCGGTAAATATTTCGTTAGGTTTCAATTTTGTTGCAAAACAAACGCTATTATTATAGGCTAATGATGCATAAAGTATTTTATTTTCGATAGTCTCATTTTTAAAATCTTTTTGATTATTCAAAAGTCTGATGTGTTCAATAATCGTAGAGTGGAATCTTTCGGCAATTCCATTCGATTATGGATGTTGAGAACTTGTGCAATGATTTTTAATTTTATGCTTTTCTAATAATTCCTTCACTACCGAATTTTTTTGTTTTGGTATACAATGGTGTGTAAAATATTTAATTAGACTATGAGCTACTTCTATTCCTTGTCTAGAGTTTAATTCCTACATTTGACCATATTTGGAAAATTAATCTATTATCGTAAGAAATTTACTATTTTCTAAGGTTATCGTCTCTAACTGCAAAATTTGGAAAGGTTTAGTAGCTATGGGAGTAAATTTAAAAATGAGTTTTTTGGGTTTCTATCAAATTTGCTCAACTGGCAAACCTCGCATTCGTTTATATAAGTTTGTATAGATGATCGTTGATAAGGCCAATGATGCAAAGCTTAGAATTGATTTTCAGTTTCATCTAGACCTCTATGATTAGTCTTACCCTCGTGGTAATTTTGAATTACTTCTTTAACTTCATTTAAAGCAACGTCTATCAATTTTTCATTACATTTAACAAAGTAAATTTGAGAATCTTGAAAGTGATTTTGTAGATTGACACTGAATTTTTCATAAATTGGTAAATAAAATATTTAGTTTTATGTACTATACATTCTTTCACGAAATTAATGATATCTTGCTCAAAATTGTTTTTAGATAGTTGTACAATAATTCTTTGTTTATTTTCATATATTTTTATAATGGTGGGTACGGCTGGTCGAAGTTTACTTCTGGAAATATTAATTGATTTTTACCAACATTTATTGCTGAATCTGGAATTAGCATACCATTTATAGGATTTTCATTATTTGTTTGAACTGTGATCTCTTCGTCATCGTCCTCATTATTGTTACTTTCATTATCTGTTTCAACTATTAGAGATACATTACTATCGGGAGATGATGAGAGTTTTTTATTAAATTTGTCCATATAAACTGATAAGTTTTTAGAACAATGGTGTTCTTGTAATTCAGTTTCATTAATATTTATTTGAATTCGAGACAAAAAATCGCTAATGGTATTTAAAAAACCTTTTTGCATACGTTATCATAATCATATTCTTCAAGTTTTAAGCGCCATCTGACAAGCGTTGAACTTGGATCTTTAAGTTAGAATAACCATTGGAGTGGTATATGGTCGGTAACTATTGTAAATTTTATGCCAAAAAGATACGGGCGAAAGTATTTCGCTGCCAAAACTATGGCAAAAAGTTCTTTCTCGTTTAAAGAATAGTTGCATTCTGAATCATTTAAGGTTATGCTGGCGTAAGCCACAGGTAAATCAGAGCCTATTTTGCCTTGAGTTAAAACAGCACCTAAACCATAATTGCTGGCGTCTGTGGTAAGGTTAAAGGGTTTTGTAAAATCTGGATATTGAAGTATTGGTTCATTTATCAACAGATTTTCACACATTTCAAAACATTCGACATAATCTGAATAATTTGAATTGATAATTGCATCTTCTTTCAATCTGATAGTTAATGGTTTAGTTTATTTTGAAAAATCTTTTATACATATTCGGTAATATTCTAGGAGACCAAGGAATCCTTTTAATTGTTTCGAATTTTTTGGTATCGGAAATTTTTGAATTGCAAAAATTTTATCTGGGTTTGGTTTTACACCTTCTGGCGTGACAATATGTCCCAAATATGCAACTTCTTTTCGCAAGAAATCGCATTTATCAATTTGTAATTTAAAATTAGAATATCTTAATCTATTGAATACTTCTTTTGAATTTGTGATGTATTCTTGTAAGCTCGTACTGAACACAATCATATTATCAAGGTACACCAAACATTTCTCGTTCTGTATACCTCTTAGGATATTGTCCATGACCCTTTGAAACGTTGCAGGAGCCCCTTTCAGAGCCTTGGGCATGCGCACGTATTCATAGTGTCCATTTTCAATATTAAAGGCGGTTTTCGGAATATCCTCCTCAGCCATCTCGATCTGATGGAAACCTTAAGCGAGATCTAATATTGTAAAATCTTGACAACGTCCAAGCTTATCTAGTAACGTTGTAATATCTGGCAATGGATATCGATCTCCAATTTTGATCTCCGTCAGTTTTTGATAGTCAACAAGTCGATACTTTGGCTTTTGAGAAGCATCTAGCTTATTTGAACTATCCAGATATTGCTCGGTCACGGAGAACTGGACGGTATAATAATATTATCATTTACCATTTTTTAAATTCGTTTTTGAATTTCCCTTCGGTGAATTTCAGGATATCTGTATGATTTTGAATAAATGGATATTTCGTTAGACGTTTTAATATGATGTTTTATTTTACTTGTGACGGTGATCTGATTTCCTTCAACATGAAAAATATCACTATACTCTTGAACTAATTTTAATACAGATTGTTTTTCTTCGGAATTCATATGTTCAGTTCTAACTTCCGAAACATAAAATTTAACATTTTCAGAATAAATATTATTAAAATTTGGGTTGAGGGTTTGTCCGTATCCATCGAGTATCCCAATACTAATAGAAGGGCTTAAATCTACTCGAAAGTTGGATCCTGAAGGATTTAAAATAGTAGGTACATAAAGCTATATTATTTCCAACTTTTGTTAACCATTCCGGGATTTCTAATTTCCCAATTCGTTTATATGTTTTAATTACATTACCATTCTTTACATTTTCAATATTTCATTTAATTATTTGCTCACAACGTGGATGCACTACTATACAATTCGTGGATCCAGTTTTAATGTCAAATTAATTCATTTTAATTTGACTATAAAGAGTCCTAAGCAAATTATTATTCAAATCAATAATCGCATCAAGTTTCTTCAAATTATCCTATCCTAACAAACAATCAAAATGATCATGAAATTCGAAAACGCAATATTCTAAATTAAGCGGTTTCCTATAATTAAACATTTTGGGGATTGGAATAAATGTGCAGAAATTTTGTTGGCTGCTACCAAAGCCAGATTTTACGTGGAATGGTTTTCATACATAAGATATTTTGAAATATTTTTCAGCTACAGCTGGTGTCACAAAGGATCTTGTGCTAGCAGTATTAATTAAAATTGAGATTTTGTTCTGGGAAAATTATATATAACACACTTTCTGAGTTATTTAAGTTTAACAATTCAATAATGTTTGGATTGGTTCCGAGGCTGATGTCTCTAAAAAATTCTCGGATTCATTATTAGTGCAATCGGAATTGTCTATATTATGGAATTCTTCCGAGACAAAATTTCTAGGTTGATTAGGATTGTGTTAGAACCTATTTTGATAATTTCGGTGTTGGGGTCTAGGTGTGATTCTGGTAGACATACTCATTGGAGTTGGATTCGAAAATCTCTGGTTTGGATTAGGTTTGAAAACGTTATGACAATTATTAGAAATACTTATTATTCCTATTAGAAGGATTATAAGAAGTTGATGGACGATTTTGTGGGTTTGATGTGGGATTTCGATTGGTGTGTTGATAATTCTGCATAGAATGTGGCTTAGGAGGTGGCTGCCTATGTGCCACATTATTTTGGAAATTGTGTTTTATTTTTATGCGAATAATTTTGCGTATTTAAAATTGAAAAAATATTTTTCGAATGATTATTCTGGCTCATATAAATTTGAATATCATTTGTAAGAACATTTAAAGCAATATTCAAATTTTCTGGAGTTTTCGTACGCATTAGCATACCTAAAGGCTTTTTAAAACCGCGTAGCAATACGCGGAGTGCCAAATTTGTAAGGTAATTTCCCAAAATTAAATGTTCATTAACATTAGAATGTGTAATGAGATAGGAAATTTGAAGATTTAATGTATATTGTATTCTATTATAAAATTTGAAAGGAGTTTCATTACCTTGTTTCATTTCTGAAAGATCTATATTTATTGTGTAAATATCTCTTTTATCTGCGTAAGTATTAAGGAGTGCGTCTTTTAGATTTTCCCAAGTTCTTATAGTACAAGTGTTTATAGCTGCTTCATCTTTTATTTTTGCTAAGATGCTAGACATCAAATATTCATTTTAAGAATCCACTACATCTACAGTATCATAAAACATACTGACTAATTTCTCTGCAATTTCAATAAACCTAGGAAGCAATACATTGTTCCCATTGAATTCTGGTATTATATGAAGATATTCTTTTTTTAAAATAGGTTATTTTGGAGTAGCCATTTTATTAAAATTACTTTTGGGAAAAAGTTTTGGTGATGCTTAAGTTAATTTGATTTTAGTATTAGAAGAATCTGAGTCTAATTTTGAATTATTTGAATCAAAATTTGAGTCAGAATCGTCAGATGTATCTGAAAAATAATAACTATTTCCTCTATATGACATAAAAACACTTACAGTAATAGACCGAAGATCATTTCCATTGGATCGGACTGCACAGGAACAACCAATATCCTCTTGATTCTTCCGGTTTCTGGCACAACACAGGTCTTTTAGTTAACTTACTCAGTTCGCCTAACTAAGAGTTCCAATGATTAAACTTCACTTGTTAAAATAGTCAATAAATCGTAGGAACAAACCGAATGTTATAAGCTTTAATTTTCGATTGACTATCCTACTGACTGCGCCACTTACCTTTCAATCAACTGCAACCGTGTTTTTAGAAACTAACTTTATTTCAAGCACAAAACTCTAACTACAATTTCAAATACCAGACTAATAAATTTATTACGAACATGAATTTAAATAACTTTTTAACAAACACAAACTAAGCAATTCTACGATAAAATAAGTCCTTAATCTGCACAATATACTGTTCACCTAAAGGCAATGGCGTAGGCATAAACATGGAATTATGGTGGTTAAGGTAATGTCTTTTAATTTATAAATCCAAACTTCAGAAATAATTTAAATTGTAATATAATTAGTAAACAAATAAACATTCAAATTAATATTCTTCAAACTATCAAATAAATGGAAAAACTTCACTTTACAGTTCGTTATCACAATAGACTCTTCAGTAATATAAACAAACTGAAGAAATCAAAAGTTATAAGACCATAACATATGCAGGAAATATTTCTAATAATATTTTAAATATAATATCTTCAACAACAAATATAACAATTTTTTTTGACACGGACAGTAACTTGAGTGATAAATTGTTAAATGTAAAAACAAAAATATCCCCATCTGGTGTATATAAACATAAATGTTCAGAATTTAATGCTGTCTATTTGGGTCAAACCCTTAGAAATTTTGAAATGCGATACAGTGAACACTTACGGCATACAGATTAACAGAACCCGACAAATTCCACTATGCAAAACATCTACTTGACACCAACCACACATTCATTGACACCTAACACAGAACTAGAAGTACTACATATTTGCGATAAGAAACAAGAACTGGATTTCCTCAAAAATGAGAAATTAGAAGACACTTAAGGAACCCACAATATCAAGTTGTCAAGGAACAGATAAATCTAGGGAGTTCTCCACTTTTAAACTGTCTTCTTAAGTGATGATTGTAATCTATATCATTGCACAGTTATACTGATCTTAATTGGGAAAAAGATATCCATGGTATCCCCATATGGCTAATAATATCTAATCTTCTTTTTCCTATTAACATATATTAAGTCAATCACTAAGTAGGCCACTTCTTGTTCTAGCCAGAAATAATTATTAAACATCAGATAGGCATCAACTGAAATGTAACTTCTGTCAAACTGAAAATGATATTTAATATCGAAACAATTGTCAAATATTTAAGAATGTTTAACCTTTCATTCCATATATTGTGGAAGCATTTAGAAACAGTAAGTTTCATTCCAAAACAGAGTTATATCAGTTCCTCATTTACTCTCTGCGGATAGCATACAAATCTATACATCGATACAAGATATTAGCAACTGTTTTCATTCACAATCAACATTAGACAACATTTTGCAGTGGTGCACTATCAATAAATTATATTTAAATATTTCTGTCAAATCGTATCATTTACTAGAAAATGTAATGTAATCAAGTTTGATTATACACTAGATGGGATAATATTAGAATAATAGAACGTTTAGAAATGAGAGATTTGGGTATCTAGTATGATTCTAAATTTACTTTTAATGTACCTACTGAGAAAGTTATTGCGGAGGCTTTAAGAATGTTAGTTAATATTATTAACATTTGTAAAGATTTTAAGAATACACTTCGCTGAGAATCTTGTTTTTTTCTTGTTAGGTCTAACCTGGAATATGGTTCCTTGGTTTTGTCACCTATCTACAGGTGCCATGTTCACTCGGTGGAGGTGGTTCAAAAGCGATTTCATATCGTTTAAAGTTGATGGTGTGTAACCTGTAAGGGTTGGAATGGGCAATACGTACCTTTCAACCATACGAATCACCAGGAATGGATGGAATATTTCCTTCCAACCATCAGACGACGAAATACTGGAAGAAATAAACAATCAGAAGAATAATAAAAGTGGAGGGGAAAATGGAATAACAGCTGAAGTCCTAAAAACAGGTGGAGCTATATTACAGCAGAGGATATGCAAATTAATGAGAAAAATTTGGAGAAATGAACAGATACCGAATGCTTGGAACAATGAAATTATCTGCCCTATTTTCAAAAAGGGAGAGAAAACGTATTGTGAGAATTATAGAGGAATATCTTTATTAGACGTTACTTATAAGGTATTAGCCAGAGTTATCCGCACTAGACTCACAGAAATATATAAATACAAGGAAATTGGAGAATACCAAGGAGGTTTCAGACAAGGAATAGGAACAGCAGACCAGATATTCACACTAAAAATGTTACAAAATAATAGCTATGAACCAAATTCAGGACTACACTTACTCTTTTTATCGACTTCAAGCAGGCTTATGACTCCATCATAAGATCAAAATTGAATGAATCTTTAGGAAATCTCAGAGTTCCACAAATACTGGTAAATTTGATAAGACTCACTCTGCATAGAACACCATCGAAAGTTTTGGTAGAAGGAAGTTTATCGAAAAGCTTTACTTCAAGACAAGGACTGAAACAGGGAGATCCATTATCTACAGTTTTGTTCAACCTGATGTTAGGAGATATTTTGAGGAAAGCTGGCCTGAATACTAAAGGGATGATATACCATTGTAGACATCAGGTAATTGCATATGCCGATGATGTGACTTTGATAATTAGATCAAAAAGGGAGCTGCAAGTAGTACTGAATAAATTTGTAGATACAGCGAAGACGTATGGCCTAATAATAAACACAGCTAAAACTAAATATATGAAGATGAAAAATCATACAATTGATGGAATAAAAGAGGCAACCTTCAGAACAGACAACCATATATATAACTTCGAGAAAGTTGACAGTTTTGATTACCTAGGGGTAACAATTATTAATAAAAACGACGAAACAGATGAAATAGATTAGAGGCTTTCCAAAGGAAGCAGAACAGTAGGAGCCCTCAGTAATATATTTAAATCAAAAGTACTCTCCAAAAAAGCGAAGATAAGAATATACAGAACGATAATTAGGCCAACAGTACTATACGGTTGCGAATCCTGGATACTTACACAAAAGAATGGAAATAAAATTGGAATATGGGAAAGAAGAATACTCAGAAAAATATTTGGAAGCAAAAAGCTAGAAGATGGAGCTTGGAGAAGACTAACAAATAAAGAAGTGGCGGAAACTTATGGATATCCGAACATAGTTCATCATATAAAGGCACAGAGAATAAGATGGCTGGGACATGAAAGCAGAATAGCAGGAGAAAGACATCCCAGTAGAGTTATTTTCGAAGCGAGAGGGGGAAAGGGCGAAAGGGAAGACCGTAGAAGAAATGATTAGAGGCAGTCACGACGGATCTGAAGAAAAAGGGAGTGGAAAGATGGAGGGAGATAGCGGATGACAGACAAAAACGGAGACTACTAGTAAAACATATAGAGGAAGAAATTTTTTTTAAATGAATTGTAATTCCTCTTTAGGCTTGGGCCTTTGAGGCCTGTAGTACTGTAATATATATATATATAGTCAGCAAATACTTTCCTTCTTATATATATATATATATATATATATATATATATATAACTTCAAAATTTCCTGTGAGTGGTTGCACCCCGTTGGAAATAAATGTCTTTTTTTTCTGTGTTTATTTATTTACAATTTTTTAAATTAATTAACTGGATATTCAAAAAAGAAAGTACATGACCTCATTTCAATCAGTCTTTTATATTTATTTAATTAAAATTATTTTATTTACAAAATGTGGAATTCGTTAAGATTAGACTAATGACCCACACTAACGTGTGTTAAATATTTTATAAAATGCTAAATCATGTACCTATCTAGAATAACTTTTTCCCTAATACCAATAGTAAAAAAAAGTTTTACATATTATTCTAACTTAGGGGCATACCGTATATATTGTAATTGATATAAAGGACTAATGGAATTGGGATGTATAATCGCGGCACGTTTCTGATTTGCCCCCGAGCCTTTAATTATCATTAATTGAACAATAATACTTTGGGGAGTATCCCTTTCAGGTAACAAAGAACTGAAACTATTAGGGGAAAGCAATTTGATAGAATTACAAAACTAGGCTTTCAATTTGGTATCAGTTATAATATTATTATATATTATCGAATTTTTCCTATGAATGTAGGAGCAAGTTTCTTCTTTAAATTGTAAGTGTCTAAAGCTTCAAAATTAAGACGTGAATTGAAATATAATGTGGAAACTAGAGCAATATAAACTTTTAGTGATTGGTATAAATTAATCTACAAACAATGTTTATATTTATATTCATTTAACATGACAAAAATGTTGATAACTTGCTTTGATGATATCGTATCTTCACTTTATTGATAATTTCAGAGGAACGAAATAATTTTTTGTTGGATTGTTCCAAAATATATTGTAAACTCACGGATTTGAGTAGTTTACTATTATTGTATCAAATAATAAACTGAATGTATATGGATCAATTATTTTAGGAGTTTATTTAGAAATTAACAAAATTGTAAGTTATTCTTCAATAGTTGAACAAAATATTTTACAGATAATGCAAGAAAGAAAATTGAAACATTTTTATTCAACTCTAAACTAAACATGGAGAAAACGAAACGGAGTTTAGATAGTTACTATAGACTGCGAACTGAATATTCGAATTTCTTTGATAAAATGATTCCAAATACAAATTTATATACCGAAGCCAAAAAGATATCGTAAGTAACTGTTTGAAAAATTTAACATTTAATTTAACATAATATACTATTTCTCAAATCAAGGCGAACTAAAACAAAAACTAAAACAAAAATTGGTATTTTATTGGTAATAAAAGCTGTTAGAGGATTAAATGAAAACACCTCTGTGAAAATTCGAAAAAAAGCAAATTATGCCTTAAATACTATCTTTATAACCTCTTCGGTCCCGAGGAAACAAGAAAGATATATTCTTGAGTTTCTTCACCAAAATTGGTTATATATTTAGAACAAACAGGACATTAAGTAAATCGAAAGAAAATTATTTATTTCGAAAGAGATACTTGATGTGTGCAGTATATTGGACTACCGCTCAGAAGTGTAATAGAACGCAATAAACAAATTAGAACAAACTAAGTATGAAAAAAAAACAGAATGCAATAAATAAATTATAGCATATATTGAGTAGGAAATTGAAAACAAATGTCTGCGGAAATAATGCACAGTTAAACTTCACATTTTACACAACAAAACCTTATTTTCATATTATATCCTTCATTTGGGCATCGCATGAAGTTGATTTTGTCATTGATTCGGCAAATAGGTAAATGGTCGTCAGAAGCTTTTTTTATATCAACGGGATTTTTCTTCTCTTTGGTTGTGGATCCACTTCTTTTTCTATTGTTTCCTGCGCTTTATTTGTATTATTGCTTCTCGTTGTGTCTACTTTATGGCTTTTTTTTTAAATTATCGACATTTTTTTATACTCGTTAACTGAACGTGAAGTTCTCAAGGATTGAGAAATTTTACATATCAACCGCTGACTTCACGTACAGCAAAATTTAATCTGTTCGCTAAATTATTTTGATCTATCGGATCAGCGATTTACCCCCGGGTATTCCATCAAGCCACAGTTTGACAGAATCTTCTCTTTCTTTTTTATTGACTAGTCGAACCAATCGTGCTCTTTTCGTGACTGATAGATTAGGAATTTCTTCCAGTTTTCTTTTTGGGGTAATTACTGCACTATCATCTGATGTAGATGTATTGATATGTTAATCTGGCCTAGTCCAATGTATTAAAGTATATTATCCAAGACTGAGAGTATTCAAAAATAGTACTGTACAAACTTTGATACGCTCCCCACTTGATGTTTTTAGGAAATAATCATGACCCACACTTTTCTTCAATGCCACCTCACCTTCTCTTTCCTTTACAGATTTCTTTCTACGTTTCACTTGTCCTGTTTCAACAAGCCCTTTTACATAAGTTTTCTTTGCATTCCATGACGATAATTTCCAGTAATATTTGACAATACTTTGTCTATTATTTTCAGAAATAAGGTGACACCTGAATGAAGTTTTATGCAACTTTTCTTTCTGAGTCACATGCTTACACCTCTCTTTCATTTTTCTTCCTTCCCTTGTGTAATCATGTGTTATTACTTTTTCCTTGTCTCTTTTAAAGCCAACATACGACTTTCCTTTCAATATCCGTGATTCGGCTTCCTTCCCCTTCTTTGTGACAATTCCTTTTTTCTTAAACTTTTCTATCTCCATACCCTCATTCAGATCATCCACTAAATCCTCATTATTCATTTCTTCTTCCTCTGCTGATATAATTTTGGGAACTTCTTCCATATTAATCTGTATGTTTTCAGAATCTTCCAACAAATCAGTATCATGTATCTTTTCAGTTTCTGGTGTGAATTCATTATTATTTTCTAATGTGAGGATATCTTTTTGGGTTGATTTTAATTCTTGTAATGAATTTTCAGTTTATAGTTGTAAGATTGTATTTATTCCCGCTTCTTCTGTATCTTCACTGAAACTTGTACTGATTTCCTCTCTAGTCACTGTTCGGGATTTACTGTTCGGGATGCAGTATTCTTCATAATATTCTAAATGGAAGAAGCGTTTAACATGATGCCAAAGAAAGACATCAAAATACTGATAGACGACGCCAACGTAAAAATCGTCAAAGAGAGTATGTTTGTACCAGTAATTGGAAAATACAGCAAACACGACAAAACAAATTATAATGGGAAAAGACTGATTGATTTTGCAACCGAGATGGGGCTATTTATTGCCAGCACAAAGTTTGAACAAAATGAAATCGACAAAGGAACATGGTTAGCACCAAATGGGAAGTACTCCAATCAAATCGACCATTTCCTTATACAAAAAAAATCAACGAAAAGAGTAGAAATCGTGAGAATCGATAAAGGAGCAGGTGTGGACAGCGACCACTTTTTAGTAGTCGCGAAAATAATACAAAACAGTGAACAAAGAAAGAAAAAGCAAAGGTGCATACCAAAAACAAGGCTACTGGTGGAAAGGCTTATAGATAACAAAAAGAAAATACAAAGAACTGACGAAAACTCTAGAACAACAACAGAACCACAACCTAAACGACGAATGGAAACTATAAAGAAGACGGCACGGAAAATAATACCACCGAAAATAAAAAAGGGAAAAAGAGAACAATTGTTCCATGCAAAATGCAGAGAAGAAATTAAAAAGAGAAGCCAACTCAAACAGGTACAAATAAAGACAGAAGACAATACGAAAAACGAAGAAGGATAACAAAGATAATATGTAAGGCAGAAAAGCGAAAAAAAGCGAAAAGGAATGGAGGACAAAATGAAAAGTATAGAAGAAAATTTGTAAATAAAGAAATGAAGAACTTTTACTAAGAAATGAGATATAATAAGGGAAAACTGGGCAGAGGACCATATGTATAAAGAACAAAAAAGGAGAAATTATAATGGATGAAAGCGAAATGATACAAAGATGGGAAGGGTACTTCAAAGAAATATCAAATGATGAAAATTTGAACGAGCAGCGGGAGGAGCTTACAACCCAAAATTGACATAACAACGGAGAGATATCACCACCATCGAGAGAAGAAATCTCAGAAATAATTCAGAGACAAAAGAACGGCAAATCTCCTGGAGAAGATGTAATATAGCTAGAGCTGATAAAATACGGCGGAGACGCAATAAAGACGAAGATCTACCATTTGATATCGAATATATGGGAACGAGAGACAATGCCAGAAGCGTGGGAAACCTCAATAACGGTACCAATTACCAAATAGCAACATCCAACGGTTATCCATTACATATGATAAATAAATTCATTAATAAAAAAGTGGAAAAAGTGGCATTACAACTAATATTTCCTAAACAAACTAAAGAAATAAAAAACTTATAAAGCCATCACATATGCAGGAAATATCATAAATTTTAGCAAAGAATTCAACAATTTGTTTTAAAACAGAAAGTAATGTTAGTACAAAATTGTTAAATGTAAAAACAAAAATATCACCATTGAAGAAACCAGGTATATATAAACTTAAATGTCCAGAATGTATTGCTGTCTATTTGGGTCAGACCCTTAGAAATTTTGAAATCCGATACAGTGAACACTTACGAGAATACAGATTACAACAACCAGATAAATCCCACTACGCAAAACATCTAATTGACACCAATCATTCATTGACACCTAATATTGAAGTAGAAGTAGTACATATTTGGGATAAGAATCAAGAACTGGATTTCCTTGAATAAATTAGACACTTGAGAAACCCACATTATGAAGTCGTCTATGAACGGGTAAATCTAGGAAGTTATCATTGTATAATTGTAGAGTGGGAAATCTGATTTTAATTTGGCGACAATATCATCCCATGATCTAAATGAGTTTTTATTGTTAATAAACCATGTTCAAGCTGTGCCTTAAAATGAATTCCACGACGATTTATAAAGGCCATACTTGTCTAAACCCCTAGAAAAACACAAGTGCTCAACTTTTTCTAAAAGTGAAGTCAAATTTCCTTTTTTATCATCTCCAGAAAATTTTATATTCAACTTATATAACGGAGCAGCATCATTAGATTTCAGATAGATAATTTATTGGAGATTGAATATTTACTTTACAACCTTGTGCGTCTGAAAAACTGTACAATTGCTCTACTTTTTCTTCAAAATCTGATTCAATCATTAAACTTGTATGTTTAACTTAATGAATCAATTGTTTTTCAGTTGCATTTTTGGCTGCCAACATTTTAATACAATTATTAACATGATGTAATCTAGTTTTAAGTTTTCTTTAATATTAACCTGCGAAAAATCATCAAGTTTAATTCTAATTGTATCTAAGGATGCTTCAATTTCAGTTATGTTAGAATCAATGGAACATTTGGAAATAATATAGATAGAAGTGAAACTTCTGTCTGCATTTACTGATTTCAACATCTGCAGAAGCAGCAGAAAGTGTATTCCTAATTTTAATCTTGAAATATCAATCAAGTAGCAGACAAAAAATTCACGTTAACTTTCATTTTTGAGTGGTCTTAGAAATACTTAAAAAATGTATTACCACAATCCAAGCCTTAATTACAATTTATATCTACAATATCTGTAACAATCTTAAAAAAAAGGTAGTTTTGTTAAAAGTATTAATTAGTAAGACCACCAGTATAATAAATTTTAGCAAAACGGTTATTTTATATTGTTTATAAATGTATCGCAACAGTTTGTGGGAAAATTTAAGCCAATTTAGAAGTTACGGCAGATACCTCTCTACTGGAACCTGCTTCAACTTGCAACTGATCCTCTTTCTCGTCTTAAAATAATATGTTTTTTTAACTTTTAAGTCATAGTCATTAAGTATACAAGAAAGCCACAGAATTTGAATGAACTGTTAGGAACCAAAAAAGTTTACTACTTGGCAGACTTTGAAATTAGAACATTTTCTATTAATTTGTTGCATGCAAAATTGTACAAAATAAGCATGTAAACATTTTTATGTTTTAGTTGTAATCATGTTTCCACTGTTACTTTGTGGAATATATATATTATGATTTACACAAATGTTTCTCAAACAATTCTACTATATTTAATGTATTTTTTTTGTTTTATGTGTTTCACAAATACATTTTTTTTTCAATAGTGATCAATGCAAATTATATTGGAATATGCGTATGATCTGTGTATTTTTTCAATGTTGTCTTGTTTATGTTGACATTTGTATTTATATACTTATAGATTTATGTTTGAGTATTTGTATACTAAATAATATATATATATATATATATATATATATATATATATATATATTATATATATATATATATATATATATATATATATATATATATATATATATATATATATATATATATATATATATATTGCAAAACAATTATATATAATTCCTTAAATAAACTGGAATTTTGTTTTCTGCAAATTTTCTGAATTTTAAATTTGATGGTTATAGACTACTGTTTCAAATAACGACTATTATATTTAGTAAAAAAGAATAAGTTCTCTTCATATCATATTAGCCATTATTTGCATTTTGTAAATATAAACAATTGGTATGAAATTGATCAATTGCTAGCTTCTAATTTTGCAATTTCATCAACTTACATATGTTTATGTGTTTCTCTTCCAAATCTACGCCTGCTTCTATCATAGTGAACTTAATTGGTACTGCATGTGGTTTTAACTTCCAGGTAATGATATTGCTATGATCATTTCTATTAAAATGATCACTACATATTCTGTAATTCCTCATGTCCATGTTAGGATAATTAACACCAAGACTTTCAAACCAGATTTCGCACCTGAAAATATATAAAACGGTATTTTTCAATACAATAGACGTTAACGTATAGTTTTTCACTCATAGCTTTTACCAACGAGTCATTATTTACGTACCTGACTTTATTTTTGGAAAAGTAATGCATTTTCAGAACTTCCTGTTCATTGTTTCCACAAATTAAGCTGGTCACACCCATTGTTAGTTTTTCACTACTTAAGCAAGTAAATCTACAGACACTATATTTAACTAGAACTAAAAAATAATGAATAAACTTAAGCGTAAGGTAATAAACAAAACCCGAAATCACTGATCAAAATATCAAAACACAGCAATCCATACATTTACATGGATGGAGGTTAGTGTGCTGTTGCCAAGTACATTCCTCTTCTCTGTGCAAGTTCGTACTCTGTTGTTTAGTTATTCAGCCAGTTGTCACGTTTTTTCTATTTTGGATCTGGATTTTTTTGATAAAACTCCTTTTTTCATCGACTTACATACATATTATGGTTATTTTAGCATACACTTTCATAAATACTGAAAAATTAATTTACACAAATCTGCAATCAAAATTGCAACATCGTAGCAATATCAGCGCTCTCTACTTTATTCTTTCATCTTACAGACAAAGAAAAACTTATTCCAAAGAATATATGACAAACAAGGACAATGTATTTCACTTATTAACTGTGCTATCGGACTAATCTGCCCATTGAAGTTACACGTCTCGTGTGTTGTCTCTGGCATAGATTTGGGAAATAGTATATTAATTTATTGTTTGTCATTTTATTCCAATACCGGTGTAAGATTTTCTTATAAAATGTTCTGTTTCGAAAAACATTAATTGATATATTTAATTGAGTTTAATCATGTTTTGTGAATACAATTAAGAGGCAACAACAAAATAAACAAGGACAACGAGTTTCTCGGATAAAATCGAGGTTATCCATTACATTAACGTATCTATAAACTGGTGACAAATGAAATAATATATTATTTATTTTTTTAGACGTCCCATTATTATACCGAATTTAACACCAGATTTATGTCGCATAATTATATTTAGACTGGAAAAATATGAGGATATACAGTGCGATGCAGAATTTTACCAAATGTTGACAATGATGAGTGCTGAAGTGAGACTTAGTAAAGGGGATTGTTTCTATTCTCAAGTTTTAATAATTGATACGTCCTATTTCGAACTTCGACATTTATTAAAATACACACCAAGCGTTTGCTCCTTTTACATAAAATTACTCGTGAGTATTTATTTGAATATAATTTTTATCTAAAATTTATATGAATTCATCAACATCTGATTTCAGTCTTTTTTTATTTATTTACGCTTTACCACGGAGGGTTATTAGCTTACAGTAATGTGAAACAATCATTTATAGATTTTAAATTTTACATAACATGTTGCTTATAGATTTTAAATATTGCAACACATTGTAGTCACATTCATCGCTAAGCACTTCTTTTATTAAAGCGGAGACCACATATACGCGATTGCGACCACTATCGCGATCGCGATCGCGACCGCGATCAAACGCATTTATCGTAAACACTTTAAGTCGCACATACTTGTTACGACCTGTTAGCGATAGAGTGAAAGTCTGCAGCGTTCGAGCGTGGGCACGATACACTTACAACAGTATGATCGACTGGAAACGAAAATTCGTCTTCTGCGCGCAGATGACGTATTTGCGATGCATACACCGATCGTAGAACACGCACCGATATACAAAGTGTTTTAGATTTCGTCGATTTAACCCCACAAGGCCCACAGGGTTTCACTTTTACAATTAGTCGACGTGAACGATGGAATGTGTGTTTTGAATGTTTGCGGTTTTATTATAATTACGAACTTTTAAATACTCTAATTTGTTGTTCAATTTAGTTAGAACGGTCAGTGGTTAGAATGCCCAGTTGGGCTAATTATGGATGTGCCAATTTCAATAGGAAAACTAAGGGAACAGATATTAGATATTTTAGGTTCCCAGAAAAGGATGAACTTTGTAAACTGTGGTTAACTGCGTGTCGCCGGCAAGACGACATTAATTTGAAAAACGGTAAATATTACAAAAATGATTACTGATCACTATGTTTACACATTTGGTTTCCTTATAGCATGTATTTGCTCAATAAATTTTGGGAAAGATTGTTTCGAAGATATTTCTGTAAGACAGGACCTTTCAAATTATACAGGGAAATATATTAGAAATTTAAAATATGATGCAATCCCCACTTTGAAACTGCCTGGTAAAAGGAAAAATACTAGGAATTCTGATAGAGTAGTTCGAATAAAATGAAGGCGATTGGTAGCTGAATGCCTAGCGGAAGCTACAATGTCTGATGCCTCGATCACTTCTCAAAGTTGTGAGGATAAAATAGGAATAACGGAAGGTGACATTATATTAAGTCGAGCATCTGTAAGGTAAACTTAAGAAATCAAAAATCGTCACGTGATTTCTTATTTTACTGTTATAAATGAAACTTACTGTTTCTAGATAACTCCACAATATATTGAAAAACATGTTAAAAATTTTAAGAAACTTGACAATTGTTTCGATATTGAATATGAATGACAGAAGTTACATTCTGACGATGATATTTAATATCGAAACAATTGTCAAATTTCTTGGAATTCTTAACATTTTTTTTAATATATTGTGGAGTTATCTAGAAACAGTAAGTTTCATTTTAAATAGTAATATGAGTAAATTCCATGAAGTAAGGGTTGAGACAGTTAATGTGGATTCTTATCCTTCTATTTTAGTAAGGATGATAAACAAATACTTGAACTTTAAACAAAAGTTGCAACACTACAGAAAGAAAACAATTTCCTTGTCAATGAGAATTGTACACTGTAAGCTGAGTTGGAGCAGATGAAAAGTGGACTGCGACAATTTTTTCAGAAGGGCAAATCAAAATGTACAGCCAAACGATGGTCGCCTGATGAAATAGCATGTTCGATATCCTTACGGAATGTTAGCCCCAAAGCATACCGCTACTTAAGAACAAATGGTTATCCTTAACCGGCGCTTTCGACACTACGTAGATGGGCATCGACACTCTCAGTAGAACCGGGCATTCTGAATGACGTTGTTATTTCAATGGCTAAAAAATATTCTGATATGCAGAATATTGGAAAATTGTGTATTTTATCATTCGACGAAATACATTTATCTAATCGCATAAATATTGAGAAACGACATCAAAAAGTAATAGGGCCACATAAAACGTGGCGAACGGTAATAGCACGTAGTATTTTTAGTAACTGGAAGCAACCTGTTTATTATAATTTCGATCAAGCAATGACATCGACGTATTATCTTCTATAATATCAAAACTTTTTGATGCAGTTTTCACAGTTGTGGGTATTGTTAGTGATTTATGTACATCTAACGTTAAAGTTTGGTCACAACTGAATATTGGACATGACCAAAATTGTTGTTTTCCACACCCTAGCAATAGTTTCTTAAACGTATATGTGTTTGGTGACGTTCCTCATCTTATTAAATTATTAAGGAACCACATATTGGATCAGGGTTTTTGGGTAAAGAACACATTAATTAATAGGGATTGTTTTGAGAATTTGTTGCAACTGTCGTTGTCCGAATTAACCATCGCATATGAAATTAACCGATACCATTTAGATTTAAAAGGTTCCGAAAGACAAAAAGTTAAACCAGCCGTTCAACTATTATCTAATTATGTTGCAAAAAGTATTCGGTTTTGTGAAGAAAATAGGCTACTGCCATCTGTTTTACCGTGGAGTGAATTTAGATAAGTTATAGGCAAACATAAGTCTCTCATTCCGTTTCAAAAAGGAATTCTGTTGTCAAATAGGTCACTGGAAGAATTGCTTTCTTATTTACTGGAAAACTATAAAGGAGTCGATCACATCTTGACCTCGCGTCTAAATCATGACGTTGTTGAAAACTTCTTCCCTTATATGAGAGGCATGGGAGCTACAAATGAACATCCAGAACCTCTAGATTTTATGTATCGTTTGAGGTGATATATATTAGGTGAAAACTCGGCAGCAATTTTTACAGAGAACAAAAATACAGAGGAATCTGGTGAAAAATGTCTAATACAACCATTAGAATCAGGAGAATCGCGTCCCATCTGCTTAACTGAAACACTACTAGCTAATGTCTCCAAAAATATTCAAATAACAAATACCTGTATACTTGAAGAAGAAGAAACATTTATTCCATATACATTCACTCAACCAGAATATATTCCTGCCGATGAGTATTTACAGTTATTGACAACTTTTGAAAGTACCGAAATAGTTTGTCAAGAAGCTCTTAAATATCTGGCAGGGTACATAGCGTACAAATTTGAAGATAAATTCAATTTAGGTACTAAAACCAGCGAGATGATTTCCGTTGGAGCTCAAGATTGGATACATTTCCTATCAAGGGGTGGTTTATTGCAGCCAAATCAAGATCTTTTGAGAGCTACGGAAGTTCTTGAATCACTTTACGGAACATCTTTATCAAAAGAAGAAAATATTTTTAAAATTTTGGCTGATAAAACTTTTAGTAATGTGGGTCAAAACCAAATTGAAATCCCATATGAAGTGATTTATTGTTTGAGTCGAACAAGAACTTACATTAGACTCAGAGATCTAAATAAACAAATAAGTTTGCAAAATTTGAAAGCGAAAATGGAAAAAAAAAACTTTCAAAATTTACGAACGTTAAGAGGAAAGTGAGATCGGAACAATGAATATTTGAAAACAAAACACCTAATTTAATTTCATGTTATTTTTAAATAAGTATTTTTAAATGAAACTCACGGTTTCTAGTTAATTTCACAATATAATACAAGTTATTGAAAATTCTAAAAAATTGACAATTGTTTCGATAGACCAATATCATCTGACGATGATATTGATTTATCGAAACAAATATTATCGTCAGTGACCGTGAGTTTCATTAGAAACACTAATATGAGCAGATTCCACGAAGTAAGGGTCGAGACAGTTAATTTCATATTTTTCCCTAGTTAGGGTATGGTTTGTTTCGTTCTTATCAAAACTTGTCAACGATGTATCACATATTGGTAGTGTTATTATCCATGGAGGAGGGGAGGAAATGAATTGAGGAATCGTTGGAGGAATAGATATATTTGGAAGGTTGAGGGATCTGTTAATTCTTTCATAAAGTGGTGGATCTATTCTTTTTCTCTTTTTATAGTCAGCCGAATAACGATAGGAGAAGGTGGTCATGAACTTGGTTATCGGGATTTCCAGATATACTGATCGCATAAGAGAGACTAAGGTAAATCAGTCGAAGGTTTAGGGGGGTTTCGGATGCTTCATTGAGAAGGCTCTCGGAGGTACTTGAACGAAATTCATCCAGGCAAATTCTGATCGCGGTATTCTGGACTGGATTTAAAAGATCCAGTACTGTTTTTTTTCGCTGACGAGTAGGCTACGCATCCGTAATCGAGACGTGATCTAATTAGTGAACGATATATACGTATTAAAGACGTTGAATCAGCGCCCCAATTCCTATTAGATAGTATCTTGAGCAGATTATAACGTTTATGAGTTTTGCAAATCAGGTCGTTAATGTGAGTTTTTCAAGTCAGCTTGTGATCCCAAATCATACCGAGATATTTTATATGATCACAAAGATTCAAATTATTGTTGTATAACTTGAGTATAGGGTTGAAGAAAAATGGATTTTTGGTAAAAATGATGTGTTTGCTTTTCTATGCGGAGAATTGGAATCCTGTAGACTCAGACCAGGTTTCAAGATGTCGAATATGTTGCTGCATGACAGACGTCATGTAGTTTATGTTTCTACCCTTAATATATAAAACTAAATCATCTGCGTATAATTTCCCCTTCAATGGCTTTTTAAAATTATTCAAAATATCGTTTATTGCGATTAAAAAAATTGTTGCGCTTATTATCGAGCCTTGAAGGGTGCAATTTTTTAGTTCTTTGTTATTTGAGAAATGCCCGTTCCATTTTACACGAAAGGATCGTTTATGTAAATAGTTTTTAATGGATGCAAGCATATTTCCATTTATTGCCGAATCGTCCGTTGTGTCAATTTAATTTATATTATCAATTGTTGAGCGTCCTTTTCTAAAACCGTTTTGTTCTCTGATTAGTAAGGAGTTGGATTCCAGGAACCAAACGAATCGGTTATTAATCATTTTTTCTAATAATTTGCAGACACAAGAGGTAAGGGAGATAGGCCTATAGGAATTAGCAGTATTTTTGGGGCAGTCTGGTTTTAAGATCGGTACTATTGCCGCTTCCTTCCAAGTATCAGGGAATTGTTGTTGAAGCTAGTAATAATTGAAAATATCTAATAAGAATATTGAAGCTTGGTTGGAAAGTTTCCTCATGAATGCTGTTGGAATATTATCTGGACCGGGGCTACTACCTTTGACCTTTTCCAGGGCATCTTAGAACTCACTCATCGAAATGGAAGTGTTAAGGGGAGAATATCGTTGGAATCGGTATGAATGGGATTGAGTTTTTCAGTGAGATGTTTATAATCATGAAATTTACTGTCATAATTGGTATTACTGGAAAATTGTTCAAAAGTGTTTGCTAATGTATCAGAAATTTCCTAAGTAATCGTTAGATCTTGTGCTCGTTCTGTGAGTATGTTAATATTAAAATTGGAGTAGGTACCAGATATTCGTTTGATTCTATTCCAAATTTCTGTAGGGGGTGCAGAAATGTTTATGCGAGATACAAAGTTTATCCAAGACTCTTTCTTAGATTTTTTTATTATGTACCGCGCTCTAGCTCTGAGTTTTTTGAATTGTGGTTGATTTTGTATGGTATAATGTTTTTTATACCAATTAAATGCTTGTTTACTCAATTTTATCGCTTCTTTACATGCATTATTCCACCATGGTACGGTAGAACCATTGTGTGAGAGAGAGATGATTTACCTATCGCTATATCCGCGGATTTTGTGGTAATGGACATAAATTTATTCCATAATTCACTATTGTCGATTTCGTTAAAGTTAGTTTGATTTAATAGGTTATATACAATGACCAGTTTGTAGATTTTAACTTCCATTTACTAGTGATGTTATGTCTGGTTATATCGGTTATTTGTTAAAATTATTGGAAAATGGTCGCTTCCGTGAAGATCTGAAAGTACGTTCCAAGTATAGTTGAGTGCTGTGTTGGAATCAGGAAAGCTTAAATCAATGTGTGACAAATTACCATTATAACTGTTGAAGCGTGTGGGACGGCCATCGTTTAGGAGTGATAAGTTATTTTGTTCAATTGCGTCGTATATTATTTTACCACGTGGGTCATTATGGGGGGAACCTCAATATACATTATAACCATTGAAATCTCCGACAATTAGTCTAGGAAGAGGAATCTGATCAGTGAGATTGGTTATGATCTCAATGTTAATATCCTTACTAGAAGAAAGATATATGTTACTTATATTTAATTTGGTTATGCTTTGTATGCAAACTGCAATTGATTCTAAATTAGTTACTAATGGAATTAAACATGATTCTATCTCTTTTTTAACATAAATTGATACGCTGCCGCTGGCTCGTCCCCTGTTTTGTCATGTCAAAAAAATAACAAATTTGTTAAAGAACTTTCAGATAATCAATCAATTAGTGCCACGGAAGCTAAGCAATTACAAACACATAATACCATACCACCAAAGAAATACGCTTTATATAAATTACATAAACCTGACATACCATTACGGCCAATAGTTTCTTATGTTCAATACCCCTTTTACAAACTGTCTAAATACTTATCAAACTGTCTCTCACAAATTATCAACAAGAATGAATTCTATATAAATGGTTCGTTTACACTTAAACATGTTTTGAACACTGTTGAAATACCAAACAATTATAGCATCATTTCTCTAGACGTAGTCTCAATGTATATCAATATTCCTAACGAACTAATAACTCATATATTGAAACATAAATGGAAGTTACTAAAAGATCACACAACTATCACATATGAAGAATTCATAGAAGGTATAATGCTAATTCAAAACAATAATTTTTTCAATATAACAAAGATTTTTTTGAACAACTCAATGGGTGCACTATGGGTTCACCTATTCATCAACCCTCCCACAAATTGTAATGAAATACCTTGAAGAAAATGTGCTTAACCAAATACATTTCAATATATTATTTTTAAAACAATAAAAGATACGTTGATGATTGCTTAGCTGCCGTTTCATCCAATCAAATTGACTGCTTTCAATAATTTTCATCCAAAGCTTCAATTCACAATATAAACAGAACAAAACAATACCATACATTTCCTGGAAATGACACTTATTAAAACTAGAGAAAATAAAATTACAACAAAACATTTTATTAAAGAAACATCATCAGGTCGCTACCTGAATTACCACTCTCACCATCCTACTTCTCAAAAAAATAGCGTAATCATAGGATTAGTAGATAGAGCCATCACACTTACATCACCTGAATATCGACCAGAAATTGTATATCAAACAAAAACAATATTACAAAGCAATCACTATCCATCCAAACATATTGACAGAATTAATAAACAACGCACAAATAAATATTACAATAGTCAAATCCAATCAACACAAACCAATACACTAGCCCCTCTTACATACATCGCAATGCCATACACATATCAACTATCAGAAAAAATAAACTATATATTGTCTAAACATAACATAAAAGTTTTTCATAGGGCACAAAATACTCTATCTCCATTGTTCTCCAAATTAAAAAGTCAAATAATTGCTTCAAAAAAATCTAACGTCATATATTCTATTCCATGTTTAGACTGTCCAAAAAATATATAGGTATGATAACCCAACATCTTGAAAATAGACTTAATTGCCATAAATATACAAAAAACGTATCCACTGCGCTTCATAAACATGGGAAAAATGAAAAACATAAATTTGACTTTAATAATACTGAAATAATAAACCAAGATTCCAATTACAAAAAACTAACAGTGAAAGAAATGATACATATAAAAAAACGATGAACAATATATTAAAAATCTAAGCCAGATATATTATAATTTATTATAATAATAACATCACCTTGTTGAATGTCCCTTGTATATTGTAAAGCGTTGTTTCTAAGGCAGGTACTTTAGATTTTATTATTTTTGGAATTATTTTATTAGTTACCAGTTTTTGTCGTCTCTGTGTGTACATTTAATTTTAATCGATCAATCGTTTTCAATTTATTGTTTAACAAGATCAATGTATACATTTTTGAAAATGCTCCAAACAGGAGCGAAGCGTTAGATTAAAATATCAATTGATACAGAATTTACGATTAACCTGTTGCCCAAAAAATTTGAAAAAATTATATACAAGGTTAAAGAAATACAAATAATTTATATTATATATATATATATATATATATATATATATATATATATATATATATATATATATATATATATAAACGCTGAGGCTGCATCTTCTATTGTTGTTGATCTCGAATTTTCTAGGCCTGTAACTTCGAAATACTTTTTATATACTAAAGACTTCTTTTTATTCATATTATATCATCACAAGTCTCAACAAAAGAGCTAAATACCAGATATTCAAGAGCATGTTCTTCAAAAATATTTGGTTGATAGTATTTTAACGATTCATTTAAATAAAAAATATTCAAAATAATATTACTACAACTTGAATTTTGAATCATTTCATGGGGTTTTGACTATAAATACGTTAATCCTCTTGCGCGTCTCATCTGCGTATATAATATATTATTGATACTACTTTAAATTTCTGTTTTTCAGCTTGCCATCAGTTTGAGACTCAAAAACATGCATATAGTGAATCCATCTGGAATTATTGATAAAGTATTAACGTTTTTAAAACTATTCCTACCAAGCAAATTTCACGACAAAGTAAGTAACTGTGTTCAGAATCCTTCTACTCCAGAAAAAATGAGCTATGTACTAGGTAGTACATTTAAAGATAAATGATAGTAATTGTAACATTTGGGATGAATGAACGAATAATATATTCCGTTTTACAGCTTGTGGTTCACTCAAATTTTGAATCACTCTATAAATTTATACCTAAAAATTATTTACCTTTGGATTATGGAGGAAATCAACTGTCCATTGAAGAAATTCAAGGTGAGCAATATTTTTTTACCATCTGGTAGAGCTGAAGTATCAGTAATTGCCAGGCATCTCTGGCAAAAAATAAAGGCAGGTGGCTCCACCGAGCAGCGCAACGAAACTGAGCGAATATAATATTTCAGTAAGTTAGTTGCCATACTTTTAAACATACCCTTTCAGCTAAACTAAGCGAAAATGGAAACCTTAGCTTTGTTTCATTCGATTTGGTTCGTGTCAGATTCGGACGAAGTTTTCGCTCTGACAGAACTCATTTTAAGTATATTCATACGTCGTTTCTCATAAAAAGTTAGCTGGCAGCTGAGCCACAGTTAACCCACAGATAGATGAGACACTGATTGTGGCGCCATCTAAAGAGCCTATCGACTAAACAATTGAGAGATGTTCAAAAGATTTCTGTAATTTTAGATTTTAGCGGTATATTCAAATCTGCTGTGTTTTAATTATTTTATTTCAAAATACCAGTTTATAGTCCATCATTGGACATTTCATTCAATTTAACTCCATTAACTCAATAATGGTTAGATGCTGAGATAAATTAAATGAAATATCAAATGATGGACCCGAAATGCTTAAAATGGAAAAAATGAAACAATAATAATATAAATAGTTTATTTCTTTTGGTAAAAAAATATACAACAAATAATTTCTTGCACAAAGTACTTTTCTTAACAAACAGAATATGTAATGTAAAAACAATGCAATAACTAAAAATAATTTGAGTAACATATATTCTGGATTGGAGTATCATTAGATTTTTGAATGATGTTGAATCGAGATAAAAGTAGAAAATTATTTTTGATGAGGTTATAATAATTTATTTATTTATTATTATACTCCTATAAACACACAGAACTGTACAAACTATTGGAGTATAACTGCTAACTTTTTGATAAAAAAAAGTGTTAGCAATGAGTAGTTAACTACTATATTTGGCAGCTTTCTGTGAAAGAAAACATCTTAATATAATTACTGTGACTGTTAGAACAAATATAAATAAAAAATATTTTTAAAGGAAACGTAGTTAACTACTTCCCAGCTCTGTAAATACAAGGTACCAAGTAATAAAATATAAGAGCTGCTAAACAGCACTTATGACTGTACAAAATATAAAATAATATATCTAACATTTCATTTCCACTTAAAACACATCTTTATTTCTTTACTGGGAGTATTAAATAGGTCTTCGTGGCTCTTAAAAATCCCACCGTCTTGTAGAAATCCTTTCTCGTTTCTGGATAAGCTTCTACAATTAACAACAGTTATATAAGTAAAAGCACAAAATAACAACAGTAAACACATAAATATGCTTGAAAAATGTATATCAACAAAACAAAACAAAAGGTGCTTACTATTGAAATAATAATCAAAAAATGTTTGAATGTTTAATTTTGTAGTTTATGATATTTTTTTTTGTTAAAGATTTTTTTTGATTTCTGAATAATTTTTTGACTTAAAGGTTTTTTATATTTTCTTTTATTGGATATTTTGGATTTTTGGTTACCGCTAGTCCAAATACTTAGGCATTATGCCTCAACAAAATTTAATACTAACTTCTCCATAAACTGCCATACCATGGGATATATATGAAAATAGTTTCTTGAGTTATCTCAAAATATAAGTACTTAGTGGAAAAATAGTTCTTTAGGCTCGTTTGCTAATTGTAAAGCATTAATTTTCACTTTGTAAATGCCTTTGATTGAATGTATTGGAATTAACTGTGGCATTAAATAAAATTATCCATTTTTACCACTTACTGATCAATTAAAATAGATGGAAAAAATATAATAAACAATATTGTCAATTTTATATATATACGATTATGAACATTTACATATTTAGTATTTCATTACTTAAAACTATCTACCTATGTTTGAAAAATGAAAGGACTTTGAGCTGATTAATGGGTTTTTAGCTTCGCAACACGTGGCGAGGACTCAATACCTTCCATCCCATAGTTGGTGGAGGAAATAGCTTCCTACGTGTGGTGAAGAAATTGACAATTGTTTCGATATTAAATATCAACGTCAAAATGACACAAGTTACATTTCATTTGATGCCTACCTGATGTTTAATAATTATTTTTCGCTAAACCAAGAAGTGACCTAACTTGTGATTGACTACAAGAAGTATGATATTATATTAATATATATTAAGTCAATCACAAGGTAGGTGGTCACTTCTTGGTCTAGCCAAAATTAATTATTACACATCAGGTTGGCATCAATGAAATGTAACTTGTAGAATTCTGACGATAATATTTAATATCAAAACAATTGTATAATATCAAAACAATTGTAAATATCTTAGAATTTTTAACATTTTTTCAATATACTGTGGAATTATCTAGGAACAGTAAGTTTTATTTGAAACTGCTATATTGAATACCATAAAACTTACCTTCAATTTCTGTTAATTTTCTCTCATATTTTCTGGTGGGCATTTCAACTTTTCCAACAGGAGAATAATATGTATAGCTGGAAGGCATATCTAGAAAAAAATGTAGGTATGTTATAGAATTCTTTTTTTTTCAATTGCAGATAATAAATACCTTCAATTCTTTTAGGGATCGTCTCCTGTATAGGCTCTTCCACTTTGACGGGAAACAAAAAATTGTCTGGTAAATCCCTCTTCATTGGATAATCTAAGATATGTACATATCTAATAAATTTATATAAAAAAATTACTCACCAGGCAAAAACAGGGACGGCAAAGCAAACTTTCTTAATAACCTGCCTTCGTATTTTTCAAATTTTGAGAAACACTGTGTAATCCTCCGTAGAGGGGTGGTTACGGATTGCCGGGTAGGGTTGTACAGTCAAAGACAGGATTCCAGAATAAAATAAGTTCATTCTTATAAAAATATTTACAGACGCTATTTACATATGTACAATAAGATCAATACCTGGCCTAAAATTAAATATTTATTCTATAGGTCCGTATAAGGCTGTGTATCTAATTATTTCTCGTCGAACGGGGAGATACACCTACGAAATAGTGTTTTGGACGATGCAAACGCTGAGACTTCGATACACGGGTGTAAGCGGTGATACGGGTTCTGGATACTCGTCAGAGTCAATACCTCGAGCAAGACGAAGTACCTCTAAGTCAGTAACTTAGAGACGGGAAGTACAGGAGTGTGTGAGAGTCAATACCTCTTCCACGGGTGGCCGTCGTTTGGTAGGTCAAAACCCTACCAAATGGAAGGAAGGATGCTCGTCAAGTCAATACCTTGTCGACGGAAGGGTAGAGTCTAACGAGTCAATTCCTCGCCAGACTGGAGGAGGAGTCCTTTCGAGTCAATGCCTCGACCGGACTGTCTCATTGAAATTGTTGGTCGGTTTATTTATCCATCAGTTGTCGATAAAAACTGGATTGGTTCGAACCATAGGCGTATCATCAGCGGTGTTCACCAGAACATCGTTACAACTGTTTTTGAAAATGAAGGGGACATATCCTCGTCGTCAAATTGGATTATTTATTCTCACTGCGTTCCAGCTTCCAGCCATATCAATTTTATAGATAGATAGATAACCCGAAACGATCACAAACAGGATAAACGAAAATGACTGGACGAGCAACACAAAATACGGGTCAGTTTTGTGTGACGGCAATATGACATCGCGTATACGCAGTTATGAAAATCAATAAAATTTTATTACTAACGACGTTACAGTTTTCATCAATGTCTTGGAATTTTTTGAAATCTACTGATTTTAGTAACTCGACAGGCTCTATAGATGTCACGGTCTGCAGTGTCCCTAGCCTGAACTGAACAAAGATCGTTCCCAGTGGCCGCTCAAACTTAGTTTAGATTAGTAACCGTTAGTTTCGTATACCACAGTTTAGTTCCGCTACGCTTGCAGTGGCCGCGTGATTTAATACTTCAAAAAGTCGTAAAATTTGCGGTTTTCAAAAAAAAATTATTATATTTGCTTTACAGATAAATGGTGCGAAGAATTCGAGAAAAATGAAGCACTTTTCCAACAATTGCTGCACGTAAAATGTCAATTTACGAACACGACAGACGTATCAACAAATAACGTTTTTGGCATCAATGGAACGTTTAGAAAATTAACTGTAGACTAATTTTTGACCCAATATCTTATAAAAATGGTTCACGAATAAACCATTTTCCCAAATTTTGTTTTAATACAATTCACAATCTTATTAATAACGTGCCTACTCCAAATATGAACAGAAAGTGTTTTCGCGGTACCCCTGTGTTGGAGATAACATTTGTATATGGCCCTAATCAACTGTTTAACAACAGTTAAATTGTCCCGTAAAGCCATGCCATGAGTTTTAATTACATACTCAGTACAGTTTCTGGAAAGTCTGAAAAGCTATTTAAATGAATAAGGTTTGGAATACGTAGCGAGAACTGGGAATTTTCTACCAAGGTGTGATGTATGCTATATCAGTTGGGGTGAATTTTGATGCTGGAGTAACGACTGTTTAACTCGGCTTACAATTGTTTATTATGTGAGGTTATGATCTTGTTTTATGCATATTAAATGCTGTGACTGATAGTGAATAATTACTGTGTTGGTCTTTGGAAGTTTTCTATAGTGAAAAGTCAGATTAAAAGTCATTGTTACCTTCAGATGACTGAAGAATTGTTTTTTGAAATTAATGACAGATATTTTGATTGATAAATTAACTCCAATGTCAATATGTCATATACTGGAAATGGTATTGTCACTTTGACATCGATAAAAAAGGTGCATCCTTTTTTATCGAATAAAAACTTCTCTCTCTCAATATATACTCGTAGTAACCGGACGTCACTTTTACACAATGAGTCGCAAGTTGGGTTACTTATTATTTCACAGCAATTAAGTGTTGGCAAAACTGCAAAAACTGTCAATTAGTCTGTCAGATTTTTGAATTTTAAACATATAGTGTTTTTATTCTGAATCGGTGTGGTAATTATTTACCTTTGTTGATATAAAAACCCAAAAGATGAATCGTTTTGATGAAGTTTCGACTGAGCAAATTACGACAAATATCGAGAAATCTATATCGCAATCTACAAAAAACACAAAAGCTTCAATATGGAGACAATTTATGGAGTTTTGTCAAGTTCGAAAGTATGAATTGTCCGAAATAATTCCATTACACGAAGTAGCAAATATATTAAAGGATTGGGCCTATAATATGAAAAAGAAAAATGGACATGATTATAAAGTATATGCGGTTAAATCAATTTGTAATTCGATGGTACGATGGTACAAGAAAAATAGTTCTGTGAGTACAATATTGAATTTAATACTCTTGTCGACATAACTTTTATAGAAGCTCGTGATGCGAGAAATAGTAAACGGAAAGTATTACAAGCTAGGTAAAATTTGAGAAATCCTACCTGACACCGATGTCGAAAATTCTTTTTTAATTATTCAAGGCACTTACTAATAAATACATAGCACCACAAATTTTGCTGCGGAAACACAAGCACAGTAGAAGGATTTTCATTTTCGAATTTGCCCCTTTTCGAATGGATATTTTTCATATTTTCTTGTTGTATATATACATATATATTCTCGAAGTATAATATTTAATTTGTTCTTAATAGATACGTGATAATTGTAGACTCAATCATTACGATAAACACTAGTTTTTTTAAAAATGATTTTGTTATGCTTTGACAACAATTTCAACTGACATTTGCTAATCACTGACATTAGCGACGTTGCCAAATTTATGAAGTTATGAAATTATGAAAAATGTAAGTCTGGATTTCGTTTGTATGCAGTTACATCGATATCTTTTTATCTATGGTTATTTCGGAATTCCATGAAGTTAGTTTGCAAAAAAAACGCGCCGAGTCGACGCTTCGCAATTAGCGCGCGCGAATTGCGAAACATCGACCTGGCGCGCTCGCTTCGCTCGCGATTTCAATCCACATTATTCTGTAATACGGGCTTAAATAAGTATACCACATACGTTATTAGGAATATATGCACAATTTGGAGAGAAAAAATTTTTTAAGAACAGCTATCAATAGTTTGCAAAAAAAAGCGCCAGCCTGACGTTTCGCAATTCTCGTGCGCACGAATTACGAAACGTTCACCCGGCACATTATTCAGTAATACGAGCTTAAATAGGTATACCACATACGTGTATAGGTTATTCATTGATATGTGTTAAGTGTCGGGGAGCGATCTTTAAAACGTATGTTTACTGTTTGTCATAAAGGTTAGATCATTTACTCATTTACACCCAGATTAGTTAATAGGTTTGAGCTGAATAATTTTGTCAGCTGAGACCTTTAAAATAAGAAGCAGTAGTTGATATCTTCTTCTTTTTTTAATTTTTCTATTGACAACTTTGGCAACGTTGTTAAAAAAATTGACGTGAATATTAGAATTTTCACACTTGTTATATTGAATTTTTACTGTTAATATGTGTTTCCGCGGAGAAATTTTTGGTTTTCCAGGTTAGTTAATTAATGTTATATACTGTAAATTTTTTATTGAAATTCGTGCTACATACAGATTCTCAAATTTTTCCATTGTGGAATGCAGAAGAACCAGAAGAACTACAAAAAAGATTTTTTCGTATAGCTTCTTATGAATTAGCTTGGAGGGGAGGAGAAGCTGTAAACTTTAAAATATACTATTTTAAAGAAGGAAAAACTACGATGGAATTCCAACAAATAGATTTGAATATAATTCAATATTTTCGAAGACGGCACAAGGTGGATCGAAAAAATTGACCGACAGCAAATGGTTAGTAGAAAATGAAATGGATGAAAGTATTCGTCCCTTAGATTATTAAAATTACTCTTACAAAAAAGAAATGAACACATAACATCCGATCGACTTTTTTTAACTCCAAACCCCTTTTGGAAAAACACAAATACTAAAGGTTGGTATAAAAATGTTCCACTAGGTATCAATATGATTTCTACTTGGACCAAAAATTCTGCCAATAAATTTGGACTCGACATCACAAATAATAAAATTACCAATCATTCAAATCGCGCTAGTACGCTAGTACAGTGTCTCAATTAGCAAAAGCAGGAGTAAGTGACCAACAGCTTATAAAGATAACGGGACACTCATCATCTTTAATTAAACCCTATCTCCAAATTGACCATGAACATCATGAGAATCTTATTAGTTCTTTACGAACCTCGAGTCCGAGAAATCAAAATGAATATTCCACATGTGTGAATACTTCCACAGAACATATATTCTGTAGTTTATTGTATTAATAAAGATATTTATTGTTGTTGTTCATCCATATATTCTGTCGTTAATTTATCTTGCCAAAAAACACTCGAGCTTTTCTTTTATCAGATAAATTTCTCGTTAACTCAAAGTTTTGCCAATCACTAAATTTGCTCGAAAAACTGACATCGGATAAAATCGCTCCACCTTCGGTGTCGCGATTTTATCATGTCAGTTTTTCTCGTAAAATTAGTGATTGGCAAAACTGTTTCGTTGCAAAGAGAAATTCATCCGATAAAAAAAAGCTCTTGTGTTTTTACTGTTGAAAAAATGTCTGTACCACATTATTGGGACTTGTTGCATCATTTTCGAGATGAATTTTAATTTTATGGAGATAAAAGCAGATAATTATTACCCAAATATCAACGGACGTCCATAGGACGTCCAGAATTTGTCCATATGATGTACCATTTGTCCAGGGACATTATATGGGCATCCACTGGATGTCCATTGTAATTACTCCTTTGGATTTACCTTTCGGGATATTCTTAAACTGTCCGTTAATGGACATTCAGTAATAAAAGTGTCAGTTTTCCTTCGTGTTTATTTGTGTTGATTGACGATATGCCTACTACGATTGAAAATTAAAATCAAATAGTAAAATTATTAACTCATCTAGATGAAAGTGAATTTGCAACGTTTGGTCATCGAGAATGTCACATCACATTATTAAAAGTAATCTGTAAGCATATGTGTCATGATTTGGATAACTGAACGTGCATTGTTGGTAAATTTTAACTTATTTATTTGACCCAAAGATTTCGAATTTTGACTGGGGCGATGCAAAAAATCGGTTTTTTTGTGACTATACAAAATTTTCATACTGTTCCTATCATTTAAATAATCATCAATCAAGTGAACATGATCAAATTTATAAATAACCAAATACTTTTAACATTTCAATCGCCCAATAACACCTGTGAAAGAGCGGAAAAGTGGAAGACTAGGATAAAATCGACGATAAAATCGATAAAAGTGAATCGAGTTCGTATAAGCGTCGATCCTCAATCTGTTCGTCCAATAGAATCATTTGATTTGAATGTAATATTTGCATTTTGAACTTGTAACCAACCTCATTATGATTTTATTATTTACGGTTTATAATATATAGGTTCATGTACTGTGACTAACTGTGAGTAGAGTAAGAGTATATAATCGATATCTATGCCATACCAAAATCGATTGTAGTTTTTGTCATGTGTCATATGTCGGATAATTTAATTCAATCTAACCTATGTGTTCAGTTTTCAGTTGTTCACGCTTTATCATAATTATTAATTTAATAGATCTGCTGCTTTCGTTGATTAAAAAGTAAGTTGCACGTGGAAGATTCTGGCTGTGAATTATCAGATAAGTACCTGTTTTATTTATATATTTTAATATGCCTAAAATAAATAAGAAACATTTCATGAAGACTCGAAGATTGTTATTTAGTCAACATGATCTCTCTACGTCTGAACAATCGAACTCTATCATATTATATCCTACTGAGGAAGAGGATTCTATATCTTCCAATGAAAATCAACAGGATTACTCACAACCCAGTTCCGTGGTTAACTTTGATAATTAAATAGAAAACAGTTATTTTCCCTCTGGATCTAGTAGTGAAGCCGTATTCATTACCAGAAATATACCACTTGTATCAGACAGTAATCTTTCTCCAATATAATTCTATATGGTGAAGAGAGTGCTTCTCTTAACATACATAATTTATTACACATAAGTGATGATTCCAAAAAGTTTGGTCCTCTTGACAAATATGCAGCTTATCCATTTGAAAATTACCTGTCAACTATATTGAGTATAATTCGAAAACATGATTAACCACTTGAACAAATTGTACGACGAAAAGAAGAAATGAAACATGTAGTTGATATAGATGAAGGTTAATATAGAGTTTGTAATTATCCAGAATTTAAAATGGAGCATAATACCCCTTACCAATTTCAAAAAGCTATATTTTCAGAGTTCACATTAACAACCAAGTGTTCAGATAACTGTTGCTCTTTAAAAAATGGCAGTATAATAATTATAGAGAACTTTAATACAGTAAATAATCCGAAATGAGTTGTTGGTAGAAAGTTTCGACAATATGATGATTATTACACTAAACCATGCTCTTCATCTGATCTAAATATATATGCAGTAAATTTGAATGATCTTGATAGTGTAGAGACATGGAATATTAACGAAGTTGATGTTAAATATATTTTAATGAATTTGAAAAGCCAACCATCAGTTGTAATGCCTCTAGTACATATTTAACCTTTTTATGAACTTAAGAAGACACAGGTACAAGTGGCAAAAACTTAGTTTGAATAATATTAATATGAAAAAGCAAATATAAATTTTAGAACCATTTACATAGGTACTTAATTAAATTAATGACTACTTATTTGAAATAAATATAATAAATAATTAATTAACAAAAAATAGATATAAATATACAAAAATATTAACTGAAAATAAAAATGGACTACAGATCAGCTACATTTTGTAATAAAATACTAAACAATAATATACAACAAATGAGAAATTAAGGGATAAGCATTCCTTAGGACTTTTACAAATCAGAGATTATAAACTTTCAAGTGTGCTTCCAATTTATTCTTAAATTGTTCTACTGTTGTCAAGTTCTTTATTTCTCCTGGTAGCTTTTATTATAAGTATCGAACGCTTTGTTTTTATATTAAAAGATGTACATATCAATTAAAATAGTTTTATATATTATTAAACAAAAAAGTATGGAATGTAATATTGAAAGACATGTAATAATAAGATAGTTTTTTTTATAGATGGAGGAAAAATGGGTACTAGTTCGATAGAAAAATCTTGGACTGTAGTACACTTTCTAGAGGATGAAAGTGTCGAGGCAGTGCCAACAGAGTTGATAGTTGGCCTCCTTGGAACCAAATAAAAACTATGGATGCAGTAAAAAAGGAAGAGCCATTTAGTACTTGCTGGCCTATACATAATATCAGGCAATTGAGAAACTCGACATTTGGTAAGCCTATGTATATAGTTTTAAAGTATTTTTAAAATGCAGAATGGGTACTGGAGAATTTGTTTTGTTTCTGTTTTTTCTATAATGATTCACCAAATTATTTTGGTTTGCACATTTATTTAAAGATGATTACTTGAGTGCCCGTTCAAAGCTGCAAAAAGCTTGCCAGATAAGTGACCTAAATTCGGAGACTGAAGGGGGCAGCAAGAGAAGACGAATAAAAAAAAGAAAAGTGTTTGACACATCAGATTCTGAAGAATCTGACAATTATTCAGAATTACCGTGTCCTCCAACTGTTATTTTGGAGCAATCCTCTGTAATGGAAATAACAAAAATTGCCAATAATGGAAAAACATCAAATCTGATAGAATTGGCCTTCATCTACATGCTCAATTCCCGTAAATACACGTAAGTTTCAATATAAATAAGTTTACTTCTAGTATATATGGCTATTAGTATTCTAATTCTTGATGTTTTGAAAAAAAAATACATCTTTTTATAGAGACAGCCACTACATCAAAGCACTGCTGCTGCGAAGAAGTTGAAAAGAGTTTAAATAAGTGTTAAGATATTATTGACTGGTATTCAATTCTGTTAAGGTTGCATCTTTAATAATAGGCGTGCGTTATTTGAAAGTTACAGTTTTTAATTCATTGCCTTTTGGCTGTCATGAGGTCTTCTACTAAAGTTATATCAATAATATGTATGTAACTGCATATTAAAAGCAGAGGCGAATTTATTATTTATAATTATTGTATATATTTTGAGAATTAACATTTTATCTCTATTACAGATTCATTTCACACAGATATCAATAACAAAATGTTGTCTTTGAAGGCTAGTATACTTCAAATCAAGGACGATCTCCAAAATATTGTGAAACCTTTGGCTTCTGGCCCAGAAGAAAAATTTTTGTTGGAATTTGGCTTTTCAATTACGGAGAAAAATGATTTACAGGCAGTACATGATTATTTGCAAGATGCTGTAAGTTTTAAAAATTACAAATTTTCAATATTTAAGTGTGGAATGAGGTTATAACTATTTTAAAACTGCTTGCTTTGAACATATAATGTGGAATTATTGTAGTTTACAGTTTGATGCTTGTCACATTAGAATAGATAAATATTATATTTATGCAGATTCATTTAAGTTTAGAGTTCTTGCAGTATTGCACATTTCAAATTTGTTGGGATAATTCTATTCATAACTGGCATATTGTACTTTAAGGTCCAGCAAATGTCAAAATTGGGGGGGGGCAACCCATACGAGGCAATAAAAAGAATGTTTTTGGCCACATTTTCTGATTACTTGGCTCAGAATTACACGTATCATGGCACAAAGGAGAAAACTCCATTTAAAGAAAATAAATTGTGTTCTGTAATTTTAGGTAAGGAAACGTTAGAAATAATGTTTTAAAGAACATTGTGGTTTGATTCTTATTTTTGTTTTTTAGTCGCTGCAGAGGCTTACAGCGCCGACAGAAAAACTGCTGAAGCCTGCATAAGAAAATGGCTAAGAAGGGCGAAGGAGCGATTAGCTTATAAAAATACTAAGTAAATGTATCTTGAGATACTCTCAAATAAAAATGAAATTTCAAATATTTGAATTGTTTCATTTTCATCTTAAAAAGTACCTAAATGTTTAGCTGTGAATGTGGGATGCCAATATACAGCGAGGTCCTAAAAGCGAGGTTTGTAGCTAACTCTCTGTCTACATAAATTCATTGCTCCCACATGTGTTGACTCACCTAGATGCTTGTAAAAATGTTCTGACGAACCTTTTGTTACCACGTATAAATGTATATAAATATTCATTATTTTTTCAGTGGAATTCCCTATACAGGTCCATTCTTGTTTTTACTTTACTGCATTTTATGTAATAACTGATTATAACACCCTGTATATTTTATATTGATTTTCTACTTGATGAGCGAATCTCAACATACTTAATATATCTTCTGTATGCATGTTCCCTGTGGTATTTCATGCTAACAAAATTAATAATTAGGATCTAATGTCAATATTTAAGAAGTAACCATGCAAGGTGTGAAAAAAGTGACCCACTTTGCTACTTTAAGTGATGTTTGCACTAAAACATCAAAATATTTGGCAAAACGTCTTACATGTATTCATCCTAGCCTTTTAAAGGGTTATACCTACAACTTATAAAATATGCATGATTCAAATTTATTCATTTTTAGACCACATGTCATATCTGTTATAGATGTTTTCACAACTGCATTGAATAGACCTTAAAATGTTAGGATATGGACATATGAGCCGTTTTGATGAATATTCTCCAGGAGGAACTTTCATTTAAGGAGGGGGTAATGTTACGAACTCGCACACCGAAGCAGATACTAAGTACGGTCCTGTAACGTTACGTTAACGGAGTTAAAAAAATGGCGAGCGCGCCGAATTCTGAGAAGGTCTATTGGGATTTATTGTGACCGTTTTTATAGCGCAAAAATTACTCAATAGTAACAAAATGGGTAATTTACATTGGATCCCAAGTATCATATGTTTGTTGAAAGCAGCTCATACAATCTAAATATTGAAAAATATACGGGGTGGTATACATGCATGTGCAGTAAATTAAAATAGAACTCGACCTGTTTCGGGAATTCACGTTAAGAGTGCCTGTGAAGCTACACATGCATTTATTACTTTGGAACCTCCCTGTATATTTGTCAACTCTAGTAAATGATTTTTGTTCAACCAAGGCCTCCTTCCATTAAACCTGCACAAGCGTTTGTAGGGGAAGGGGGGGGGGGGGATGAGCATGGCGGAATATATCCATAGGAATTCCAAACGATGTCCATTAGCATTCTGTAAGAAGTCCAAACAATATCCATGAGCATTACGTAAAGTTTCCAGTCTTGGATATTTCCTGGAATCCGATTGGATATCCTGGATGGTAACATTTGGACATCCGTTGGATGTCCATTATAAGTCCGATATCCTGTGCTGGACATCCAATGGATAGTCGGTACTTTAAGTTGAGGACGTCCATTGGATGTCCATTGGACAGATGTATGCTATCTGGGAACTAAAATCTAGGGAACAAAAAGCATGCTTATTAATTTGTGAGAGTGTTAAAAACTGACAAAAATAAATTGGTAATATAATTTTTACAAGCAAAAAACTGTCCTTCATACTTTTGCAGCCTTAGAACTGACAACAGTAAGGTGTTTATTCATGCAGTGTGACCCAAAAAGTTTTATACAAATGAGGAAGTTTATCCTACATCCTTAATAAAACTTTCTGCATACCCTCAAAATCAATATTCAAGTATAAAATTTGCAAAATACTCCTTGTTATACAGCGAAAATGATTAAAATTGATAACAAACGACCAATCATAATGAAGACATTGGCCAATAGGTGCTGTAGATTCGATTACAGTACACTACTCACCATGTACAAACCATTAATCAGATCAAAAACTGAATATGGTTCCATTGCATATGCATTGGCTTCTTGAACAATTCTAATACTACTGGATACTGTGTACAACAATAGCCTTCGAATTGCACTTGGTGCTTTTAGAACAACTCCCGTTGAAGCTATATATTGCGAAACTCGCGAGCGATATCTATATTCATGATATGGATAACACGTAAATATTAGATTAGACATAAGAAGAGATTTGGAATGGGAGTCGAATTGGCTTAGTTTGGGTCATTTTTACGAAGATCAGTTATTGGAGAAATTTTTAAACTAACTATTTTTTATGATAGTGTAAATAATTCCTTTTTCATGTATTTCTTAAATATTAAACGCAATGCTATAGAAGACCTAATCTTCTTTTTGCTGATTTTTTTTATATTCTGTAATTTTGAATCGGTAACCCGAAAAAAAATACAATTATTTACAAAATGGTTTATTTTTCTTTTAAATTATAACATTTAAACAAATTTCAATATGTACTGTTGACACGTTAAAATGTCGCTGAAAAAGATTGCATATTTACTAACGCTGCAATAGGACAATAGTAGAAGCATGTTCACGCATATCAGCTGTAATGAAGTCCAATATTTTAAAATTCTTTTATTTGTTGATTGCACATGTCTGATACAAGAAATCCTTTATCTGCAAGAATTAGATCTCCAGTCACTAAATGACTAAGCCCTCCACTTTCTTTACTTATAGTCTTGTCTGATGCAGAACCTGGGAACATTTCACTCACATAGGTGATTGTAGCATTTGGAGATATACCAACCAATACTTTAAACGTATGTTTCTGCTAATAATGAGACAACACTACTTTCTTATTTTTGATAGAAGGTGGTCTTGCCACTTCAAACTCAGTGCAGTCCAGTACTACTCTGCAATTGCTGAACTATGCAAAACATGCAGGTAAAAAAATATTATTTTAATTGTAGAAGGTATCTTGCCCATAATATTCACAAACAAATCTCCATGTAAGGCATAGATGTATGTAAAAACAATATTTTGATTTATCGTATCACTAACCTTAAATCTGAAACCTACATCAAAATGCAACAAATTAAGTCTTAATTCCATAGGGAAACAGAAAAGTCTCAACCCTAAGTAATAATTCAAATCGAACCTTGGCAATAATCTGCACAAACACATGAAATGAGAAAATTATGGTAATACTGTATACTCAAACACAAGAGACTTTCTTGATGCAATTTTATTAATTGAAAATCTTACATGACCTTTTTCAATTCTCTCTTTCAAATCTGAATTCTGCTGTTGAAGAAAATACGTTTCTGCATTACTTAATGCCTCGCCCGGAGCAAGTGATAATTCAGGAAGAACATTTTCAGTTGCTTCAAATGAAACAGCAGCACTAGTTGATTCTTCTTGAATCTCCCTCACAATTCAACAAAAAAATTAAGTATAATACAGATATGCAATATTTTTATAGGTTATAATTTATTAAGCATGTATGTGTTAAGTTCTCGTGAATACCAAAATACTCTCACATATAAATGGAAGTATACCTTTTCCTCTTTTCAGGTGAAGGAAAACTTATTTGCTTGCCTACATTCCACTGAAAGATGGTGGACCCTAACTGTTTGTTGCCTCCAACAAAGTGGCAACTACATAACACATCGTGCTTTCCTGGATCTCTATTTTTCCTCCTAAAACATATAATACAAATAAACATATTTTATAAATTCTAAAAAGAGTGCCTACTTACCTAGCCATTTTTTCCATTGATTATGAAGTTTTTTATCACTTGTAAAGAGCAAGATTCACGCCTCGCGACAAGAGAGCAACCCGGAGCGAAACCATGAGGCATAATTACTTGATAGTCATTGCAATGTCACTTTAGAAATGAACGAACAGATAAATTTTTAAAAGATCACAAACGATCAGTTGACATTGTTTCCCTCAGTAACTGTCAGCGACCATGTTCTGACGTCACACTTTTTCGGTCTATAGGTAGTAAAAGTGATCGATAAATGCCACTAAAACTGACGTTTAATGTCCATCTGAGAAAAAATTATTGTATTCATAAAATGTGGAACTCGTTAAGATAGAAATAAATGTAACAACTAATATTATAAATAATTTATTGAACAAAATTTATTTTAATCAACATCTAGCTTTTTAAAGTTTCCATGATATCCAAGTATATCGTCATTAACGTTTTTGCTAGGCCTCATATCTTCATTAACTTTGAGGGTTTCTCTTAAATCGAAAAAACTTTTATATTCGTCGTATTTTTTTGTAAACTGAGCTGAAATATAAACAAATAAAGATAATATAACACATATCATAATGAGTACCGTAATTTGGAGTAACTTGAGAAGATGGTGTTACTTGAGACAATTTGCAGATACCATTATTTTTCGTAACAATGGCAACCCTGCTGACATGGGTGGTGTTGTTTTGTTGGAAAGAGGTGTGGAACGTGGTGTTATCAACCGTTAATAAATAAATTATTTTATATTATCTAAGGTGAGTTCATCAGTTTTCACTAAACTTCAACTTTGAAACTGTCAAATTTCATATATTACATAACTTATATTATAATTTTATGACTAATATCTGAAAACAACTAATTGTTGTAGAAAAGCTAACCTCTAATATTAATTGTGATATATCATAAATTTCATTGCGGCATTGCCAAGTTTATGGTTGCTCCAAAATATAAATTCACAACCTGACCTTAATTGCGTAACTTGAGACAACTTTCTCAAGTTACCCCACCACAAATTATGTACTATAAAATCTTGGTACCAACCTACCTACGTATCAGACTTTCATTGTTTCAGGTCAGTTGTGGTTCGAACTCAAAAAAGAGTTTTGGGATTTCGTAAATACCGAAATTTCTCGAATGAGCAACTAGTTAAAACAGTGGAAGCTGTCAGGTCTGAACTTTCCTTGAAAAAAGCGGAAGAACAGTTTGGTATACCACGATGCTCTATCAATAGAGCAATAGAAGGGAAAAATACAGGGATGGTCAGCAGACCATTTGTATTATAAAGTTGACCAGAATGCATTAGTAATGTGTCTATGTTCAGCAGGGGATTGGGGCTCCCCCGCACACTATACGACATTAGACTCATTGTTAAAGCCTACCTTGACCGTTCTGGAATAAATGAATCTAGATTCAAAAACAACATGCCAGGTCCAGATTTTGTCATGTCTTTCTTGAAGCGTCACCAGAACACATTAAGTAATAAAATGTGCCAGAACATAAAGAGAGCTCGAGGCAAAGTCGACCATAACGCCATAAATCTGTACTTTGATGAGTTAAACCAGTCAATGGAGGGAGTTTTTTCTCATTCTGTCATTAATTATGACGAAACAAATATTCCAGACGACCCTGGCCGTAAAAAGGTTGTTGTTAGAAGAGGGTGCCGACATCCTGAAAGGATTATTGACTCCTCAAAGTCGAGCACTTCTGTGATGTTTGCTGCTGCCGGGGAAGGGGCAATTCTCCCCCATATGTGACATATAAAGCTGAGAATCTTTATAACACCTGGACCGAACATGGCCCTAAGGGGACAGTTTATAATTGGAGTAAGAGTGGATGGTTTACTTTGGAGATATTCGAAGACTGGTTTCGAAAAATTGCTATGCCCTATTTCTCGAAACAAGATAAATAGGGGAAGAAAGTAAGGATTGGGGATAATTTAGCGAGTCATATATCCCCATATACAATAGAAGAATGTAAAAAAAACAACATTATCTTCATTCTACTTCCTCCAAACAGCACTGTACTCACTCAGCCGTTAGATGTAGCATTTTTTCGTCCACTTAATATTAAGTGGCGTGAAATTTTAGAGTCATGGAAAGCAAAAAATCGTGGAACTATTCCAAAAGATACATTCCCTCGTTTGTTAAAAAAATGTTTGGAGGAAATGGGAAGGGAAAGGAAAATATTTCAAAAAACGTCATGAGTGGATTTAAAGAGGCAGGATTAATTCCACTAAATCGAGAAGAGGTATTAAAGAGGTAAAAAGGCAGTAGAAGAAGGCGAAGCAAATAATAATATCGCCTGGGTATCTACATTTAAATAATATTTGGATGTTGAAGGAAAGAAACAGATGTTTCAAGAAAACAGACAAAAAAGAAATTAAATTTTCCGCTGGTAGAGGAATCTGTGAAGAGGATATCGTTGTATTGGAATACAGCCCAGAGCAAGAAAAGAAAAACAAAACAATTAGTGGAAGATCAAAGTGTCATAAATAAAGGAAATCTAACCAAGAAGAGGCAGAAGACAAGTACTTGAGTCCAGTGAAAGTGACGAAGACAGTTGCAATAATGAGGTTGTTCTTGAAGACAGTTCAAATGATGACTGGGATTCATTTCGAGCAAAACAGATTATGAATATTGAAGACCATATTGGAGGCAATATTGACGATAATATTGAAGACAATAACCAAGAGAGTATTTACTCTCATCCTACTCTGCAGTCAATAAATAAACAAGTTGGAAGTTTTGTGATCGTTCGTTATGATACAAATTTTTATCCTGGGGTCATTAAGAAGCTTGACGATTACGGCGCAACAATAAGTGCAATGACTAAAACAATACGAGAAAACTGGAAATGGCAGGATATTGAAGGTGGCATTAATCCTCCCACAGCGCTGAATAAACGAGGTATTTTTTCAATACCAGAAATGAAAGCAATTTAATGAAGCTAAATTACTATAATCAATCATTATTAAATACAATTTTCAAGTTAAGTTAGCACGTCTATTTATATTTCCATTGTTCCAAGTTACCCCAACAACGCATAACTTTATCTGTTCATTGATTTTATATAGCTGTCTTAAGTTACCCCATTCTAGTGGATAACTTAAGACATACTTGAAAAAAATAAAAAAAAATACTTATGACAAAATAAAATGGAATATTCTATTAACATATCATTGTTACCTATATGATTAATGTTTTTAAATCGTTTTTCAATATTCAGTTATTCTAGGTAAGTCGTAAACTCCACTTTAAAGTTAAGAAATGTCTCAAGTTACCCCAAATTACGGTATGAACATTTATCTGAAATATTGAAATTAAATACCCAAAACATTCTATTACTAACAGATTAATTGATACTTAATAAGGTACAGCAAAATTATTGTCCAATTGAAAACGATAACAGCGCGTGGACTGATGAAGACGAATCCTTCTCCAAACACATAAACAATGTGTTCAAATCTTTTTCCTCAGATACTTCTACTGAAGAAAGTGATAAAATTGTTCAAACCCTAGAGACAACTTCCTAGCTCGACCTTTCTCAGTAGAAATTGATAATCACGGAAATTGAGAAAATATTAAAAAGAATCAGCATGGAAAAATGGTTATAATCTGATATCTGGCAAAATAGTACAAGAACTGCTAGAAAAAATCAAAAAAATTATGGTATACATCTTTAAAGCCAAACTAAGGATAAACTACTTTCCGTAAAGTTGTCCAAATAATTATGATCCTCAAACAAAACAAAAAGACATATGGTGTTTCCTCATATAGGCCAATAAGTTTACTTCCCTCTGATTCAAAAATATTCGAAAAGCTGTATGTTAAAAGATTCAACAGCATAATAAACAGAACAAAAAAACTGCGGATCATCAGTTTGGATTTCGTAACAAGCATGGGACAGTATAGCAAGCTCATAGGCTAGTTAATCGAATCTACAGTGATGTTAATGACAGAAGATACTGTTCCGCCGCCTTTCTTGACATATCCCATGCTTTCTATGGTGTGGCACAGCAGACTGCAAGTTAGACTTAAGAACCTCTCCTCCGATATTCACTATCAACTCTTCCAATTATATATATGACTAACAGATACTTCACTGTGATACAGGGCAATGAACATACTAATATCCAACCAATCCACTCTAGTGTTATAAAAGAAAGCGTGCTATAGCCAATGCTATACCTGATGTACACAGATCCACATTTATAGCAATGTTCAATACTCGATAATAATTTTTAATTTCTGTTTCCCAAATTAAAAATGTATATGACATATTTGCGAAGACAGGCTAGGCTGTATAGTCAATTTAGAAGTACGGCCACGGCGACGAAGGAGTAAAACAGATTAATACCGACATCGATAGTGTATACGTCGATACAAAAATGTAGTTACGGTCACGACCTAATAGTTTTAATGATAACACATTTTACGGGGTTTTTGAGCTGTGCATCACTCATCTAGACGCAAACATCAGAAGGGCGCCCTCGATAAGTGAAGACCAGGAGAGTGGTAAGTACTGATATTTTTTCTATACATCTGTCTTTCAATCTACAGTCCATTTGTATACGTTTCCCATAAACTCTGGTATTTCATACGAAACAAGCAATATAATGCTGATGACAGTGCTATACTAGTATCACTGATTCAATAATGTCTTTTTATATCCTACAATCTACTATAAATTAAATGCCGGGTTGGTTGATAACATGGCCCATCAAAAGCCAATGAAACAAAATCGAAACACGTAACTCTCTCTCTACAAGACATATTCCATCATAACAAACGCTTATTGTGTTAAAGACATATTTCTAAGTACTCTGAGACTATGAAAATCTCAAATTTGCTCATTATGACTCACAGTTTAATGTGCCAAATATCTGAAAATATTGAAATAAGGTAAATTGAATATTGTGCTGCTAACAATCTAACTAATATTTACTAAAGCAATAAATTATTAAATTCATAATTAAGAATCAGCATGAAAAATATTCATTTTTGAATTCTATTTATCTCCAAAATTTCAACAAATGAATGAAGTGTTTTTATTTCAATTTCTCATCATCTTGATATCACAGATTTGCTCTATAAAACAGTTTTTATATTATAGCGTGGAAAAATTTAATTTTATGAGTAATTCTTTCAAAAATTCTCAACTTTATTGTGAATTTGAATACAATTTTTGTTACCCTCTAAGTCATCCAGAGACTTTTCATTGCCGCCGTAATCTCTTGGTAAAATACTTTTTTCTATTGAATTCAGGAAAGATGGCATGTCTTTATGCAGAGATATCTGTAAAATTGAAAAAAGTCATTAATGTAATAAGTATTAATAGTACGCTTGGTTCCAATTTAAATTACTTCGAAAATTAATAATAATAATAATAATCTTTATTTGCCTTAGTTACAGTTACAATAATTAGATATACATTCAAAAGATACAAGCACATTAAAATAAGTTGAGTAAATACGTAGTCATTCATTTTCATCGCAAAAGAGCGTACATTCACAAAAGCAAGGCTTGTGCGTGAATGTGATAGTTCATTTATCATAAGAAGTAGTTGTATAGAATTTAAAAAGACATCATTTACAAAGACAAACATCCTAAACATATATGGGAATATTTCAAAGAATGTTAATATGAGCTCTAACATATAGAACACAGAACACCAAAAGACAACAAAACCGTAAGTAAAATCATTCAGAATATCGATAAGACAAAAAATTTTCAGGTTTTACAAATCACGATAAAATTGACAGACTATAATAAGTTTCATTTCGAGGAGAAATAAAGTTTTGCATTATATCGGCCGGAAAAGATAGGATCCAGTTCTTTATTTTTTTTTTGAATAGACTTGATGAGTTAATTTCTTTCAAATCAGACGGTAATTGATTATATAACTTTGGAGCCAGGTATGTAAAACTTTTTTTACCTATAGCCTTTTCCATTAATGGAATTTCGGCAGCACTTTACTTATATCTGGTTGGATAACTATGTTGAATTGCCTTTATAGTGGCTTTGTCTTTATATTGCTTTAGTAAAATGACTTTAACATATAGTTGCCAGATGTTAAGTACTCGTTTCTTGGTAGAGCTGAGTTGTAGGGTAGGTTCTGGGTTTGTGAAATAACACTTTTAATATACTTTTTTGGACTTTTTGTAGGTACTCGATGAGAGTCTCCCCAGCCGATCCCCAAGCAAGAAGACCATATGTTAGGTGGCTTTCGACCAGTGCATAATAAAGAATTTTAAGGTAAGTTAATTTTAGAATATTAGATAGATATTTAAGTTTATATAGTACAAATCTAAGTTTTTTTATCAAATAATTTACTTGGTGATCCCATCGTAAATGGGAATCAAGGAAAATTCCGAGATATTTAATTTTATTTGATGTTTTGACATGAAACATTTGCTCAAACGGTGGCAAGCCGGTGCTGTATGAAGTAAACGGCAAAAAAAAGGTTTTTTTATAGTTTATTGCAAGTAGTCTGTTCTCAAAAAAATCAACTACTTTAACAAAATCGATATCGATATCATTCTTGAGAGCCAACCAATTATCATTTTTATAGAATACAGCGGTGTCATCTGCAAAGCTCACAATTTCTCCCTTTGTGTCCTGAAAAAATATATCATTAAGGTATAGGTTAGAGAGGATTGGTCCCAGGACTGTTCCTTGGGGTACTCCATATTTTACAATTTTGAATTCATTGTGGGCTCCACCAACATTCACACACTGCACTCTTTTGTGCAAATAACTCACAAGTAGCTTGTAAGCCATACCCCTAAATCCAGCATTCTCTAAAACCAATAAAAGCTTGTTATGATCGACACTGTCAAATGCCTTAGCCAAGTCAACAAAGATGACAATGGATGGTTGTTTTTTATCTAAAGCACCACTTATCATTTCCAGCAACCTAGCCACTGCATCCGACGTCGACACGTTTTCACGAAACCCGTATTGTTTGTCTGATAATATGTTATATTTTTTTATAAACGATACGATTCGTTTTTGTATTATTTTTTCAAATACCTTTCCTACATTTGAAATAAATGATATTGGTCTATAATTTGAAGTTTCCTTAGGATTTCCATCTTTAAACTGGGGTAAAATTTCTGCAATTTTCAATATTTTTAGAAACTTACCATCATTTATTGATTTATTTATTAGGAATGTTAACACAGGTGCAATTTCTGTACTTACTGCCTCAAGAGTTTCTGATCGTATACCATCTAGCCCCGGTGACTTATTATTTTTCAAACTCATCACGGTTTTTATTACCTCTTTTACATCAGTGTCTGGGAGAAAGATTGTTTTAGATATCTTTTGTTGCTTAATATTTTTCATCACATTTTCATTGCTTATCATGTTAGCCATCTTTTTTCCAACGTTTGTAAAGTGTTCACAGAATGCATTTGAAATTTGTTTTGGGTTATGTACTACAGTATTTGTATGTGTTATAATTTCATTTATTGGCTCTATCTGTCGTTGGGTGCTGAGATTTCCTCAACACATTCCCACAATTTCCCTCCAACATTCCTATTGTCATCTATTTTTTTATTGAAGTAATATGATTTAGGCTTCACTAATGTATTTAAATAATTTCTATATATCCTAAAAGCCAATATATTATGTGGTGTGTAATTATGCGTCATTATTCTATATAACCTATTTTTTTCATTAACAGAAGTTACAAGAGCTGGCGTAATCCAGTTTTTACGTTTGATGTCAGTTTTTTTTATTTTTTTTGTTATTGTTGATTTGTCTCTGTAAAATTTAAACCTATTTATAAATGCCTCTGTACAAATATTTATGTCATTATTGTTATAAATGTCCTGCCAACTTTCTTGATTAATTTGATTTTGAAACATTTTCATATCGAATATAACCTTTGTCCTTTCTGATGGAATATTTAGTTTTGTTTCAGGTAGTACAAGATGATTTATGATCGAAAAATGGTCAGTGATACTAGTTTGTAATATTATCGGAATATTTTTATAATTATTTATATTAGTCTTGAAGAATATATGGTCAAGACATGATTTTTGTTGGTCTTTTACCCTAGTGAATTTATTTATTAAGCTTTCGAAACCCCCTTCAGTCATTTGGTTTAAATAGTCGTGTACAAAGTTTGATGCATTATCTGATATATTTATATTTATATCGCCTGTTATTATATGGATATCAGATTTTTTACATTGCTTTAAGTAAGTCCCTAGGTCTGTTATAAAAGTATCTATACGCGAAGGACACGGTCTGTAAATTCCATTTATTATTAAATTTTTGTTATATACCTTGCATGAGAGTTCCAAGATTATAATTTCGTTAAAATTGATTAATTCACATGAACCGTGGAACTCTTTTTTCGCAAAGATAATGACACCATCGCATTCATTGAAACTTCCATTATTGTAAAATAAGTCGTAGCCGTCCAACTGATATAAGGAAGTGTCTAGTATTTTTCTTGTTTTTGTAATTACGATAAAATCTAATTGTATACCTACCTGTTCCAAAGTTAATTTTAATTCGTCAATGTTTTTGTTTGCACTTCTTATATTCATTTGAAAAATAGATATGTTCTGGTTTTTGTTGAAGTCATTAATTAATATATTATAGTCTGGCAGATCTTGTTCGATTTTGAAGTCTAGGAGATAATTATTCATTCTAAATGATTTAGTTAAGAAATCAATAAGTTAAAATATGAGTAGAGTTTTAAATATTAAACATCATATACATCTCAAAAGAAATGATAAAATAAAAGGAAAAGAGTTTCAATTATTATTTGGCACTTGTAGTGTTGGTGACTGTCTTGTTACAAAATTGTCAAGAGTGGGTTTCTTCGCAATAATTTCCGCAGGATTTCCTAGCTCGTTGTGTTTTCTTTTTGGTTGGTTCTTACTATTGCTTTCACTTATTTGGTTCTGGGTATTTGGTTTCGGTTTCTTATTATTTGTGCTGCTATAGTTGCTGCTATTGACATTATTACCGTGATTTGGTGTATTTCCAGTCACAGGATTATTTTTGATAATTTGGTCGTACGTGTATTCTGTTCCTTCAACAAAGAGTTTCTGTCCATAGATTAGTGCTTTTTTAATATTTTGCTTTTCTCTTTTTAGCTGATCCACCAATGTACTCCTAACTATTCTTTCTTCTTGAGACAGTTCTTTGGTTATGCGTATATCTGTCCCCTTGAGTTTTCTACAGGATCTTAAAACTTTTTGCTTCGTAAGGTAAGAGACAAATTTCACTAATATTGGTTTATTATCTACACTTTTACCAAAAGTAATTACTGTATTGAAATCTTGTTCGATTAGGTTAAGTTCTAGTTTTTGGTTTAGTAGGTTAAGAGTAAAATTTGTTAAGTTTCCTCCTGGGAATTTCGAGTTGAATATCACAATATTGTTTATTCGTTGTTGTCTCTCTAATTGTTTGTTCTTGGATTTAAGATTACTGATTTCACTTTCTAGTTCTTCTATTTTTTTCTGTCCTCTAGTAACAATTTTTTTATTTCCGCAATTTCTTTTGTCAGTTTATTTGTAATGTTTTCAGCTAGTTTGCTATTTTGTTCTTCAATAAATGTTTTCAATGTTTCTAAGATATCGTCTTTACCACTCATTTTTTAACTTTGATTAGAGAAAGTATATACAATTTAGTTAATTTTGCATTTTGCGCCTCTACTATAGAGTTAAGAGTTGCATTTTTGTTTATTGACATTCGTCTTATACAATTTCGATGTTATGAAATATGTATACTTTTATGCTGTTTAGTAGATACAATCATATAGTACTCACTGTGTAAAATTCAAAATTTTTGAGACACTTTTTACCACTGTTTCATTTCACTACTGTATACCAAAAAATAAACACATGCTTCGTTGACGAGTGAAGAAAAATATATATAAAAGATAATGAGAGAAGAGACATTTAAAAATACCAGGAGATAGTTTGGTGAATAGAACTAGTCTGCAACAACAAAAAATTGCCGGATGGATGGGGTAGTGGAGCCTTATTATGAAGATTGTAAACCAATAGGGGCCTTAAAGAATACGCCTATCTCTAACTTATATGTCGAATGCAGTGATATGCCACTTAACCAAAAACAGTATCCTAGTTAATAAAAAAACAAACTATATGTATACGATTTAACCTATGTAGGGGAGAGTTGCCATGATCGTACCCTATCCTTCATCGTACCAGCTCCTATTTTCCGACTAACAGTGATGCTAGAACACTCAAGCGGCGACATTACGTACTTGCCATTGTGGAGATAGTAGCAAAAGTTGCATGGGTTTGTTTGTAGTGGTTCATGTTTCATATTAGTTTATGTATTTGTGGCTGGTTCCATGTAATATTTCACCATCTTTCGTAAGCTCACAGATCCTTTTACGGTAAGAGTAACTCACTTTAGTACATATACTTATTTATTACATTTAATTTAGTAATGCAAAATCAGCCGGTTTCCGCCGTAGTTTTATTTGTGGGTTATCATTTCTATATTCCCCGCTACGACGACGAGTTGCCTTCGTCGTACCACTTTTAGGTTCCTTCATCGTACCGCTATTTCAAGGTTCCCTTGATCGTACTGGTAACTTTTAAACGACACTTAATTTGTAATACACATATATGTGTGTGCTCTAGATGTCAAAAAGGAAATATGGAGCTTGGACCGAAGATGATATGCATCGTGCTCTTATTTCTTTTCGGAGCGGAGGTATGGGGTTCAACGATTGCTGCCGCACATATAACATTCCTAAATCTACTTTCAACCGCCATCCGAAGGAGACAAATATTTCTGCTAATGAAGAAGTCAAGATCATCGGGAAGCAAACCACAATACCGGAAGATGTAAAAAAAGCATTGCTTAGCATTTCAGATAGCTGACCAAAACCATATATATCATAATTTTGAGCAAACCCAATTAGCGGGAAAAATGGTATTATGGATTCAAAGCTCACCATCCAGTACTCAAATTGCGAGAACCCACTGAGACGTCTGTGGCACGGGTTAACGGATTCAATAAATAGAATGTTCATGGTTTTTTATTTTCTCCCATTCCTTTCTATCTTATACCTCCGTTTTGCAGTCCTGGATTCCACTCTCTCTTAGGGTTTCTATCGCTTCTGCATACCATTTAATCTTTCTTTTGCTTCTCTTTTTAATTTCGGCTTGGTCTATATCAATAATTTTTTGGTCGTTCTACTATCTGGCATTCTCTGTACGTGCCCCAGCCAACCTATTCTTCTGGATCTTATTATTTTACTGAGTTCTGCTTCCGCAAATATATTCTGTATTTCTTCTTAGCCACATATCTCCCCCTTTTTCCCCTAATATCCTCCTGATATTTTCCTTTCCCATCTATCTATTTCCTATTTGTCTTCCTCTGCTTTGTTAAGTTTTGCTTCCGTAGATTAGTCTTGGTCTTATTACTGATTTGTACAGGTGTAGCTTTGTCTTTCTGGAGATCTTATTTGAACTTACTGTCTTGTTCAATGCTCCTGCCTGTTAACTTCGTTTCATCAGCCTAATTTCTAAATTCCCTCCTTCTTTGAGGTGTTGCCATTTTCATAAACTTCGATTTGTCTTCATGTGTGATTTGGTTTACTTTGGCTGCGGATACTACCCAGACAACATTAGATATTCTATAAATATCCGTGGAATATTCATTTTGGCATATTGGAATATTCTCTAAAAATGCCAAGAATATATTTATGCTTTTTGGAATATTCCTAGAAAGTGAAGATGGGAATATCCTAAATATTCAGAGAATATTCCTAAATGAATATTCTTTTTCATATTATATATAAGCTAGGATTATCTGAGAATATTCAGAAAAGCATTATCTAACAAAGCTCTTCAATGAACGTTTCCAGAATATTCCATATATAATATAAATATTCCTGGTAGATTCATTTGGAATTTTGTAGAAGTATTTCAAATAGTATGATCAGGGGATATTCTTCGTATATTCAAAATATTGCAGGAATATCCTCAGAATGTTCAGAGCCATACATTTAATGAGGGGTTGGGAGGGAGAGGGGAGGGTTAGTACATAGGATGCATGTAAATGCACTTTTTTCAAATTTCTGTATATCAATAAATTTTCATAGCCTGATGGAATTCTCTACTCGACCATTCACTTTGTGGCTTCTAAAGTGAATAAAGCAGCACAGGCACAAATTGGATTCAGAACATTAGTCCAATAACATGAGTGCTTAATTCTGGTTACACCTAAGAAAAAAATATATTTTAACTACCTAAGCATAATAAAATAAAATTCAATATTAAATTGTCCAAATTTCTATTAGACAAACATAAACTTTATAACCCTATAAACTTTTAAAATTTATAAATGTTCAACTATAACTTGCATTTTATCGTTTTTCAGCCAAAACGACAGCGCTTCACAAAATATATAAAGCAGGAATCTACTTGTTGAACATCAGTTTCGTAAAATAAAATATTTATAGATATTAAGGTTCTCTCGTGAGGAATGAAAAATGAAGGAAAAACAAAATTGACCAAATACTTGTTTCTATCAAAAAATATAGGGTTAATCTTTTAAAATTCATAAATATTTATAGGGCCCACACACTGCGAGGTTTTAGCATTCGCTATACCCAAATGGATAAAACTGTCCGGGTAAAGCTACATAACTGAGGTATAACTGAAAAACATCAGATATATCAATTTTACCCGTCCGGGTAAGGCGGTGTTAAAAGCTGGCAGCATGTGGATTCATAAACTTGCGTTATATCGTCACAGTCACTAGAATGTATTGCGACGGCCTGAGATGAACGTGCCAGTTGCTGTATCTGTAGTGTGGTATCTGCAATTATAAAAGTAAATGTAGTAATCATTTGTAGGAATTTTACGAATATAAGTATAGAAAATATCGATACTTTCTTAAATTTGTCACTATGCAGAATGCATTACATTGATACTGGTATTCTATACTGTCGCTTAAATACCAAAGCATATGGTGATTAATTAATGTATGTTCTTCTCATGTAAGTTTTTACCAGCCTCAAGTTATTAAGATAGTTTACTTGTTTATGTGGATAATGACTTAGTTTTATCAACAGATATAAATGTTTTGATTTTTCTGTTTCCATTATCTTAACACCAGGATATTTATTCCCTTATACAAATTCCAAGAAGGTATTAATGCCGTCAAAAAGTATTAATTAATTATGCGGCCAGATGACAAAAAATAAATATCAATAACCGCTGATTATAATGTCTACTTAAATTTAATATTTACCAGACTGAGTAACTATTTTTGTTGGTGGATCATTCAATCAAATGTGACCTTCACATTTTAACCATGGAAATAGGGTAGGCACAGCTAGCTGAAACATATGCTTGGGATATCCTCCTTTGGAAACAAATTTTTCCTGAAAGTGAAGTTCACACAACCTATAGTTCTTTTGTAAAGCTTCTGTAGGCTTTCCAAAAATATCTGCACAGTTACAACCTTCCAACCATAAGTGTGCCCTAAAACGTAAATAAATGTAGGTATTCACATGTCTATAAAATAAATCAACTACTAATTTAAATTGAATATGTCTTATTATTCAACATATTTTTTGCTGAATAGGGCTCGTCAGCAGAAAGCTTATTGTAGTACTTATTATTATTTCATGTTATTAAAGGCAGAGGGACAGATCAATGTTAAAAACCAAAAACATAGAGAATTACACCACTTACGATGCATAGGTACATGTGAAATAATAAAAAAGTAATATATACCTATAATATATTGCATATAGAAACAATTACTCTTACCTCACAGGGTCTTTGGGAAATCCAAACATACGTATTCCTTCTCCTGTTCTTGAGTGACATCCACGAACTGCACAAGTTATGCATTCCATAACAAATACAATAATTTCTCACTAAGAGTTCCACTAGTCACGATATTGTTGAAAACAAAATCAAAATATATTTTAATAAAATCACAAGAATATTTTTTGGTTAAGATGAAATATGACATTCACATATAACTTATTTGAAAGTTGAAACATGGCGTCTATCACACGTCACACCTGCACAGTGCACATTCAGAAAATGCACTGTCTAAAAGTCGAAGTTTCGCCAGTTTGTTTTGGTGTATTCTATGCTAAACATTAAAATGGTGGATATTTTATTTATAATATATTTAAGCTATGGGTGGATATTAATCCACTCCAGTTCATAGGTTGATATATTAGATAAAACGGAAGAGAAACGAACCTATTGACACTTGACTTTGAGCATGCCAGGCTTAAGCCCATCACAGGCACATGATATAAGAAATTAACTAATAAACTTGTGTACAGAGAACGCCAGTTGCATTTTAATTGGCTGGCGGCTGTTTTTTGACGCTATTGGGTACCTGTCATGATTTGGCTTTACGCTGAATGTTATAATTATCATTTATATTATCTTTGTTCTCTTTTAATCACACGACGATATGACGAATAACATTATATCCAATATCCACACCGTATCAACCGTTTATGTAGTGTTTATATCGAGCATATTCTCATATCTTTTTATTATCTTATAATCCCTATCTCAACTTCAATGAGTTTAATACATGGTCCATTTGATATATTATATTCATTATTTGTATGAAGGTTATTTCAACTATTTACACCTATGCGTAGGGTTGAATATCCGGATAAATGTTTGAACTATAACTTTCGTCTCATGTGAAAAATAATATTAATTTACTTTAATCATAAGTAAATATGCTTAAAAAATATGCTAGGAATATTCAGTTTGGTAATATTCTTAAATGAATATTTCAAGAATATTCAATTAGATGATATTCTAAAATGAATATTTTAAGAATATTCATCAGGCTTGTTCTGTGAATATTCACTAAGGAATATTAATAGAATATTCAAAAATAATATTAATATTATAAGAATATTCTTAGTTGATTCGGAATATTCTCATACTTTTTGGTGTATTTAAAGATTATTCTATGAATATCCTATGTTGTCTGGGTATGTCCATTCGCCAGCTTAACATTTTGCTCAAGAATGTACATATTTTTTAAACTTAAATTTTATCCCTATTCTACTATATATATTTTTTTAATTGTTTTTTTTTTCAATTTTATTTCCATTTTTTTATTATTATTTTTTTCTCCTTTCTTATTATTATTTTTGTATATATATATATATATATATACATATATATTTTCTATTTTTTGTTCGTTTTTCTTTTAATAACAGGGACACTTTGCGCTTGGGGGTCGATCAGAGGGACTTCAACAAACAAGAGGACCACGGATTGACTAGGATACACAATAGGTATGGAGATACATTTGAGGATATGGTTTTAATGTATATAATATAAGTATTCTAGTATATATCTATTTAAATTTTAAGTCCGATTTTACATATATGCGAATATAGTTTTTTGTATAATTCAAAGTTATTTGATCAAATTAATTCTGTTAAATTATAAGGGACCATTATTTGATTGTTCTTATTATAAATAAATTTATTCAGCTCTTTAACTTGATTTTGAATCAATATGCATCCTAAAATTTCATGCTCTGCGTTTCCTTCCTCTCCGCAATCGCACATGGGTGAATCTTCAAGATTAATTTTAAATAGATGTGACTGAACTAATTTGTGATTAAATCTGAGTCTACAAATTTTAGATATAACTACCTTATTCAATTGTGATTTTTGGAACCATGGTTTGCTTGGAATATCTGGTTGAATACTTTTATAAAAAAGTCCTTTCGTTGAATTTTTATAATCATCGTACCAACTGCTTAAAACCTTAGCTTTCGCCCACGCAAACATGTCTTCTTTTGAGCATTTATAATTGGACCCCTCACCCTCTTCTATGGCGCCTATTGCTAGCTTATCTACTTCCTCGTTGTTAGCTATACCACAATGAGACCTAAACCAAACAAATTTTATATGTTTCTGAGTTAGTTCCAATTCATGTAACGTTTTTACTATATCCTCAATGGTGTTATTGATTTTTGTTTTGTCTAATATATTGTTTAAATTATTGATTTTTTCTAAGGCACTTCTACAATCGGAGATAATAACGAACTTGTTGTTATCTAATTTTTGAATGTACTGTAGGGCTTCCAGTATGGCTATTAATTCAGCAGAGTATATAGAAAATTTGTCATTCAAACTGCATTGTCTTCTGATTTGGTTGACTGGATCCCAGTAAGCAATACCCACTTGCGATCTAATTTTTGAAGCATCAGTGTATATCGGAAGATGATGCGGAAAAAGTGTTTGTATATCACCTCTAAACATCAAATTTCTTATCTTTTTTGGATATTCTATGTAGTTTCTTAGATAATAAACCTTAGGATCTGTATCTAGCTCTTCATAATTTGTTGTTTTTATTTCTATTTCGTTGGAAACAGGTATTGTGCATAAACTTCTATAATTGGTAAAGTTGCTTTTTTCTGCCAATATTTTGTTGTTAATACTAATATATATATATATATATATATATATATATATATATATATATATATATATAATTCATGAATCTTATTTAGCAGTTTACTTTGTTTTTTGTGCAATTTGAAAATGAAATTGAATGTTAGATATTGTCTTCTATACTTTAGTGGCATTTCTACCGCTTCTACATATAAATTACTAATTGGTGTAGTTTTCATTGCTCTTAGTGATAGACGCACACACTTATTCGTTACTATTTCCAATTTATTTAGATGGGTTTGTGCTGCTTGTGAATAAAATACAGACCCATAATCTAAAATTGATCTGATGAAGGATCTATAATATGAGAGAGATGTACTCGGATCTGCTCCCCAATTCGTATGGCTTACTGCTCTCAACACATTCACTCCTTTTTCCGCCCTATTCATTAACTATTCGATGTGATTTTTCCAAAGCAGTTTCCTATCCAGGATAATCCCCAGATATTTAATTTTTGACTCTACTTTGAATTTTACTTCGTTAATTTTTAAATAAGATGGTAAGTTTCTTTTCTTGGAAAAAATACATAGCTGAGTTTTCTTTGTAGATATATTTAAACCCTTCGCATGACACCAATTCTCCAGAGAAGTTAAACTCTTTGATAGTTCTGTGGATTGCAGAGCGGTATTTGAAATATATCCTTGGTATACGCATACGTCATCGGCAAATTCCAGTACTTTAGTATCATTTCCTGCTATCTTAAACAAATCTGACGTATAAATTATATATAGCAAGGGACTTAATATTGCCCCCTGTGGCAAACCAACATTAGCAAACCTAGGCTCTAACAATTAATTCTGTATCCTTACGTATATCTTTCTATTTGAATATAATGAGCAGATTCTCGACGTAAATTCTGCTGGTAATCCTATATGTATCATTTGATCATACAAAATGTCCAATTTGACGTAATCGTAGGCCCCTTCTATATCCACAAATATAGCTCTTTCGAGAAAGAAATATTTATATCGGAAACCAATTGTCCTATGTTCTCATTTATCGAATACCCTTTTCTAAATCCAAATTGTGTTTCTGGAAATTTTTTATTTTCATCCATCCATTTTTCTAACCTTGTGTTAATAATTCTTTCAAATGTTTTGAATACGCATGATACTAAAGATATCGCCCTGTACAATTCCGGAGATTCGGGAGGTTTCTTAGGTTTGAGAATGGGAATTACAATATAATCTTTCCAACTAGGAGGAAATTTTCCGCTTTTCCAAATGTTATTAAAAATATTCAATAAACATTGTTTTGCTATTTCAGGTAGGTTAAATAACATGATATAATGCACGTTATCGAGACCTGGAGCTGAATTTATATTATTTTTAATACTAATTTTCAATTCCCTTAGAGAGAATGGTTTTAATAGTGGATGATTTTTATTAACTAATTCATCCGAAATACAATACATAGAATTTACTTGAACCCATGGAGGAGTTAATTTCGTTTGAAATTTTAAAGCCCAATCATTTTTCATTACCTTGTTAGTAGGTTCACAATCATAATATACATTTTTGATTTGCATAACTTCTCTCCAAATCTCTTTAACTGGTGTATTTTTGTTTAGTTTATTACAAAACAATTTCCAAGATTCTTTCTTGCATTTTTCAATTATTCTTTTGGTGTTAGCGGCTGCTTTTTTATAATTAATATATTTTTGTGAATTGGGGTTATTTTTGAAATCCAAGAAAGCCTCTTTTTGAGCTTTAATAACTTCCTCACATTCATTATTCCACCACGTCTTGTTATAATTTTGATTGGTCATTTTTTTCTTTTCTGGAATTGCATTTTTATTTGCTTTATTTATAATATTTGAAAGTACTTCATATTCTGCTTCCTGCAGCTCATTAACATTAAATTCTGTTTCTATTAAATGTGAAAAGAGTGTGCAATATTATATTTTTGACAATTTTCATATTGTGTCTTACAATTTACATTTAGTGTAATGATCAAAGGATAATGATCTGAGGTTCCTAAAGAATAACTAATCCTTTCCCAATTACAAGACGTAGTTATATTTGTTGAGCAAATTGTCAAGTCTACGGCTGATTTATTTTGTTCGTGAGGATGTAAAATTCGAGTCTCCAAACCGTTATTTGAAAAATTTAGATTATTCTCCTCTATAGCTTCTAACAGTTCTCTACCCGCAGCGTTTGTTAGGTCGCATCCCCAAACTCCATTGTGAAAACTGAAATTCCCTCCGACTATAAATGGTTTTTTTTGATTTTGAAAAAATTCATTCCATGATCTTCCCGAAACTTAATTTTTAGATTCATTGTATGAAGAATAAAAGTTTATTATATTACTGTCTGAAAAATGTATTTTTGCGCCTATGCACATCACTCCTTCTATAGTTTTTGACAATATTATCTCTTTAAAACAAAAACTTCTCTTTATTAAAATAGCGACTCCTGCATACCCATCATCTCTATCACTCCTTATCATATTGAAACCTATGAAATTAATAATTGAACTTGGTTTGAACCAAGTTTCATTAAGCAAAGCTATCTGAATGTTTTTATCAAATATAAATTTTTCCAGAACTCCCTTATTTGAAACTACCGATCTGCCGTTCCACTGGACCAACTTAAACATTTTCAATTTCAGTAATGTATTTTAATAGATTGTTTCTAAGATTATCGCAAATTAATTATATTTATCATTTCATTGACAAAGCTAATTTTATTATTTTCATTTTTTAACATATTATGATAAGACGGTACCTACGTTTCTAAACGACTCATAAGCCGTCTGAGACGCTACATTCGGAATTTCCAAAATTTCCCTGTGTTTTTCTGATAGAACTCTTTTTCTAGGTATATACTCGTTCGGTTCTGATTTTTTTGTTACCGTATATCCAGATCCTACCACTTTGTTTTTTGTTACCGCTGCATAACTGTTTTTATGTTTTTCTTTTGCCTCATTATATGATATATTTCCAACTACCATCGTTTCCTTAATAGATTTTTGATTGTTGTATTCGTTACATTTATTTCTCTCCATATCGTTGTGTTGTCCCCCACACATTATACAATTTGGATTATTTTTTAATTCGTATGCTTCCTGATCGTGATTTTCTCCGCAATATTTGCACCTGATTTTACCCTTACATTGCATAGCTACGTGGCCGTATCTTTAGCACTTTAAACATTGGGTTACTTTGGGAATGTACATTTCTACTTCGTATCTAATCCTTTCTATTATCACTTTTTTTGGTATCATTTGTCCCCTGAAGGTAACAATAATAGTGCCCGTAGGTATTAATTGCTTGCTTTCGACTCTCCTAAACATCCTTTTAACATATTTTATTTTAATATTTTGTCCATATTCTGGTTTAATTAAATTTTTTAATTCTTCTTCAGTTATATCTGTATCTACCTGCTTAATTACTCCTTTTTTTTTGGACGAAAAAGTTAGGAATATATACATCGTAATTTCTTATTTTTAACGTTTCTGAATCAGTAAGTTTATTAGCACTTTCAATATTATTTAATTCTACCTTTATTTTATTTATTCCTATGAAAGAAATATTTATTATATTATCTCTAATCTCCGTCACTGCATTTAGAATTATTCTAGCCGTTCCAATTTCGTGTAACGTGCCTATATGTCCATCTTTGTTTTGTATGAATACATAATATGGACCTTGATCTCCAATACTATATTTATTCCTACCTTTTTGATCTTCATTATCTTTTTTTGTTTTTTTCGTTACCTGATTCTCACCAGAACTATCTTCTAAATCCATTATTGAATTTTCTTCATTTTGATTCGATACAATCGTTTCATACACTATATTAGTTTTTCCCCGATCGGGTGGAATTTTAAAGTTTGTAGACATAACCTGCAATCACCAACTTACTCCACTCGTTAAACACAACCAATCGTACACTGTGGATATCGTAGCCGAACTGTGGATTTGTCTTCATTGACTCGCAGGTTTATTGTCTCTGCTGTTTCTATTAACGCTCTGTATATCCTTCTCAGTTCATTTTCTGATGTTGATACCAGTACTACATCGTCCGCCTATGCCAGTAATTGTGTTGTCTTAGTTTTCAGTGTCCCTGCCCTGTTCATGCCGTTTCTAATACAATGTTAAACAAGGTGGTGGACAATGGATCTCCTTGTTTTAATCCTGTATTGGTCTCTCGAAGCTTTCTGATGTTTTTGGTTCACCTTGATCTTAGTTATTGTACGCTCGAGTGTCATTTTGGTAAAACTTATCAGTTTTTTTGTGATGCTTGGATTATTCATAATACAGTATAAATATTTTCTATTTACTGTATCATACGCCCTTTGGAAGTCTATAAAAATGGCATAGATTGGTGGATCGTATTCGTACCCCATTCTTTGCGTTTGCTTCACAGTGAAAATATTTTCCATGACTGATCTCTCCGAACAAGTTTTCTCCATATTCTTTTAACATTTTTTCTATGGTTATGGCCATAATTTTATACACCGTGTCCAGTAGCGCGATCCCTCTATAGTTTCTGCATTCGTCCTTTTTCCCTTTCTTGTACATTGGTATCATTATTGAGGTTTCCTACGCTTCTGTCATTGTTTCTCGTTCCGATATATTCGATATGAAATGGTAAATCTTCGTCTTGAGTGCGTCGTATTTTATTAGCTGTGGCACTATTTCATCTTCTGTAGGAGATTTGCCGTTCTTTTGTCTCTGTATTATTTCTGAGATTTCTTCTCCCGATAGTGGTGATATCTCTCCGTTGTTATGTCTATTTTGGGTTATAATCTCCTCCCGCTGCTCGTTCTCATTCTGTTTATTTAATATTTGTTTGAAGTACTCTTCCCATCTTTATATCATTTCACTTTCATTAATTATTATTTCTCCTCAAAAATTTACAATTGTTTCGATAGCTGAATATCATCGTCAGAATGGCAGAAGTTACATTCCATTTGATGCCTACGTGATGTTTTGTTGTTATTTTTGGCTAGACCAAGAAGTGACCTACCTTGTGATTGACTTAATATAGGTTAATAGAAAAATAAAGGAGATGTGATATTACAAATATTGAAGCTTAGATATTATTAGCTCTATGGTGATATCCTTGATATCATTTTTCTAATTAAGATCAGTATAACTGTACAATGATATAGAAAACCAGTAAAACTATATCAGCTGATCTTTACTATTATCACTTAAGAAGACAGTTTAATAATGGAGAACTCCCTAGATTTATCTGTTCATTGACGACTTCATATTGTGGGTTTCTTAAGTGTCTTCTAATTTCCAACTCATCAACGAAATCCAGTTCTTGTTTCTTATCACAAATATGTAGTACTTCTAGTTCTGTGTTAGATGTCAAGTAGTTGTTTTGCGTAATGGGATTTATCTGGTTGTTTTAATCTGTATGCTCGTGAGTGTTCACTGTATCGAATTTCAAAATTTTTATGGGTCTGACCCAAATAGACAGCATTTGAGTTTATATATACCTGATTTCTTTATTGTTGGTATTTTTGTTTTAACATTTAACAATTTTGTACTTAAGTTACTTTCTGTTTTAAAAAAATTGTTGTATTCGTTGCTAAAGATAATATCTTTGAAATATTATTAGAATTATTTCCTGCATATGTGATGGTTTTATTTCTTCATTATATTGTGGAATTAGCTAGAAACATTGAGTTTCATATAAAACACTACTAGAGAGAGATAGAGAAATTCGTCATGAATTTTTGTTGGTTTTTTGGATTTTTGGGTGCAATTGTTGTTTTCAAGAGTGGTGCCCTGGTGTAGGATTAGTTTCCTCTTTAGGGCTGAGTTGGGGGTGTATTGGATGGTTTAGTGCGCGTTGACTGAGAAACTGAGTTGGGGTTGAAAAGGTGTCTAGCAAGAAAATTTTTGAAAGTGACTAGGAAAATTTATTTAAAAAGTGTATGGAATTGAGAGTTATGGGATGGGTTTTTCGCTACAAAGTAACTGGAGGTTGTTTTGTGTTGGGGTGTGTCGGGGGTTGATGTTTGGACGCAGCGAAGCTCAAAAGTGTGCGGAGATGATGTTGACAAAAAGTGTTAATGTAGAAGACGAACCATGTATCGTTGCCGATACATAGATATATGCGTTGTGCTGGCTAGGTGTCAGGAATTATTTGATGAGTATTGGGTGTTATTAACTGAATTTGAATGTCTCCGATATTTTAAGAAGTAATATTATGAAATATTAGAGATTGGGATTTTTATTGGTTTTTTGGGATTTTTGAGAAAAAAGTGTATAGGAGACATTTTTCAGGTGTATGGAATATGATGATTTGTTGAAATTTAATGAAGAGTTGCGGTGACGTGCCTTCGTTGGTTTGGGACTATTTACGGTGGTCGGTGGAATAATAATAATATTAAATCTAAAAATGCGGGTGCGTCGTTCGTCGGTCCATTTGGCTAGTGAACAAATTCACAGAGTATGCAGGAAAACCGCAGAAAAACCTGCAACACCGACGTGGGCGGTGTGGGGGCGGCTGAAAGTACAGGGTTTGTCCAAAGTGTTTAACTATTAATAGCTTGAGATTGGGAGATTTTGGAATTTGTTGGAGATGTTTGAATTATAAATGGTTTTTGGACTTTGTTGCGGGAAGTTAAGTGAGTAGAGATTTATTAACATAGGATAAGTGTGGGAAATAGTGAGATTTTTGACGATTATCGGATGAAAATTCGGGAGCTGTCAAGGTAGTCGATGGATTCGTCGGGGAGATCGTGGCTAGCAGGCGTAGCGGAGGCAATGGGAGCTTCCTCTGGGGGAATCTTCTGAGAGGTCGTCTGTTGGCAACCCATGGTGTCAGTAGGGTGTTTTTGGAGATTTCACTGCCCGATCCGATAGTGCGACTAACATATCGGGCTTGTAAATTATTTAGACGTGATGTGATGGGCTCGATGTCGGTATTGACATATACGGTATTAGTGGAAGAGTATGGAGCCTTGTATTGGCAGTATCTCAGGATTGACTGCTCACAAGTTCGGAGTCTTTTGACCAGATGGTTGGGGAGGGCGCAATAGACGTTAGCTCTACAGTCGATTATTGGACGGATATATGTTTTATACGTATGAAGTAGGGTGGTAGGGTGAGATCGTCCGAAGCTGCCGCCGAGCGCCTTGAGAAGATTTACTCGACGTCGGACTTTATTTAAAGTGTCTATGAGGTCGGACTTTATTTAAAGTGTCCATGAGGTCGGCCATCAAGTTGAGAGTGTGAGTGAATCTCACTCTCAAATAAACGACTTCCCTGCGGATTTCGAGTCGAACTCCCCAGAGTACGAGGCGGAAGTTTGTTTGTAGAAGTCGTTCGCTCATGGTATCGGTGTGTTTGAAAACGATGGCTAGGGTTTTTTGAGGGTTGAGAGTCGCCCGCCATTTCCTGCACCAATTAGAAAATTGAGTCAGTAGATTTTGGGATCGAATGTTGAGAGAGCGAATGTCTGTGGCAGAAATGATTAGTACGGTGTCGTCCGCATATAATTGGATGTTGTCACGAGGATGTCGTGGAATTATTGTATCATTCGTATAGATTATATATAGTAGAGGAGCGAGTATCGAGCCCTTCGGAACGCCAGTTAGGGGTGTGAAAGAGTCGGATATGCTATAACCAACTTTGCCGCTGATCGATCGGTCGGTGAGATAGGAGTATAATAGTTTGACGATTTGGTTTGGCAATCGGATGCTCAGTAGCTTTCTCACTAGTCCGGCGTGCCAGACTTGATCGAAAGCATTCTGAACGTCCATGAGGATGGCGGTAGAACAGTGTCGTTGATTTAAGGCTCAGGTGACGATTGTTTGAAGGTTGGTGGTGGCGTTCTGACAAGAGTATAAAACGCTACCATCATCTTCACATTTTTATTCTATTTGTATAAAGATTATAAAAAATTCAATAATTATGTCATGATAAAATGTCTCGCGAAATTCAGTCTCTGCCAGTGAGGGCTGAATTAAATTATTTTTATGTGACTCTGAACAACTTACAAGATTATCAAATCTTATTTGTAATTATTCTTGATTTCAAATCAAACTTTGCAAAGATATGTTGAATTGCTCAATTAAAAATTAAACTAGCAATTATTGATTCTCAAAGTGCGAATAATAAAGAAAATGCCCTTAAAATTCCAAAAACTCCAATATATTTTTTACCCAGACTATACCCCATAATAATGGTTCAATTGAAATATATTTTAGACATTAGATAAAGTATACCAATCAAATAGTAAAATAGGTTACTAAAACTCTAACGTGATTCGAGTGAATGTCAGACGTCAAATTGCCATAATCTTTTCACTAAAGGAAATAAAAGTAGGAATACTTCAAATTTGCTACCTAGAGTTTACCTCTAATACGATATTGCAATGGACCAGCTGAGTCGTTGTATCCTTGTATAACTGATTTACCGTTGACTACAAAAATGGCTGACATCACCGGCGTTCTAACTTGCAACCAGGCAGCATTGGCTTTGAAGTCATACACTGGCGAGTCTAAGCTGACTTGCGACTGTAAACAAACCCTAAAACAACTGGCAACAACCAACCGAGTTACTCTGATGCTGGTGCAAAGTCATAGAGGCGTTAAAGGGAATGAGAAAGCAGATATCGTTGCCAAAGAAGGAGGAAACTCCGATTTCCTGGGCTTAGAGCCCTTCTGTGGACTTTCTAAAGTCCATTTGAAAGAAGAGCTTCGAAGATGGGATAACGATTCAATGAAACTTCACTGGACTAAAGTGCCAGGACAAAGACAAGCGAAAAGGCTGGTGAGCATTTCTCCAAGGAAAGGTAATTAGCCTCTCAAGTTAGACAAGAAATACTTGAAATTAGAACTGCCCTCAGAACTAACAGATTGAAATAATTGGCAAATCAGAGTAAATGCTGCAAATACTGCGAGACCATCGCTGAAACTGCTGAACATTTGCCTTACGAATGCCCAGAGCTGCAAAGGCTTTACGACCCCGCTTACAATCTACAATTTCTAGGTAAGTACGCAGTATTTATCTGGCATATTAAATCAAAGAAACACTACGTACCTAAAAAATATATCCGCTTAAAACTGAAAAATTCAAAATTTACCCCGGGACAGAACCATCCTAGCATGCACGCGAGAGGTAGATAAAGTTGGGTATAACCGCACCAACCGCTATCTTTGCTGATCACAACAGCCAAACATAAAGGGAACAAACAAATGTCTTTTCATGAAATTGACTGTCTCGACCCTTACTTCGTGGAATATGCTCATATTAGTGTTTTTAAATGAAACTCAAGGTCTCTAGTTAATTCCACAATATAATACAAGTTATTGAAAATTCTAAAAAATTGACAATTGTTTCGATAAATCAATATCATCGTCAGAATGACAGAAGTTACATTTCATTTTATGCCTACCTGATGTTTAGTAGTTATATTTTTGGCTAGACCAAGAAGTAACCTAACTTGTGATTGGCTTAATATATGTTTATAGAAAAAAGAAGAAGATGTGATATTACAAATATTGAAGCTTAGATATTATTAGCCCTATGGTGATATCCTGGATATCATTTTTCCAATTAAGATCAGTATAACTGTGCAATGATATAGAAAACCAGGAAAACTATATCTGCTGATCTTTACAATTATCACTTAATAAGACAGTTTATTAGTGGAGAATTCCCTAGATTTAACTGTTCATTGACAACTTCATATTGTGGGTTTCTTAAATGTCTTCTAATTTCCAGTTCTTCAAGGAAATCCAGTTCTTGTTTCTTTTCACAAATATGCAGCACTTCTAGTTCTGTGTTAGGTGTCAATGAATGATTGGTGTCAAGTAGATGTTTTGCGTAGTGAGATTTATCTGGTTGTTTTAATCTGTAAGCTCGTAAGTGCTCACTGTATCGTATTTCAAAATTCCTAAGGGTCTGACCCAAATAGACATCTAACGGTTATCCATTAGATATGATAAATAAACTAATTAGTAAAAAAGAGAAAAAAGTGGCATTACAACTAATATATCCTAAACAAGCTGATGAAATTAAAACTTATAAAACCATCACATATGCAGGAAATATTTCTAATAATATTTCAAAGATAATATCTTCAGCAACAAATGCAACAATTTCTTTTAAAATAGAAAGTAACGTTAGTACAAAATTGTTAAATGTAAAAACAAAAATACCACTATTAAAGAAGTCAGGTATATATAAACTCAAATGTCCAGAATGTAATGCTGTCTATTTGGGTCAGACCCTTAGGAATTTTGAAATACGATACAGTGAGCACTTACGAGCTTACAGATTAAAACAACCAGATAAATCTCACTACGCAAAACATCTACTTGACACCAATCATTCATTGACACCTAACACAGAACTAGAAGTGCTGCATATTTGTGAAAAGAAACAAGAACTGGATTTCCTTGAAGAACTAGAAATTAGAAGACATTTAAGAAACCCACAATATGAAGTTGTCAATGAACAGTTAAATCTAGGGAATTCTCCACTAATAAACTGTCTTATTAAGTGATAATTGTAAAGATCAGCAGATATAGTTTTCCTGGTTTTCTATATCATTGCACAGTTATACTGATCTTAATTTGAAAAATGATATCCAGGATATCACCATAGGGCTAATAATATCTAAGCTTCAATATTTGTAATATCACATCTTCTTCTTTTTTCTATAAACATATATTAAGCCAATCACAAGTTAGGTTACTTCTTGGTCTAGCCAAAAATATAACTACTAAACATCAGGTAGGCATAAAATGAAATGTAACTTCTGTCATTCTGACGATGATATTGATTTATCGAAACAATTGTCAATTTTTTAGAATTTTCAATAACTTGTATTATATTGTGGAATTAACTAGAGACCTTGAGTTTCATTTAAAAACACTAAAATGTCTTTTCACCAATTTTAGAATTGTCTTTACATAAATTTCGAAAATGTAATAATTCTACACACTTTAATTCATCACATTCAAATGTTTTGAGCTTTCGTTTGATTAATTTACGCCTAAATACAATTAGTTCACAGCAACCGGACGGCTTAGGGGACGTCAGATCACGTTACACAACTTTAGTTCAGCCTGAAAGGTCACAAATATAAGTTTTTCGTTAATATACCTAAATCTATGGATCCAATAGTATTTTTCTTACATAAAAATTATAGAACATTAAACTCTACATAATATTCTCATGAAACATTTTTTTCAACGGTATACCGTTTTTCAGCTACAGCGCTGTATCCGCAAAAGTAAGAAATTAAGCAGTCGATAATCATGAAACCATGGTCTGTAGAGTTGTATTATAGATTCTACACAGATATTTAACTAAAAAAATTGTATGTTCCGTTTCAAATGACTCACCTTGCTTGCTAGTTTCGGTTTAACTATTGATTTTACTAAAAACAAAACTTGTTCAGTATATGTAGGAGCGTTTATGATATGTATCCCATATACTCTGGTTGTAAGAGCTCTCTAAAATGAAAAAAATATAATGATTTCGAATCTCAATTCTGGTATTAAATAATTTGAGATGAATACATTACATAACACAAATTCTATGATGTGTCAACACCCTCCCCCCGACCTTTCTCACAGATGTTCATATTTTTGAAACCACTCCCTTTGGAGTGATGATGAATTTTATATAACAGCAATTTGATATTTTTTTTCCGAATGACATTAAAAGCGGCCTTTTAATGACACTTGGCAGGCTTAGAAGTTGTACTTTTAATGCCTATGCAGAAAAAGTCCACTTTTACTGCCTAGGCAGAAAAAGTTCGTTGCTAGGCAACCTTCCAAGTAATAATTCAAATCAAACTGGTTATTAAAATTGACAATGACAAAGTAAACAGTAAACAAACATATTCAACAAACGTCATCAGCGGTAAACATAGTAACGCAGGGCCCAGTTACCTTTGATAAAATAATTTAGTTATTTGGATATTGATAATGAAATGCAATTTAAATATGAAAAAGTCGATTTTGCGTGGAATTGGAACAAATTTGAAGAGAAAATTATATGTTTCACACGGCAGAAAATCAGATTTAATGCCTTGGCTGGTTTCATAGCCACGCTATGCTCGGCTATGAAACACCAGCCGCGGCATTAAATCTTGTGCTTTTATGCCTAGTAAAACAAATAACTATTATTTCTAGTAAATAACAAAATGGAGATAAAATAAAAATTTGAGATGATAGACAAAACAAATGACTAATCAAAAAACGACGAATCATCTACACTCGAATCAAAAAGTATTGAAAGTGCAATAACCTCGTAACGTACGCATCAAGATAAAAGCGTTGTTGTCTTATTTAATTCAAATGTTTTCTTCATTTTAACATGTTTTCTTGAATTTCTTAAAATTCAGTTATGTATGTGAAGTAGTGTTTATTATTTATGAGTCATATAGAAAAAGGATATTCTCATCATTTTTACATTGAAGTAAAAAGATTCTTCTATTCTTTTGTTTGACTATGTACCGGGTGTCCCAATAAGAATGCCTCTCGGCCATATCTCGGGAACCGTTTATAGTACAGCTTTGGGAAAAAAAATTATAACAAAAGTGACCTCGAGAAAAACCGGGAAATTATTTACAGAGTTGTAGGTCCACCGCCAGAGGGCGTAATTAAATACCAACGATTATAAAATGAATAATTTACAAATTTTGCCTTATTAAGATGCATTTAAACTATGATTATCGTATTCTTGAAGAAATTCAGCGTATATTTGATTATACAAGTTTTAGTCTATCTCTTCAAATAAGAGGTGGGGGGGAACGTTATTATGAAAAAACGCCTGTAATTCCAGTTCTACTTAACCTATATATGCAACCTTAGTATTTTTGACGAGAGGTCCTTTCTACCAATGTAAGAGTTATAATTTCGAAACAACCTAATGAGTAACGTATACGCTAGAGGGCGCTATTTATTTATTTTTTTAAGTCTAGCTATCCTTGGAAAATGTTGAATGGAAACATGCAGTTTTAATTAGGGAATATAGAAGTAGACGAAATTAGCAACAGAATAGCGAAAACCGCATGTCGATAACTTTTTCGTATTACGAGATATCCTAAGAAATGTGTAAATTTCAAGCATTTTCCTATAAACATACATTACTCTGGTTTGAATGAACAGATTTTAAAATTTTTTGACTCCTTGAAATTTTCTTTCCTTGTTCTATTTATAATAGTTCCAATTATTATGTCAATAATACTTATGCTGTCACCGGGAAACTGCGTTATGGAAGTTAAAATGGAAATACAACTTAAGGTAGCTCGCTAGTGACGAACTAAATGTTCAAATTGTCGCCCATCTTTTTCGATACAAGCGTTCATTCTTTGAAGCGTAGAATGAACAGCAGTCTCAATTCCTGCTCTCGAAATACTCTGAATGACGTTTCGTATTATTTCGGTCATGTTAACTCTAGTAGTGGGTCTAATTGCACAAACAAGGTCTTAAATCCGGCCCCAGAGATAGAAATCTAAGACGGTTGAGTCTGGTGACCTGGCTGGCCAAAAATAGGCTTCCACGTCCTATCCACCTATCAGGGTAAGCATTATCTGAAAATTCTCTAGCTTGTCTGGAGAAATGCGCCGGACACCCATCGTGCTGAAACAACATGAACCTACGAGTTACTAGTGATATATTTTCTAGAAGAAGTGGTAATTCATCCCTTATAAAATTTTGGTAGCGTTCCCCGTTAATTGCCTTGTCAAAAATAGAAGGTCCAATTATCTGACCATCTACAATACCACACCATACATTCACCGACCATCGCCCCCGATACTAAACTTCTTCCATCCTGCGTGGATTATTATCTGATCAATAGTGCATATTATGCCGGTTAACCGTACCATCACTACTAAATGTAGCTTCGTCTGACCACAAAATACGTGACAGTAATTGAGGGTCATCATATACCATATGTAGTAACCTGCTGCAATAATCCAACCTTCTGTCGCAAACACGATCAACCAATTGTTGATGCAGTACTATATGATATGGATTAAATCTAGAAAAAATATTATGTCCTATTAAATATCTTTCCGGAATAGTAAATAAATTATTATGTTAACATATAACCATGCTCACAAACAATATTATGCGGGTATATTTTGTTTAAGAAACATATCTTTTCACATCCAAATTTACCTGTGTCCTGTCAAAATACGTTGAACGGTGGTTCTGCTTATTCCCAAGTCTCTACTTATTGCTCTAATACTTAAATGCGGATTAAATTGCACATATGCCAAAACATTTATTGTGTTTTCCTCTGAACGACCTCTGTCGCGTCTTCTAAATACAGGAAGACATTTCCAGTCGTTCTTAAACGGTGTATGACTCGACGAAAAACTCTGCTACCGGGATGACGTCTTTGGGGATATTGTATGGCATATACCCTAGCCGCAACAGTTGCATTTCTCATACATTCAAAGTAAATGCCTATCATATCAAATGCTTCTTCGTTTGTAAGAATTATCTTAGATATAACTTTTAAGTAAATTTTTTATCGAATTTAATGCACACAAATCGCAATGACACGTAAATGAACAAATTACTAGGTTCATTGATTTGACACAAGACATATCTTTTTGTTTTGTTTTTTTCATGGCCCACTGCTTGTTTTTATATACTTCCATAACGCAGTTTCCTGGTGACAACATAAGTAATATTGACATAATAATTGGAACTATTAGTAATAGAACAAGGAAAGACAATTTTGAGGAGTCAAAAAATGTTAAAATCCGTTCAGTCAAACCGGAGTAATTTATGTTTAAAGGAAACTGCTTAAAATTTACATATTTCTTAGGATATCTCGTAATACGAAAAAGATATCGACATGCGATTTTCGCTATTCTATTACTAATTTGGTCTACTTTCATATTCCTCAATTGAAACTGCATGTTTACATTCAACATTTTTCAAGGATAGCTAGATTTAAAAAAATAAGTAAACATCGCCCTCTAGCGTATACGTTACTCATTAGGTTGTTTCGAAATTATAACTCTTACATTGGTAGAAATGAGCTCTCTTCAAAAAGACTAAGTTTGTATAGATAGATTAAGTAGAACTGGAGTTACAGGCGGTTTTTCATAATAAAGTTCTCTCTCTTTTTTGAAGAGATAGACTAAAACTTGTAAAATCAAATATACGCTGAATTTCTTGAAGAATGCGATAATCATAGTTTAAATGCATCTTAATTAGGCATAATTTGTAAATTATTCATTTTATAATTTTTGGTATTTAATTACGCCCTCTGGCGGTGGACCTACAACTCTGTAAATAATTTCCAGGTTTTTCTCGAGGTCACTTTTGTTATAAATTTTTTTCCCGAAGCTGTACTATAAACGGATACCGAGATATGGCCGAAAGCAATTCTTATTGGAACACTTGGTACATGTGAGAACTGATTCACTTTGTCTTCACTCTAGATCTAGTTCAAAATTTAATTTAAAAACAATGGGGCCTAATTAATAACTACACAGATATTCCTCTGGATGAATTTATGGACTCTGTCAAATTAGTAGTAAATTCAACTTATTTTTTATACAAAGATACGTTTTATAAACAAATCGAAGGTTGTGCAATGGAAAGTTCTCTTTCAACTGTAATGGCACAGTTGGTCATGGAAGAACTAGAAACAATGGTAATGAATAAAACTTCAAGCCCTTTTTTTCTATAGGTACGTGGATTATTGCCTTCCAGCCATTCTCAGTTGACGCTGCGGAAAAACGCCATGCGGTGAAAAGCTCAAATTCGAAAATTGTCACGGGATAAAAGCATCCCTTACGAGGAAAGCAGTGTTAATAATAAATTGCTTCAAAATGTGAAGATACATGCCTATAAATATAAGAACTTGCTGTAGATGAATTAGCATTGAGCCATTGAATTACTATATTAAGGTTACCCCCGTATCATTGTGAGTTCAATCCAATTGAATTAATTTGGGTACAGATTAAAGAGGATTTGGCTTGAGAAAATCGAATGTTTAAGAAAGCCGATGTGGAACGCCTTCTTAAGAATGCACTGGAACCAGTGACAGCAGAAAACTTGAGCTCAAGTTTAAAACGAAGAAATAAAATGTGGGATGTAGATATTATGGCTGATAAAGTTATCGATGATATTATTGTCAATTTAGGTAATAGTGATAGTGATATGTGGTCTCCGTAGGCTAGTGGAATGGCGCTCTGTCTGCTAACCGAGAGGCCCCGGGATCAAACCCGGGCCTAGTTAACATCATAATTAATAATTCGGAGAGCCACCTGTCGGAAGGCAATGGCAAACCACCGACAGTATTCTGCCTAGTACAGCCTCTCAACATAGACGTTCGGATTCGTCGTTAAACTGTAGGTCCCTTCTATCTGTGGTAAGTGGAGAGCACAACACAGGTAGAAGTGAAAGGTCGCCTACATCCGATCACGGATATGGCACTGTAAGAAGAAGATAGTGATATTGATGATTAGAATCGGGAAATGACAAAGGGTAAGTTTTAGCATTGTTCTTCGGTGTTGCGAGTTTTATTTTTGTAGTTCTTTTCTTTTTCATTCCTATGCTAAGTCTCAACCTTGTTGGATTGATAATTGGATTTCAATTATGAATATAGTGTTTTACATATATTATAAAGTTTCTGTATAGTTTACAGTGTTTATTAAAATATATAATAGGGTCAGTGCCTATTGATATTCTTACCATCCCTTCACATCCATCAACGGGAACCATCCCGTACGAAACTGAGTACACTAGGAGACTAAAAGTAAAAATTCATTCTCCAAATGCAACAAAGCCCGAGATCTTTACTAGTGAAAACCTAACAAATAACGTTAACGTGCGTGTCCGTAAAACCAGGAGATTTTCAAGAATATAAAGAACCTAGAAGGAACTGGAATTTCTATTGTACATGATCAAACCAAACTGCAATTAGCCGAGACCAAAATTTTAAGAACACACCTGTATCTTGCCAAACAAAACAACGAACTGCTTCATTAAGGGTGGAAAGCTTCATGTAAATGCAGCAGCGATCCTGGAACAGCTGTTCAACATCAATCAGTCAAAACACCAGAAATAGACGAAAAAGAACGTCGAGACCGAAATCCACCAAACAAAGAAGTGTAAATCAGAAACTAGAGAAACCACACGCACCCAAAGACAAGGAGAACTTTTCAAAAGTAGCCTTGAACGGAAAACCAGATTCAAACCTCCATTACAGAACCAGGAACAATTCATCATCAAATGTAAAAAGGCTATAACGTGTGCTCTGTTTTCTTATTTAATCTTTCTCTTGAGTGGGCTATGGTTAAGATCATACTCTCTTAATAGTTAGAGGCAAAGTTATACTTTTGTTACTTTTTAATATTATTTCGAGCAATCTCATATCCTCAGTTTGTCCCTAGCTTCACAAAACTGTACCAGGTCGCACAATGGATCCTTACATTAGGGATGTGAATTGTGAACCTTTCAATACTTTAGAGTTGAAGTCAAAATATGAAATTAATAATATTTACTGCAATATAAATGGTCAGAAATTCACTATTTTCCATCAAAATATATGTAGCGTAGACAAAAACCTGGATAAATTGAAAATGTTTTTACATCAACTTTCATTTTCCTATGATTGCATAGTTTTGAGTGAAACCATTACTGTGCATGACTATAGCTTGTTTCAGCTCGAAAACTACTACTTACTATATAGTGAGGGTAATATAAACAAAAATGGTGGAGTTATAGTTTTTATTAAAAATAAATTTGAATATAAACATAATGTGACATCTATAGGACTGTGTCGTGCCATATAAGTAATATTGAAAACGAAAAATTGTAATCAAATGGATATAACCTCAATATATAAGCCTCCACCAGTTAATGATGATGCATTTCTCTGTGATTTCGAGACATATCTAGAAGAAGCAAGTAAATTAAAAATTACCGAGCACATTTTAATCGCCGATATCAATATCAATTTGAAATTGACTAGCGACAATGTTTCCAATTATTTGAATAATATGGAAGAGTACGGCTTTTGTTCTCTAATAAATAAGCCCACTAGAGTTCATGGTTTGTCTGAAAGTTGCATCGATCAAATTTTTTATAGTAGCAGGAAGAACAACGTAGATAATCGCATATCATATGTGTATGACACATTGATAAGTGACCATAGGGGGATTTTTGCATCATCTCCAACATCAAAATCCCAAAAGGAGCATACTATAAAACACGTAAACTATAACAAACAGAAAAAACACTTGCGTAAACATGGTTGGACCGAATATAAAAACCATATTGACGTAAATCAAAAGGCAACTTACTTAATAAAAACTCTAAGCTCATACATTTCATCTAACACGATTGCGGCGAAAGTGAAGCGTAGGTTCATGAAAAGGTAAAATGGATTACAAAGGGTATATTAATTTCTATTTAGAGAAGGAACAAACTCTACAGGAAACTTTCCAAAGACCCTAGAATTGTCGAAAAAAAAGAGAGTACTTAAATTACAGGAGAATTGTCGATAGAACTATTAAAGCAGCGAAGTTAAATTATTACTCAGAGCAAATAACAGGAAGTGCAAATAGTTCCAAGCAATTGTGGACTCTGATAAAAGGTTGTAAAGATAGTAATAATAATCAAAATAAAAATAAAATAGAGGAAATAGTTACAGAGGCTGGAGCCACAGCTGAGGAACCTATACATATAGCACAAAAATTTAACTTTTTCTCTGACGTTGGAGAAAAATTAAGAAGAGAAATAAATATTCCAACTAATCCTGTCTGCAAAAACGACTGAATTTAGATGGATACACCCTTCTTCTTAACACCTGTAACAGAGTCAAAAGTATTAAACATTATTAAAACATTAAAAAACAAAAAGGCACCAGGTATAGACAACATTACATCTGAAGCTATCAAAGAAAATGCAGAAGTGATCCCTCCATATTTAGTAGATTTGATCAATTCCATTTTCGAAACAGGGAAGTGCCCAGCAGAATTTAAAAAGGCCATAATCACTCCAATACATAAAAAATGGGTTAAAAAATGTTTAATAAACTACAGACATATCTCACTAATATCAACAGTTGAAAAATTTTTCGATTAATCCCTAAAATCTAGGTTAACTGCATATTTAAATAAATACAATATTTTAACACAATTTCAATTTGGTTTCCGGGAAGGACTTTCAACAAGCCTTCAATATGCGCGCTCGTGGATCTTCCTAAGGCATTTGACACCGTATCTCATAGTCAGCTCCTGGTGGCCTTGGAGGATATGGGAATTAGCGGAGTTCCATTGAACTCACTCATTTTAAGTTACTTGAGCGATAGAGAAAAAGCCGTTGAAATAGAAGCTTGTATTAGCCATAATAGGAGAATCAAATTTGGAGTACGGGCACAGTTCTGGGACCAACCCTATTCTCAATATATATTAATAACTTGTTTTATTTGAAAACTAAAGGAACCATCATCGGTTTTGCTGACGATACGGCGATATTTTACCAGGGTAATACGTGGCAAGAGCTGAAGGAAGAAATTGAGACAGATTTTAACAATGTTTCTGAATGGTTTGACTGTAGGCAGCTGACGATTAATTTTGAAAACACGTTTATTCTCCCATTCTGTAGCTATACAATAGATTACCCGAATTTACCGAGTTGAGAATAGACAAGCCAGGAAAAAAAATAATAAAATTGGAAAATAGCATCTAATATTTAGGAGTAATTATGGACTCCCACCTTAGATGGGATTTACATATTAATAATAGGGATCGAGACGGAATTATAGAGGCAGCACTTATGCCGAAAGTAGAGCGCCCTGGTGTTAAATAAGAAAAACATTGTGATGTAAACAGTATAATAAATAACCTACAAAATGCAAAAAATGAATAGACCTTTTTATTTTCTTTGCCAGGAAAAATTGTTGGTATGTAAGATGGGTGTAGGTGATTATCTGATTTTTGATTATTGACAAAATGAGCACTGCAAATTCTCGTATTTTTATTTGGTTCCCAATCCTCCCGATGTTTTTTGAAAGTTAATTAAAAAACTTGAAGGGATTCGTTTTGTACAAATGTTTACTTTCTTCCCCTTAATCGTATTTAATTCTTTGAACGTATTATATGATATTAAAGTCAGCAAACACATAACTAGTTTTTTATTTTATATAATCAATGAAATCGTACAGAAAACAACATTTTATTCTCTCGATAATAATCTTTCATTTATGTGAAAGGAAAGTTTAGAACGTTTCTAATAGCTGCCAATTGTAGTATCATACTGATTATACACAGAATAATAGTTAACAAAATGTTTTGATTAGAACATTTTAATTACATATGGGTTTTTACTGCATTTATTCATTTTTGACGTTTAAAGGTTACACACGCAGAGTTCAATGAATTTTCGGAGAAACTATAAAATTTCAACTGCGTAGTATTTTTATACAGCATATTTGAACAGCCATGAATACAGAAAGATACTTTTGATGACGACATCACAAACATTTTTTATCAGTTTTGAAAAATGAACATTCAAAAAGGCTGATTATACAAAACTACTAATACTACTAATGGTGTTTACATCACATTATTTGTGTGTTTTCACGGCAGATGGCATAAACGTCATCTTTCTCGGTCCCTATATTGCAAACAATTCAATACCACTATTATACAAAATCAAATATATGAGAACTGTCTTGAAACCTGATTATTTGAGAGTACTTTTAGGTTAGTGGGCTTGATTTGTTGTTTTGTTTATGTATTAGTTGAATTTTGTGGGAGGGATCTTATTTATATTTGTTTGTGCTATTTGTTGATATTTTCCAATATGAGTGGTTCCAACCACGATCTATTTAGAAACCGTTATAAGAACGGTAAACACCTGGCACCTGCGTAACAAATCCTTGAGAACGATTTCGATAACGATTCTGGAACGATTAAAATTTGTGTGTTGGAACAAACCTATAATGTATCCATGTTACATGCTTTGGACTAGACAATACATAGAATAACGGCTACGTTTCCGTCGAAGCGTGAAATAAAGATAGCCAAGCCCGAAGAAAGAGATATACGGAGTCAAGGCGTACGGTGTTTACAATTTCATAGGTCAGTCTGCTCGAAACCAGTGCGGTGTACGTTTACCGTTCGCAATGGCTGATATCGTCAAAGAAGCGTGGAAAAATCGATGCTACGAAAATCTTTCAGAAGAAAAGTTCGATAAGAATTTGCTGAGGTTCGATAATGACAAGACTAAAAGTTTGATAAGAGAAGCGAATTCTGTGAAAAGTAATAATATGAAAAAGAAACCTAGACCCAGACCTAGAAGACTACTGGCTACTACAGCATTATGACGTATTAAATATTCAAGGAGTGGAAAAGCTTATTGCGCCTGTGATTGAAAACGAGTCATAACTGATATATTATTGCTCGACTGAAGATTTATTTGATATTTTGTATGATAGTCATATTTCTATTGGTCATGGTGGCAGGGACAGAATGTTAACAGAAATGCATCGTCGCTATAAAGATATCACAAGAAAAGAAAATACAATTATTTCTAAATCTGTGTGAATCTTGCCAACGGAATAGAAGTGGTAAAAGGAAAGGACTTGTTGTGAAACCCATTTTATCACAGCATTTGAATTCTAGGAGTCAAATTGACCTTATCGACTTTGAATCTCAGCCTGGTGATGAATTCAAATTCATCTTTGTTTACCAAGACCACCTTACGAACGTTGTTGTTTTACGCCCTTAAAAACAAAACGAGCAGAAGAAGTTGCAATGCAAGTTTTAGATGTTTTTTTCATGTTAGGAGCTCCATGTATTTTACAAAGTGACAACGGGAAGGAGTTTGTGAATAAAATTATCGATGAATTGCAGGTATGACGATGCAATTTTGATAGAAACTTTCTGTGATTTTAAGGTCTTAGTTTATATTGTCTTTGCAGGATTTATGGCCTGGATTGAAAATTGTTTCTGGTACTCCTAGGCATAGTCACAGTCAAGGTAGCATCGAACGCGCTAATCAAGACATACAAAATATGCTGATGGGCTGGATAAAAGATAATAATTGCAATAGATGGAGTGTAGGTCTCAAATTCGTACAATTTATGAAAGGACGAGCGTTTCATAGTGGCATTAAGAGAAGTCCGTATGAGGCAATGTTTGGATGTCCGCCTAAAGTTGGACTGGCCTCTATCAACATTGCTCTTAAAATCTATAAAACTCTTGCTGATGAAGAGAGCTTAGCAAAAGCTTTGGGTGAAGATAAAAATGAAAGCAGATCAACAGACGTTGAAAACTCTCAAGCCGACGACGTTGCTGATACAAACAGTCATTGTATTGACTGCAACAAGTTATGCTTCGAGGATAGTATTTGTAGCACGTGTAAACTGCCTTTGCATAATTTATGTTCGAAAAAATACAATGGTAAAGACCTATTGTGCACATTATGTTTTAGCAAATTGACTGTTGATAAGGAGCGCGAAGATGCCTTTGCAAACTTAGAAAAGCAAGCAAAGAAGATGAAATTTTATTCTGATTGTAAAAATGACGAAGTGTCTGTAGGTACTACAGTAAGAATACCATTGTCAGATGTTGATAGAGATAAAGGTGATGCTCAAAATTTATTGGCAATTGTTTTGGAGAAGACGTCTGATCACTTTTATCGCTTATGTACAAGAAATGGCAGAAATAAACATTTATATTCTCGTTCGCAGTTCAGTGTTTGTCAAGGAAAGTTAATTCGTGTTGAAGAAGTTCCGGACACTGAAACTTCTGTACGTTCAGTAGCTACGGCTCAAAGTAGAGGAACGGGTCAGGGTATTCAGAAGTGTAACTGTGAAACCAAATGTTCGTCTAACATATGTGCTTATTTGAAAAATAAAAAAATGTGCTATTCGCGGTGCCATCGTAGTACCACCTGCTGTAATTAATAGTTGATCAAAAAGTTGGTGTGACATGTATTGTATTATACAACTTGTATAACCCTGTGTATACTGTGTTGTGATAGTTGCGTTCTGCATTCATTGTTATATTAACAGTACGTACAATTACTTCTCAGTTGTAAACTTCAATCGTCACGTCAATTGTCAGAAGATAAATAAAGTATCTTTTAATACAAACTCACGTAGCTAATATGAATATTATATACATGACCTAAATTCACTCCGGCATTTCATGTAATGCCTAGATATTTCATAGAATGCCAAGTCGAACCATAGAATGAATGTTCGATTCCATACTTTGCCTAAAAAGACCCGGCATTTCATAGATTGCCTGAATTACATGATTTGCCGGTAACATATATAAGAATAAATCAATACTCCAAACAATCGATCACAATTACAACACCCGATACAAATTTAAAGAAAATATAGAAGTAGCTATAAAAAACAAAACCATTGGACAAAAATCATTGAAATTTCTAAGTACCATAGTTTATACCTTTTTACCAACCGCATACAAAAATTATTTATTATAAATTAACTCGATAGGACTTTTCAAATCATATTTATATAAAATCATTTATCTTACATGTTGAGAGGTCTACTGTTCACTCCCTGATTGAGAGAGACATTTTAAATGTGTAACCAAAAAAAAAGAAAAGAAAGAGATAAACGTTGGAAACAATAAGGGAATACTCAATTAGACAAAAGAGTGTAATGCATCTAGAAACAAATTGAAATGGGGATAAAATGTATTTGAAACGTGAATTAAAGAAGAGAACGCTCGCGCGCAACCTGTACAGGTCTTAAGCGAGTTGTAGTGTGTGTTTGTTCAATACCTGTTGTGATTTGTATTGTTGTATCTGCTTTACCAGTTGTGTCGTAATAATTTTCTTGTTATACATACTGTTTATTGTCTTTGCTCATGAATAAAATAATTGATATGAACAGGAACCTATATCTCAAAGTTTCAATACAGGGCTTGCATGAAGATACAATAGATTAATAATAGAAAAAAAAATATATTCATATACTCCAATACGCGATTCAATTGTTTTCTCACATATTTTTTGTAGATGTAGTTTTTTTTATACCACAAACAAGTATTTACCTATACTTCCGTGGTTATTTGGTTATTCGGATGATAGTGTTTTATCTTATATCTGTATTGGTAATATTATGTATATTTTTTCCAGAATATACTTATTATTATTGTGTCGGTTAAAGCATCTCCGAAATCTTTTAGACTAAAAGGTACGTCAAAACATAAAATTAATAAAAAAAAGACCGGCAAACATTCGAATGTCTCCGTCCCAAAAGAAAAACTATTACAGGCAAAAAATTGACGCGAAAGCGGATATAAGTGATATACAAGGGCCATCAGGCATTACCACAAACAACATACTTAAAACAAAACATAGTGACGAAATATAGCGAATCAAAAATAAAACCTTACAACTCAAAAATAAAACTTTTTAAAACTAGTCTATATCGAAGACGATTTAATAAACAAAGTAAGCGTAGAAAATAACACTCCACTAACGATAAATATTCCGCAAAAGTGTCTCGATAAGATGGATACAAATATATTGTCAGAAGCGTTAATTACCGCATCTAAAACGGAAAAGTGTCTGAAAAACTCTAAAAACTGTTTAGAGAAAGACAATGACGATTCGGCTATAACGCGAATAAACAAGTGTCTAGACACTAAACCTAACGAAAAGTGCCTAGAAGAAACAGCTGAAAAAAAGTATATAGAAAACTCGAGGGAAAAATGAAAAATCCTACAACACTGAGACATCCTATCCTATTTGTCGTGGGAACGACACAAACAGCACATCCACACCAGCGCATTCTAACATTTTCATTGGAAATAAAAATAACATGGAGGAAGATACCATAGGGCCAAGAAGTAGTCCCAATTCCATGGAGGATGAGGAAGACAGCCGACAATCCCAAATCAGAGATGTACAAATAACCACAGTACAAGCGCTAGTACACAAACCAGTCAATCAGTCGTGTATTCAAGAAATCGAGGAGGAAGATAACCAGGAAAAAAACAGTTTTATATCGCAATATCAGGCGATTACCACAAATGCAAAAGAAATCAACGCGAGACAACTTTATCCAAAGGAAAAATTGCGACGCAAGATCCAGATGCCATCACTTCAATACCCACTTCACTGATACGACTATCCAAAAAAAACAGCGACTTTTAAAAACATTCTAAGTCAAACAATACAAAAACTAGCACCGGCATCAACTCAAAACGCCTACGAATCCCGAGATGTCTGATGACAACATAGAAAAAATATCAACAACACAAAAAAACCGTTTTAGAAAATTCATTGTTTCAGAAGTGTCTTCGGATGACGATGAAAATATGTCTCGGCAGAACACAAAAACAACAAAAGCAGCCCCTCCAGTGACAAAAAAAAACGACCAACAAACTGCCCCTCATCGTCATAGATGGTAACGTTTCTTACCACCTCGACTTGGTCAACAAACTAGAAGACGAAATTGAAAAGTCTTTTGAAATCAAATACACAGACAACTCATCTATAGTATTTACAACAGTTGTAGATGATTTTGAAAAACTGAAAAAAGGATTAAAGAACAAATAAGTTCGATTTCATACATATGCCAGACGAGATGATTGATCTCACGCATTTGTATTTCTTGAATTGGCGGAGGGTCTACAGATTATGGATATTAAAGAAGAATTGGAAAAAATACACAAAATACAAATTCGAGACATTTTTAAGATGACGACAAAAGGTCGACCACTTTACCTTATAGTCACATACCCGAAAAAAATGTTCGAGTCATAGAGCAAACGAGAGTGCTGTGGAAGTTAAGAAGACAAGATAAACCAATTATACAGTGTCACATATGCAGTTATGGGGACACGCAACAGCGAATTGTGGCAGAACTCCCAGATGCCCAGATGTGTTGGATCCGACCTTACACCCGAATGCACAAAAGAGAGGATAACCCCAGCAAGATGTGTAAACTGCCAACGATATCACCTGGCCAACGCTGAAATAGGCCCCGAATATATAAAAAGGAAAATCTGGTTAGATGAAAAAAAATCCCTTAATCAAAACACAAAACCCGCCCCTCAAAAATTCATCCCCGCACCCCTTCCAAAAAACAACCCTTGAACGCAGAACAAAAACAACACCGAACATCCCAGCTTACCATCAAAATCTCACCCCCCACCTCCCACCTGCAAATCAGACACCTCTATGGAAAATCGTCCGGCACCTTAGAAACAAGTTCAATGACATCAATAAAATAATAAGTAGCGGTCAAACATATATCAACACTCCCGAAATTGCAGAAAAATTCGGAGAGTATTTCCAAAGCAAATTTGTAAATCACTCTCAACTCACACAATATTAGCAGGGCATTACACACGCAATACGCCAACACATAAACTCACTTAACACCTCAAACACAAAAAATTTAACAACATGCACTGAAATTTACAACACAATACAACAACTTAAAAACAAAACAGCACTCGGTTCAGATACTATACATAAAATACTACTAAAAACCTACCAAAAAAAGCGATTGTACAATTTACTTACATAATTAATTTTATTATCAAAACAGGACAATATCCCGATATGCACAAAGTAGCCAACGTCATCCCCACCATCAAAACAAATAAACAATCATGATATGTAGAAAGCTATAGACCAATATCCCTTCTAAACAATATAGCGAAGGTGATTGACGAACTAATTTTATTCCGACAACAGTTTGTTGAGAAGCACGACATTATTCCCCCCCGAGCAATACGGATTCAAAAGCGGCCACTGCACCATATCTCAAATAATTAGAGTAGTCAATTATATAAGGGAGGGTTTCCATATCAAAAATAAATCCGTAATGGTAACGCTCGACATTCAAAAGGCGTTTGACTCCGTATGGCACGAGGGATTAATGCACAAACTAATCACACTAGATATTCCGGATTATTTAATAAAAAAATTTTACTCGTATTTGACAAATACACTAACATATAATTTTCTAATTGTTGTAAAAGGGAATAATAATATGTTAATAAAGACTATTTTTAACCAAAAAAATAATTCTTATTTTTGTACCTATGATTTCCTCTATTGAAACAAAAAAACCTTTTGTTTTAATTGAAGAATTGTCTTATAAGTCTGTTTCTTATTGTCCGATAGCACGCGAAAAGGTCACAGATGCTAGTCAGGTAGTAAACCACCGTTCATCTAAGGAATTTATTTACTATTTAATTTTATACCCGATCTGATATTTATATATATATATATATATATATATATATATATATATATGTATATATATAGGTAATATAAATTCGGTTAGTTAAAACCACTAACTGACCTTCATACATTTGTAGAGTGCATACAGTTAAAACAATAAATTATTTTTGAAATAACCTTGTAACGCAACTAATCTGACTGAAATTTCATTAATTATCTTGAGAATTTGGCATATTAACAAACCATTTATCACTTAATTCTCCAGAATATTACTTTCTGATTTCCGAAATGTTGATAATAGGGTCCTACTAGAAATTGTCCTAATTACTACTTAGAAATTTTGTTTTTTGTTTCAGACCTGTTCCTATCTTCATGGAAATGATAAATCTAGTTTTCAACTCAATTTTATTAAAATATTTATTGTCAATAATTTGAAATAACTTAATTAGATGTGATATTGAATTAGCTTTCTTAAATATAATGTAATGTAATATTACTAAAAATATGTAATTTTGTGATAAATAATTTTGTTCCAATATGACAGGAGTTAGTGAATCTACTATTTACAGGCTTCTAAGAGAGAGGAAAAATGGAAATATATCTCCACCTAAAAAGTCAACTGGTAGAAAACCATTTTACCTTGATGAACATATGCAAAATACAATAAGACGAAAAGTACATGAATTATTAGTGTTTTTAATGAAACTCAAGTCTCTAGTTAATTCCACAATATAATACAAGTTATTGAAAATTCTAAAAAATTGACAATTGTTTCGATAAATCAATATCATCGTCAGAATGACAGAAGTTACACACTAATATGAGCATATTCCACGAAGTAAGGGTCGAGACAGTCAATTACATGAATTATATTTCAAAAAAGAGATCCAAACCCTTGACATAATTCTAAGAATGGTGAAGGAGGACAAGAATTTGCCTGACATAGGGCGAAAAACTTCGTGAAAAATATTACACAAATTAAATTTCACTTGAGAGAAGCAAAGTCGCAAATCAGTGCTAATCGCCAACGAAGAAATAATATAATGGAGACGCAAGTATTTACGAGATATCCGAACATACAGACAGGAGGAAAGACAAATCTATTATCTAGATGAGACATGGCGCAATGAAGAACATTCAGTAAAATAAATATGGCAGGATAAATGTATTCAAACCAGTCGTCAAGCTTTCATAGAAGGTTTATCTACTGGACTGAAAACTCCTATTGGTAGAGGTCGCCGACTAATAATAACGCATATTGGATGCAATCAAAGGGTTCGTTGAAGGTGTTTTACTGAAGTTTCAGTCAACATCAACCAAAGACTATCATGAAGAAATGACTGCAGATGTTTTTTGAAAAAGTATTTTACACAATATGGTCGAATTAATTCCAAATAATGGCTGTAAT